>JALMGA010000036.1:832500-975000 GCA_023333525.1 Aspidoscelis tigris stejnegeri | reverse complement strand
AAGTAGAACTTGTAGCTGTTGCCAGAATATCCCACAAACATCAGCCTCCTCCATTTGGGATCACCTTTCTTCCTAAAGTTTGCTGGAACATACACATTAGCGTACTGCCCAAAAACTCTTAGGTATTTCAGATTTGGTGGTCTCCCAAACAGCATGTGATATGGAGTGGTTTTTACAAAGGAATTCCAAGTGCGGTTAGCTATATGATTGGCAGTCAGTATAGCCTCCCCCCAGAGGTGTTCCGGAGCCTGTGAATCGAGAATTAGGCAGTCCTTTATCTGCTTTAGGACCCCAATCCTTCGCTCGGCCAGGCCGTCCTCCTGTGGAACTGCTGGGTTGGCAGTTTCATGCTGAATCCCTTTTACCTTTAACCAGTTTTTCAGATCATTAGACAGAAACTCACCCCCTCTGTCTGTAACTAAAAACCCAACCTTGTACTCAAACTGTCTTTCAACCATGTTGACCCAGTTTTTGAGAAGTTGAGCAGCCTCACTCTTCTCTTTCATGAGCATTACATATGAATACCTTGTGTGGCGGTCCACAATTACCATGAAGTACTGATTCCCACCAAAGGTTTTGCCCAGAGGACCTGCCAAATCTGCATGGATTACTTGAAAAGGCCGTTGCGTGCTGCGTTTACTATGCTTTGCAACTGGAAAAGCTCTCAGCTTTGCCTTGCTGCACACTGTACAGTCCAAAAAAGAATCACATGAAAGAATTTTAAGGTCTGGACACACCTGTGCCAGTTTTTGCAAATTTGTGAAGCTAGTGTGACCCAAGACCCTATGGTAGTAATGGGCACAATCTGAGTGTAAGGGCACATTGTTAACCTGTGAGCATTGTGCTTTGTCAACCAAAAAATACATTTTGTCTTTCTTGACAGCTCTAGCACACACCTGGTCATTCAAGCTAATGTTACATTCATTCCCTGTGAAAACCAGAGTGTAACCACTAGATGTCAGTACAGACACACTTATCAGGCAGTTTTGCAACTCAGGTACAAATAAAACATTGGAGAATTCTTTCCCAAAACTTGGAACAAAAGCTTTGCCCATTTGCTTCACTACCCTTGCCCTGCCATCAGCCAAAGCAACGGAATGTACATCAGATTTTACCAACTCTTTCAGGAGCTTATCACTGTTAACCATATGAGTGGATGCACCGGAATCTAAAACCCAGGTATCTGCCTTACAGGCTAGTTCCTTCACGATAGCTACCACACCTTCCTGGCCCCGGGCCCCGGCCCCTTTGTGCTGTGGTTTACCAGCTGCTGGCTGTTTACAGTCTTTCTGTAAATGTCCTTTCTGGCCACAAGCCCAGCACTTTTTCTCTCTAGAAACAGCTGCTTTTTCTTGCTGAAGGCCTTTGAAGTCCTCAGACAGATTAGAAGGGTGCCTCTGTGCTGCATGCTGCCTCTGGAGCCCTGTTTCGTCCTTCCGACGCTGGCTCTCCTCCAAGACACGCGCAGCAACCAGTTCTGGGGTAATCTGCATTTCATCAAAACTTTGTAGACTCCACAGAACGTTTTCATACTCATCTGATAAACTCCCGAGAAGGATGAAGGCACGTTGTAAATTTGGGATTTCAACTCCACGACCTTGGACTTGATTAAACAAATCAGTCATCCGCTCCAAGTGAGCTGCTGGATCTGTTCCCTTTTTCATTTTGCAGGAATACAGCCTCCGGCACCAAATCATTTTAGACAAGGCAGTTTGCGACTGGTGGACTGCTCTAAGGGAGTCCCATGCATCTTTAGCTGTCAGTCTATTTTTCACGTGCGAAAGTTGCGAGGGAGAGATAGTATGCAAGATTGTCGCTCTGGCTTTTCTATCCTGCTCCGCCGTCGCTTGCGTGGCCCCATTTTGGACGACATCCCAGAGATTTTCTCTTATCAGGAGTGCTTCACAATAACTTTGCCAGGAGGCATAATTTGAATTATCCAATTTCGGAAACCTTGCTTGCTCCATCATTAAACAACTCACAGACAGCATCTTGGCAGTTTTCCCAGCTTTTGCTGTCAACTATGATAAGACACAGACATTCCGTCTTAAACAGTCCTACCAATTAGCTCAGACAGCCTTCTCAGCTTCAGGGTAAAAGCCTTTCTCCCAGTCTCAGCAAAAAAGTTTCATCAGATAGCAATCAGATAAGAGCAGATAACGATCTGGGCCCATAACCCTTGTTAATCTTGATAAGATCTTGAGATTAGATCTGGTTGCAGAGTGATTTACCTGTGCTATCTGTCTCCTGGCTTCCGCCGCGCCGATAGACTTCGTAGCTCTGCTCCCAGCTTCTGCTATCAGCATCCAGCATACCAGCTCATTAAACACAGCAGACAGTCCGAGTGTTATTTCTAATGAGCTACTATTTATTGCAAGTAAGATTACAATGGCATATAGAAAGCAAGTTACAGTCTCTCTCTAGCCTGGTGAATCTGCATTCCAATCCATGTTTTCAGCGCATGGCTATCGCCTCCCAGGCTCACATTCTTGGCAAGAACATCAAGAGCAAAAACTACACACTCTCAGAATATACTCTCACTACATAACAAAGAATACAGAAGCCTTATACATACTAGCAACCGGACGTTGTTTGGTGACAACTTCCGGGGAATGTGTGAGCTCTGTCTCCCCCTCCCATTTGGCCTACGTGCTCGAAAGCACTTCTCGACCTTGCAGCGTATCTGCTTCACAGTCCTTTCCCAGGAGAGACAGACACACTATCAATGTGTTTTGAAAATGCAAATCCGAACGTGTTTTTTTTCTTCACCCTTTCCCACAGCTAACAAGGGTCAGGGTCAGGGTCAGGGTCAGGGTCAGGGTCAGGGTCAGGGTGATGGGTAGGCCTAGGGCTATGGCTATGGCTATGGCTAGGGCTAGGGTTAGGGTTAGGGTTTTGTTTAGGCCTAGGACTAGTGCTACTACTAGGGGTAGGGGTAGGGGTAGGGGTAGGGGAAGGGGTAGGGGTAAGGTTAGGGGTAGGGGTAGGGGTAGGGGTAGGGGTAGGGGTAGGGGTAGGGGTAGGGGTAGGGGTAGGGGTAGGGGTAGGGGTAGGGCTAAGGCTAAGGCTAAGGCTATGGCTATGGCTAGGGCTAGGGTTAGGGCTAGGGTTAGGGTTAGGGTTAAAGTTAGGGTTCAGGCAAGGTTAGGCTTGTCAGTAAATAAATCAGCAACTCTCTGTTGCTTCTCTCCATGCCTGTCTTTTTTGGCCCAAGCTCTCCCCCCTCGTCCTGGCTTCGGGAGCTGTTCTTTCAGCACCATCACACCTCTGCCGTAGTTTAGAAAAGAACTTCACGCCGACAGCCAATCACCGAAGGGGGTTTTATTGCTTCCATCAATATATTCAAAGTCTCTCCCGCTCTCTCCAGCGCTCCATCAAATTGTAAACAATACATTGGCTACACACCTACTTATATAGTTTTACTAGCAAGGTCACAATGACTCAAATGACACCCAAACTCCTGATCTTGAGTCATTTGCCTCTGTCTTACGCAAGCTGTTGCAATCTCTATGATGCTGTCTCAGTCTAGGAGAACTGGTGATGTTTTGCACACCTCACCTATCTTCACCTTGAAAGAGTCTTCTTACTAGATACTAAGCTAACTAGATTATCTTCTGTACTTCCTGTGTGGAATTTGTTTTCCCTATTCACATCTACACATTTTCTCCTCTATCTCTTGACAATCCCCTCCAAAATGTTTAGATGTGTATCGAAGTTATCTATACTTTATCTCTTTCAACCTATGCCACACAGTGCTCCAGTTCTTGTCCACTGCTCTGGATTACCAACTCTCCCTCCTTGGTCCTCTCCAGGCACTTCAGGATCATTCACCTTTCTGATGTCTCCATCTCTGTGTTTCTGGGTTCCATTTGGCATTTCCTGCCTCTTGAATACCCACTTGCCTCCTGCTATCACTATGCAAGTGTTTGCAGTTTGTCCCACACACCAATCTGGGGGCTCTCTAACTCTCTGAGCTCTCCTTGGTAGGATCACCTGTGTCCTTCCTTTGCCATTCCCACTATCTGACCTAGGCTGTGTTTGTGTTTGTTCATTTGCAGAAGTGTTAGTCTCACTATCTGTAGAACCTTCTTGCTTTAGTGCCCCTCCATTTCCAGCATCTGTGGCACTCTGCCCTAGCTTGAGAAAAACCTCCTTGTTCACGTGGAGCCTTTCCCAGCTGGGATATCTCTCAAAGTTGGCACTCCTGGACAGTAAGATTTCTCCATGACTTGAACAAAATCTATAGCTGTTTCCAGGATACTCCACAAACATTAACCTTTTCCAGAAATTTGCAGGTACATATACATCATATACATTTGCATATTGCCAACAACCTCTTATACATTCAAGGTTTGATGGTCTACCATACAGCATATGATAAAGCATTTCCTTTACAAAAGAATTCCAAGCATGGTTAGCAACATGATCAACAGTCAAAATTGCCTCCCCCCACATTTGCTTTAAGACTCCTTCATGCTTTTTACCCATGTTTACCCAGTCTCTAAAGTGTTCAGCTACTTCACTTTTCCCTGTCACAGGGATCACATACGAATGCTGTGTAGGACAATCTTCAATGCCCATGAAGTACTGATTTTTGCCCACAGGCTTGGTTACAGGGTCAGCCAAATTTGCCTGCACAGTCCGAAACAATCTTTCTGTCGTGCGTTTGTTAACTTTGGCTACAGGAAGAGCTTCAGGCTCCACCTTGCTACAAACTGAATCATCCCAATCACTTGAACAAATTTCCATCTGAAATTTTGGACACACTTCCTCTAGTTTTTCCACACTTGTGAAGTTCACATGCCCTCTGGCTTCTTGGCAATCATGGGCGCAGTTCAAGTGCCTAGGCACATTAACAGCTAACGCGCATTCTGCCCTGCCAGTCATTACATACACTTTGTTTCGCTTGACTGCCCTAGCACAAATCTCATCATTTATGCTAATAGTACAATCATTCCCCTTGAAACACAAAGTATAATTACTGTTTGTTAATTCAGAAACACTGATTAAACAGTCTTGCAATTCAGGAACACACAATACATTTGAAAAATCCTTTTCAAAATATGGTATTTTTACCGTCCCTTCTGCCCATACCTGTTTCGATTCGCCATTCCCCAACATGACTGAATGTACGTTCGAAGGCATTTTATTTTTCAAGAGCTTTTCACAATTGACCATGTGAGAACTTGCCCCCGAGTCCAACACCCAGCTAGGGCTTGCAGCCACACAGGCTACAGACTCACAGCTCTGCACGACTTTCACAACCCCTTTCTTGCTTGCAGCAAACTTGGATTGTTTCCTGGCTCTTTCCTCAGCCAACTTTTTACAGTCCTTAATGAAATGATCCTTTCCACCACAGTGGAAGCATTTTCTCCCTCTGGACACCAATGCTTTTTCAGGCTCAACATCATTGAAAGTCTCGATTGAGTGGGTTTGAATCACCCCTTTTTCCTGTCTCTGGAGTTTCGCCTCGTAGTCCCTATGCTGGCATTCCTCCAAGACTCGTGATGCCACCATCTCTGGAGTTAGCTGCCTCTGGTCAACACACTGCAGACTCCACAGGACATTTTCAAACTCATCAGTCAGACTTCCTAATAGGATAAATGCTCTCTGCGTTGGACTGATTTCGATCCCTCTGGTTGCAACTTGCTGGAACAAGTCTGCCATGATTTCCAGGTGCTTCTCAGGAGCTTGCGCCTTCTGCATCTTGCAAGCATACAGCCTCCTACACCAAATCATTCTTGACAGTGCTGTTTGAGATTGGTGGATCTCTTTCAACGTATCCCAGACTTCCTTCGAAGTTGCTTTTCCACGGATGTGGTTGATTTGCGGCGGCGTGATCGTGAGCAAAATGGTTGCCCTTGCCCTCTGATCCTCTGCGACCGTACCGGCTGCCACGCCTGCGTCAACAACATCCCAGAGCCTTTCCCTTGTGAGCAGCGCTTCCGCGTAAACAGCCCAAGCAGAAAAGTTCGTCTCATCCAGTTTTGGAAAACGTGCAGCTTCCATCTCTCAGGCAGTGCAGTTTCCTCTCTCCTTCTTCTGTCAAACGTGACAAAAAACAGACACACAACACTAGATAATCAGACAGCCGTCCGATTCTCTTTTCACTTAGCCTTTCGGCACTCACAGTCAGTTGAACTGTCCAGCACACGCAGGGTTAACGCTCTGGGCTGCCATAACCCTTGTCAGTAAATAAATCAGCAACTCTCTGTTGCTTCTCTCCATGCCTGTCTTTTTTGGCCCAAGCTCTCCCCCCTCGTCCTGGCTTCGGGAGCTGTTCTTTCAGCACCATCACACCTCTGCCGTAGTTTAGAAAAGAACTTCACGCCGACAGCCAATCACCGAAGGGGGTTTTATTGCTTCCATCAATATATACAAAGTCTCTCCCGCTCTCTCCAGCGCTCCATCAAATTGTAAACAATACATTGGCTACACACCTACTTATATAGTTTTACTAGCAAGGTCACAATGACTCAAATGACACCCAAACTCCTGATCTTGAGTCATTTGCCTCTGTCTTACGCAAGCTGTTGCAATCTCTATGATGCTGTCTCAGTCTAGGAGAACTGGTGATGTTTTGCACACCTCACCTATCTTCACCTTGAAAGAGTCTTCTTACTAGATACTAAGCTAACTAGATTATCTTCTGTACTTCCTGTGTGGAATTTGTTTTCCCTATTCACATCTACACATTTTCTCCTCTATCTCTTGACAAGGCTTAGGGTTAGGGTTACGTTTAGGGTTACAGGAAGGGTTAGGCCTAGGCCTAGGCCTAAGCCTAGTGCTACGATTACGACTAGGGCTATGGCTATGGCTAGGGTCAGGACCAGGGCTAATGCTAGTGCTATGGCTATGGCTAGGGCTGGGTTACGGTGAGGTTTTGGGTTAGGGTTAGGGTGAAGGTGAGGGAGAGGGTTAGTGCTAGTGCTAGGACTCAGGCTCGGGCTCGCGCTGGGCTACGTTTGGGGATTGGGTTAGGGTTAGGGCTCGGGTTAGGGCTAGTGCTAGTGCTAGGGCTAGTGCTAGTGCTAGGGCTAGTGTTAGGGTTATGGTATGGCTAGGGCCTGCGGTGGGTTGGCGTTAGGGTTCGGGTTCGGGTTCGGGTTCGGTTTAGAGTTAGGGTTAGGGCTAGGGCTAGGGCTAGGGCTAGGGCTAGGGCTAGGGCTAGGGCTAGGGCTAGGGCTAGGGCTAGAGCTAGGGCTAGGGCTAGGGCTAGGGCTAGGGCTAAGGCTAGGGCTAGGGCTAGGCTTAGGATTAGGATTAGGATTAGGATTAGGAATAGGGTTAGAGCTAGGGTTTGGGTTTGGATTAGAGGTAGGGGTAGGGGTAGGGGTTGGGGTAGGGGTTGGGTTGGGTTGGGGTAGGGGTAGGGGTAGGGGTAGGGTTATGGCTACGGCTACGGCTTCAGCTAGTGCTAGGGCTTACGGCTAGGGTTAGGGTTTGTGTTAGGGTTCGGGCTAGGGTTCGGGCTAGGTTTAGGCTTATGCATAGGGCTACGACTTGGGTTAGGGTTAGTGTTAGTCTTAGTGTTAGGGTTAGGGTTAGGGTTAGGGCTAGGACTAGGACTAGGACTAGGACTAGGACTAGGACTAGGACTAGGACTAGGACTAGGACTAGGACTAGGACTAGGACTAGGACTAGGAATAGGAATAGGAATAGGAATAGGGCTAGGGCTGGGGTTTGGTTTAGGGCTCTGGCTCGGGCTAGGATCAGGGCAAAGGCTAGGGCCATGGCTCGGGATAAGGCTAGGGCTAGGGCTAGGGCTAAAGCTAGGGCTAGGGCTAGGGCTAGGCTTATGACTAGGGCTAGGGCTTGGGCTTGGGCTAGGGGTAGGGGTAGTGCTACGGCTAGGGATAAGATTAGGGTTAGGGTTAGGGTGAGCGTTTGCGTTAGCGCTAGCGCTAGCGCTAGCACTAGCACTAGGGCTAGGGCTGGGTTAGGGTAAGGTTTCGGACTAGGACTAGGGCTAGGGCTAGGGCTAGGGCTAGGCCTAGGGCTAGGCCTAGGGCTAGGCCTAGGGCTAGGGCTAGGGCTAGGGCTAGGGCTAGGGCTAGGGCTAGGGCTAGGGCTAGGGCTAGGGCTAGGACTAGGGCTAGGGCTAGGGCTAGGGCTAGGGCTAGGGCTAGGGCTAGGGCTAGGGCTAGGGCTAGGCTTATGACTAGGGCTAGGGCTTGGGCTTGGGCTAGGGCTAGGGGTAGTGCTACGGCTAGGGATAAGATTAGGGTTAGGGTTAGGGTGAGCGTTTGCGTTAGCGCTAGCGCTAGCGCTAGCACTAGGGCTAGGGCTGGGTTAGGGTAAGGTTTCGGACTAGGACTAGGGCTAGGGCTAGGGCTAGGGCTAGGGCTAGGGCTAGGGCTAGGGCTAGGGCTAGGGCTAGGGCTAGGGCTAGGGCTAGGCCTAGGGCTAGGGCTAGGGCTAGGGCTAGGGCTAGGGCTAGGGCTAGGGCTAGGGCTAGGGCTAGGACTAGGGCTAGGGCTAGGGCTAGGGCTAGGATTAGGCCTAGACCTAGTGCTACGACTATGGCTATGGCTAAAACTCGAGCGAGGGCTAGGGCTAGGATTAGGCATAGCGCTAGTGTTAGGGTTAGATCTATTCCTAGGACTAGGGCCAGGCGAGGGCTAGGTTGAGGGTGAGGGTGAAGGTGAGGGTTAGTGTTAGTGTTAGTGTTAGGGCTAGGGCTAGGGCTAGGGCTAGGGTTAGGGTTAGGGTTAGGGTTAGGATAAGGGTTAGGGTTAGGGTTAGGGTTAGGGTTAGGGTTAGGGTTAGGGTTAGGGTTAGGGTTAGGGTTAGGGTTAGGGTTAGGGCTAGGGCTAGGGCTAGGGCTAGTGTTAGGGTAAGGGTTATGTTTAGGGCGACAAGTTGGGCTAGTGCTAGAGCCAGGGCTGAGCTAGTTTGAGGGTGAGGGTAAGGTTGAGGGCTAGGGCTACGGCTAGGGCTAGGGTTAGGTTTAGGGTTAAGTTTAGGGTTAGGGTTAGCGTTAGGGTTAGGGTTAGGGTTAGGGTTAGGGTTAGGGTTAGGATTTGGGTTAGGGTTAGGGTTAGGACTAGGGCTACGGCTAGGGCTAGGGCTAGGGCTACGGCTAGGGCTAGGGCTACTGCTAGTGCTAGTGCTCGTGCTAGGGCTAGTGCTAGGGCAAGGGCTAGGGCTAGCGCTAGCGCTAGGGCTAAGGCTAGGCTTAGGCTTAGGCTTAGGAATAGGAATAGGAATAGGGCTAGAACTAGGGTTTGGGTAAGGGCTAGGGCTAGGGGTAGGGGTAGCGTCAGGGCTTGGGCTAGGCCTAGGGCTGCGGCTAGGGCTAGGACTAGGCCTAGTGCTAGTGCTAGTGGTAGGGCTCGGGCTATACTTAACCATAACACAAACCCTAACAAAGCCTAGCTCTAACCCTAACCCTAACCCTAGCTCTAGCCCTAGCCCTAGCCCTAGCCCTAGCCCTAGCCCTAGCCCTAGCCCTAGCCCTAGCCCTAGCCCTAACCCTAACCCTAACCCTAACCCTAACCCTAACCCCAACCCTAACCCTAACCCTAACCCTAACCCTAACCCTAACCCTAACCCTAACCCTAACCCTAACCCTAACCCTAACACTAACACTAACGCTAACGCTAACGCTAACGCTAAACCTAACGCTAAACCTAACCCTAACCCTAACCCTAACACTAACACTAACTCTAACCCTCACACTAGCCCTAGCCCTATCCCTAGCCCTAGCCCTGACACTAAACCTCACCTTCACCCTAGCCCTAGCCCTACCCCTACCACTAACACTAACCCTCACCTTCACCCTCACTCTCTACCTAGCCCTCACCTGGCCCTAGTCCTAGAAATAGAGCTAACCCTAACCCTAGCGCTACGCCTAATCTTAGCCCTAGCCCTCGACCTAGCCATAGACCTAGTCCTAGCCCTAGCCCTAGCCCTAGCCGAAGCCCTAGCCCTAGCCCTAGCCCTAGCTCTAGCCCTAGTCCTAGTCCTAAACCTTACCCTAGCCCAGCCCTAGCCCTAGTGCTAGCGCTAGCGCTAACGCAAACGCAAACGCTCACCCTAACCCTAATCTTATCCCTAGCCCTAGCCCTAACCCTAACCCTAGCCCAAGCCCAAGCCCTAGCCCTAGCCCTAGCCATAAGCATAGCCCTAGCCCTAGCCCTAGCCCTTGCCCTAGCCCTAGCCCTAGCCCTAGCCCTAGCCCTAGCCCTAGCCCTAGCCTTAGCCCGAGCCATGGCCCTAGGCCTTGCCCTGATCCTAGCCCGAGCTATAGCCCTAACCCAAACCCTAGCTCTAGCCCTATTCCTATTCCTAGTCCTAAACCTAGACCTCGCCCTAGCCCTAGCCCTAGCGTTGGCCCTAACCCTAACCCTAACACTAAGACTAACTCTAACCCTAACCCAAGTAATAGCCCTAAGCATAAGCCTAAACCTAGCCCGAACCCTAGCCCGAACCATAACTCAAACCCTAACCCTAGCCCTAGCCCTAGCACTAGCACTAGCCTTATCCGTAGCCATAACCCTACCCCTACCCCTACCCCTACCCCAACCCTACCCCTACCCCAACCCTTGGCCTAGCCCTAACCCTAGCCCTAGCCCTAGCCCTAGCCCTAGCCCAAGAATTAGGCCTAGCCCTAGCCCTAGCCCTAACCCTAACTCTAAACCGAACCCGAACCTGAACCCTTCCCCTAACGCTAACCCACCACATGCCCTAGCCATATCCTGAGATCTAAAGATAACCCTATCCCTAGCCCTTGCCTGAGCCATAAGCCTAATCCTAGCCGTAGCCCTAGTCCTAGCCCTAACACAAACACTAAGACTAACAATCACCTTGACCCTCACCCTCACCTAGCCCTGCCATGGCCCTAGCCATAGAAATAGCCCTAACCATAACCCTAGCCCTAAACCTACGCCTACGCCTAATCCTAATCCTAGCTCAAGCCCAAGCTCAAGCCCGAGCCTAAGCCCGATCCCGAGCCCTATCCCTAGCCCTAGTCGTAGCACTTGGCCTAGGCCTAAACCAAATCCTAGCCCTAGCCCTAGCCCTACCCGTAGCCCTAGGCATAGCTCTACACAACACCTAGCCCTAGCCCTAGCCCTAGCCCTAGCCCTAGCCCTAGCCCTAGCCCTAGCCCTAGCCCTAGCCCTAGCCCTAGCCCTAGCCCTAGCCCTAGCCCTAGCCCTAGCCCTAGCCCTTGGCCTAGCCCTAGCCCTAGCCCTAGCCCTAGCCCTAGCCTTAGGCCTAGCCCTAGCCCTAGCCCTAGCCCTAGCCCTAGCCCTAGCCCTAGCCCTAGCCCTAACCCTAACCCTAACCCGAACCCGAACCCGAACGCTAACCCACCGCATGCCCTAGCCATAGCCATAGCTCTAAAGGTAACCCTAGCCCTAGCCCTTGCCCGAGCCATAAGCCTAACCCTAGCCGTAGCCCTAGTCCTAGCCCTAACACTAACACTAACACTAACAATCACCTTCTCCCTCACCCTCTCCTAGCCCTGCCCTGGCCCTAGCCCTAGCTCTAGTCCTAACCCTAACCCTAACCCTAACCCTAACGCAACCCCTAACCTTAGCCCAGCCCGAGCCCGAGCCCTACCACTAGCACTAGCACTAGCACTAGGCCTAGTCCTAGCCCTAGCCCTAGCCGCAGCCCTAGGCCTAGCCCAAGCCCTGACGCTAGCCCTAGCCCTAGCCCTAGTGTTAGGGTTAGGGTTAGGGCTCGGGTTAGGGTTACGGCTAGGGCTAGGGCTAGGGCTAGGGCTAGGGCTGCGGCTACGGCTAGTCCTAGTGCTAGTGCTAACGCTAGGGCTCGGGCTCGCGCTGGGCTAAGTTTGGGGATTGGGTTAGGGTTAGGGTGAGGGTGAGGGTCAGGGTGAGGGTCAGGGTGAGGGTGAGGGTCAGGGTCAGGGTCAGGGTCAGGGTCAGGGTGATGGCTATGCCTAGGGCTAGGGCTAGGGCTAGGGTTAGGGTTAGGGTTTTGTTTAGGTCTAGGACTAGTGCTAAAACTAGGGCTAGGGCTAGGGCTCGTCCTCGTGCTCAAGCTCGAGCTCGGGGTAGGGCTCGGGGTAGGGGTAGGGCTACGGCTAGGGCTAGGATTACGCTTAGGGCTAGGGTTAGGATTAGGGCTATATTTACGGCTATGGCGAGGGCAGGGCTATGGTGAAGGTGAGGGTTAGTGTTACTGTTAGGGCTAGGGCTAGGGCTACAGCTAGGCTTGCGGCTCGGGCTCGGGCTCGGGCTCGGGTTACCATTAGAGTTATGGCTATGGCTAGGGCCTGGCGTGGGTTAGGTTTATGGTTAGGGTTAGGGTTAGGGTAAGGGTTAGGGTTAGGGTTAGGGTTAAGTTTAGGGTAGGGCAAGCCTAGGGCAAGGGCTAGGGCTAGGGCTCGCACTGGACTATGTTTGGGGATTCGGTTAGGGTTAGGGCTCGGGTTAGGGTTAGGGCTAGGGTAGGGCTAGTGCTAGTGCTAGGGCTCGGGCTCGGGCTCGCGCTGGGCTAAGTTTGGGGATTGGGTTAGGGTTAGGGCTCGGGTTAGGGCTAGGGCTAGGGCTAGGGCTAGGGCTAGGGCTAGGGCTAGGGCTAGGGCTAGGGCTAGGGCTAGGGCTAGGGCTAGGGCTAGGGCTAGGGCTAGGGCTAGGGCTAGGGCTAGGGCTAGGGTTATGGTAGGGCGATGGGTTGGGCTAGGGCTAGAGACAGGGCTGAGCTAGCGCGAGGGTGAGGGTGAGGGTGAGGGTGAGGGCTAGGGCTTGGGCTTGGGCTTGGGCTTGGGCTTGGGCTAGGGCTATGGCTAGGGCTAGGGCTAGGGCTAGGGCTTGGGCTTGGGCTGGGGTTAGGTTTCGGGTTAGGTTTTGGTTTATGCCTAGGCCTAGTGCTACGACTAGGGATAGGGATAGGGCTAGAGTTAGGCTTAGGGCTTGGGCTTGGGCTTGGGCTGGGGTAAGGGTTAGGTTTAGGGCTAGGGATAAGAATAGGGTTAGGGTTAGGGTTAGGGTTAGCATTTGCGTTAGCGCTAGCACTAGCACTAGGGCTAGGGCTGGGCTAGGGTTAGGGTTAGGATGAGGACTAGGACGAGGACGAGGACGAGGACAAAGACTACTTCCAGGGCTAGGGCTATGCTAGGCCTAGGCCGAGGGCTAGGACTGGGGCTCCGGTTAGGGTTTGGGGTACGGTTAGGGCTAGGGCTAGGGCTAGGGTTAAACTTAAGGTTAGGATTAGGCTAGGGCTAGTGCTAGTGCTATGGTTAGGGTTAGTGTTAGGGATAGGGTTACGGTTAGTATTAGGGTTAGGGTTAGGTTTAGGCTGAGGGTGAGGGAGGGGGAGAGGGAGAGGGAGAGGGAGAGGAAGAGGGAGAGGGAGAGGGAGAGGGAGAGGGAGAGGGAGAGGGAGAGGGAGAGGGGGAGGGAGAGGGAGAGGGAGAGGGTTAGGGTGACGCTGAGGCTGAGGCTGAGGCTGAGGCTGAGGCTGAGGCTGAGGTCTAGGGCTAGGGCTATGACTGGTCTAAGGTTAGGGTTTGGGTTAGGTTTAGGGTTAGGTTTAGGGCTAGGGCTAGGGCTAGGGCTAGGGCTAGGGCTAGGGCTAGGGCTAGGCTTAGGGCTAAGTCTAGGGTTAGGGTTACGGTTAGGGCGACGGGTTGGGCTAGGGCTAGAGCCAGGGCTGAGCTAGCGTGAGGGTGAGGGTGAGGGTGAGGGCTGGGGGTACGGCTAGGGCTAGGCTTAGGATTAGGGTTAGGGTTAGGGTTTGGTTTAGGTTTAGGCCTAGTGGTACGACTAGGGCTAGGGCTAGCGTTAGCCTTAGGGCTAGGGCTTGGGCTTGCGCTTGGGCTAGGTTTAGGGTTAGGGTTAGGGCTAGGGATAAGATTAGGGTTAGGGTTTGGGTTAGCGTTTGCGTTAGCGCTAGCACTAGAGCTAGGGCTGGGCTAGGGTTTGGGTTAGGACTAGGACTAGGACTAGGACTAGGACTAGGACTAGGACTAGGACTAGGACTAGGACTAGGACTAGGACTAGGACTAGGACTAGGACTAGGACTAGGACTAGGACTAGGACTAGGACTATTTCTAGGGCTAGGGCTATGCTAGGCCTAGGCCGAGGGGTAGGGCTGGGGTAGGATTAGGGTTAGGGGTACGGCGAGGGCTAGGGCTAGTGCTAGGGTAAAGCTTAAGGTTCGGATTGGGCTAGGGCTAGTGCTAGGGCTAGGGTTAGGGTTAGGGTTAGTGTTAGGGTTACTGTTAGGGTTAGTGTTATTGTTAGTGTTAGGTTTTAGGGCAAGGGTTAGTGCTAGGGCTGGGCTAAGGTTAGGGTTTGGGTGAGGGTGAGGGTGAGGGTGAGGGAGAGGGAGAGGGTTAGGGTGAGGGTGAGTGTTAGGGTGAGGGTGAGGGTGAGGGTTAGGGTTAGGGCAAGGGCTAGGGCTAGGGCTAGGGCTAGGCTTAAGGCTAGGCTTAGGGCTAGGGCTAGTGTTATGGTTAGGATTAGGGCGACAGGTTTGGCTAGGGCTAGAGCCAGGGCTGAGCTAGCGTGAGGTTGAGGGCTAGGGCTAGGGTAAGGATTAGGCCTAGGCCTAGGCCTAGTACTCCGACTATGGCTATGGCTAAAACTCGGTGGACGGCTCGGGCTCGGGCTCGGGCTAGGATTAGGTGTAGGGCTAGGGTTAGGGTTAGATCTCTTGCTAGGACTAGGGCTAGGCCAGGGCTAGGGTGAGGGTGATTGTGAAGGTGAGGGTTAGTGTTAGGGCTAGGTCTAGGTCTAGGGTAAGGGCTAGGGCTAGAGCTAGGGGTTGGTGTAGGGGTAGGGGTAGGGGTAGGGCTAGGGGTAGGGCTAGGGCTAGGGCTAGGGCTAGGGCTAGGGCCAATGCTAGGGGTAGGGGTAGGGGTAGGGGTAGGGGTAGGGGTAGGGCTAGGGCTAGGGCTAGGGCTAGGGCTAGGGCTAGGGCTAGGGCTAGGGCTAGGGCTAGGGCTAGGGCCAAGGCTAGGGCTAGGGTTATTGTTAGGTTTAGGGTTAGGGTTAGGGTTAAGGTTCGGGCAAGGTTAGTCTTAGGGTTAGGGTTACGTTTAGGGTTACAGGAAGGGTTAGCCCTATGCCTAGGCCTAAGCCTAGTGCTACGAGTAGGGCTAGGGCTATGGCTAGGGTCAGGACCAGGGCTAATGCTAGTGCTATGGCTATGGCTTGGGCTGGGTTAAGGTGAGGTTTTGGGTTAGGGTTAGGGTTAGGGTGAAGGTGAGGAAGAGGGTTAGAGTTAGGGTTAGGGCTAGGGCTAGGGCTAGGGCTATGGCTGGGCTAAGGTTAGGGTTTGGGTTAGCTTTAAGGTTAGGGTTAGGGTTAGGGTTTGGGCTACGGCTAAGGCTAGAGTAAGGGCTACGGCTAGGGCTAGGGCTAGGGCTAGGGCTAGGGCTAGGGCTAGGGCTAGGGCTACGGCTAGGCTTAGGGCTAGGACTATTGTTAGGGATAGGGTTAGGGCTATGGGTTGGGCTAGGGCTAGAGCCAGGGCTGAGCTAGTGTTAGGGTTAGGGTTAGGGCTCGGGTGAGGGTTAGGGTTAGGGCTAGGGCTAGGGCTCGGGCTGCAGCTAGTGCTTGTGCTAGTGCTAGTGCTAGTGCTAGTGCTAGTGCTCGGGCTCGGGCTCGCGCTGGGCTATGTTTGGGGATTGGGTTAGGGTTAGGGTTAGGGTCAGGGTCAGAGTCAGGGTCAGGGTCAGGGTCAGGGTCAGGGTCAGGGTCAGGGTCAGGGTGATGGCTAGGCCTAGGGCTATGGCTATGGCTATGGCTATGGCTATGGCTAGGGTTAGGGTTAGGGTTAGGGTTAGGGTTTTGTTTAGGCATACGACTAGTGCTACAACTAGGGCTAGGGCTAGGGCTCGTGCTCGTGGTCAAGCTCAAGCTCGGGGTGGGGCTCGGGCTAGGATTATGCTTAGGGGTAGGATTAGGATTATGGCTATTTCTACGGCGATGGCGAGGGCAGGGCTAGGGTGAAGGTGAGGGTTAGTGTTAGTGTTAGGGCTAGGGCTAGGGCTAGGGCTACGGCTAGGGTTAGGCTTACGGCTCGGGCTCGGGCTCCGGCATGGGTTACCATTAGAGTTATGGCAACGGCAAGGGCCTGGCATGGGTTAGGTTTATGCTTAGGGTTAGGGTAAGGGTTAGGCTTCGGGTTAGAGTTAGGGTTAGTGGTAGGCCTAGGGCTAGGGTTAGCGTAAGGGCTAGGGCTAGGGCTAGGCTAGGGCTAGGGCAAGGGCTAGGGCTAGGGCTAGGCTGTAGGTAGGGCTAGGGCTAGGGTTAGTGCTAGGGTTAGGGCTACAGCTTGGGCTAGGTCTAGAGCCAGGGCTCAGCTAGCATGAATGTGAGTGGGAGTGTGAGGGCTAGGGCTAGGGCAAGGGCAAGGGCTAAGGCTAGGTGTAGTGTAGAGCTATGGCTATGGCTATGGCTAGGGCTAGGGCTAGGTGTAGTGTAGAGCTATGGCTAGGGCTAGGGCTAGAGCTAGGGCTAGGGCTAGGGTTAGAGCTAGGCTTTGTTAGGGTTTGTGTTATGGTTAAGTATAGGGTTAGACTTAGGCTTAGGCATAGGCTTAGGGTTAGAGTTAGCGTTAGTGTTAGGGCTAGTGCTAGTGCTAGTGCTAGTGCTAGTGCTAGTGCTAGTGCTAGTGCTAGTGCTAGTGCTAGTGCTAGTGCTAGAGCTAGTGCTAGTGCTAGTGCTAGGGCAAGGCTAGGTCTAGGTCTAGGTCTATGGCTAGGCTTAGGTTTAGGCTTAGGAATAGAAATAGGAGTAGGGCTAGAACTAGCGTTAGGGTTAGGGCTAGGGCTAGGGCTAGCGTCAGGGCTTGGGCTAGGCCTAGGGCTGCGGCTAGGGCTAGGGCCAGGGCTAGTGCTAGGGCTCGGGCTGTGCTAAGGTTAGGGTTAGGGGTAGGGGTAGTGGTAGTGGTAGGGTTATGGCTACGGCTAAGGCTAGCGCTAAACCAAAACCTAGTTCTAGCCCTATTCCTATTCTTATTCCTAGTCCTAAGCCTACCCCTAACCCTAACCCAAACCCTAGCTCTAGCCCTCGTTCTATGCCTAAGTCTAGCCCTAGCCCTAAGCCTAACCCTAGCCCTAGCCCTAGCCCTAGCCCTAGCCCTAGCCCTAGCCCTAGCCCTAGCCCTAGCCCTGGCCCTAGCCCTAGCCCTAACCTAACCTTAACCCGAACCCTAAACCTAACCCTAAACCTAACCCTAACCAAACCCTAAAGCTAAACCTAACACGAACCTTAGCCCAGCCGTAGCCATAGCTTTAACCCTAACCCTAACCCTAACCCTAACCCTAACCCTAACCCTAACCCTAACCCTAACCCTAACCCTAACCCTAACCCTAACCCTAACCCTAACCCTAACCCTAACCCTAACCCTAACCCTAACCCTAACCCTAACCCAGATCCTAACCCTAAACCTAACCCTAGCCCTAGCCCTAGCCCTAGCCCTAGCCCTAGCCCTAGCCCTAGCCCTAGCCCTAGCCCTAGCCCTAGCCCTAGCCCTAGACCTGACACTAAACCTCACCTTCACCCTAGCCCTAGCCCTAGCCCTACCCCTAACACTAACCCTCACCTTCACCCTCACTCTCAACCTAGCCCTCGCCTGGCCCTAGTCCTAGCAATTGATCTAACCCTAACCCTAGCCCTACGCCTAATCTTAGCCCTAGCCCTCGCCCTCGCCCTAGCCATAGACCTAGTCCTAGCCCTAGCCCTAGCCCTAGCCCTAGCCCTAGCCCTAGCCGAAGCCCTAGCCCTAGCCCTAGCCCTAGCTCTAGCCCTAGTCCTAAACCTTACCCTAGCCCAACCTTAGCCCTAGTGCTAGCGCTAGCGCTAACGCAAACGCTCACCCTAACCCTAACCTTATCCCTAGCCCTAGCCCTAACCCTATCCCTAGCCCTAGCCCTAGGCTAGCCCTAGACCTGACACTAAACCTCACCTTCACCCTAGCCCTAGCCCTAGCCCTACCACTAACACTAACCCTCACCTTCACCCTCACTCTCTACCCCTACCCCTACCCCTACCTCTACCCCTACCCCTACCCCTACCCCTACCTCTACCCCTACCCCTACCCCTACCACTACCACTACCCCTATCCCTACCCCTACCCCTTCCCCTAACCCAAACTCTAGCTCTAGAACTAGCCCTAAGCCTAGCCCTAGCCCTAGCCCTAGCCCTAGCCCTGAACTTAACCTTAACCTTAACCTTAACCTTAACCTTAACCTTAACCCTAACCCTAACCCTAACCCTAACCCAAACCCTAACCCTAACCCTAACCCTAACCCTAACCCTAACCCTAACCCTAAACCTAAACCTAAACCTAAACCTAAACCTAAACCTTATCCTAACAGTAGGGTAGGGCTAGTGTTAGTGCTAGGGCTCAGGCTCGGGCTCGCGCTGGGCTATGTTTGGGGATTGGGTTAGGGTTAGGGCTCGGGTTAGGGCTAGGGCTAGGGCTAGGGCTAGGGCTAGGGTTAGGGCTAGGGCTAGTGCTAGGGCTAGGTCTAGGGCTAGGGCTAGGGCTAGGGCTAGGGCTAGGGCTAGGGCTAGGGCTAGGGCTAGGGCTAGTGTTAGGGTTATGGTCGGGCGATGGGTTGGGCTAGGGCTAGAGACAGGGCTGAGCTAGCGCCAGTCTGAGGGTGAGGGTGAGGGTGAGGGCTAGGGCTTGGGCTAGGGCTAGGGCTAGGGCTAGGGCTGGGGTTAGGGTTAGGGTTTGGTTTAGGCCTAGGCCTAGTGCTACGACTAGGGATAGGGATAGGGCTAGAGTTAGGCTTAGGGCTTGGGCTTGGGCTTGGGCTGGGGTAAGGGTTAGGTTTAGGGCTAGGGATAAGAATAGGGTTAAGGTTAGGGTTAGGGTTAGCATTTGCGTTAGCGCTAGCACTAGCACTAGGGCTAGGGCTGGGCTAGGGTTAGGGTTAGGACGAGGACGAGGACGAGGACGAGGACGAGGACAAAGACTACTTCCAGGGCTAGGGCTATGCTAGGGCTAGGCCGAGGGCTAGGGCTGGGGCTCCGGTTAGGGTTCGGGGTACGGCGAGGGCTGGGGCTAGGGCTAGGGTTAAACTTAAGGTTAGGATTAGGCTAGTGCTAGTGCTATGGTTAGTGTTAGTGTTAGGGATAGGGTTACGGTTAGTATTAGGGTTAGGGTTAGGTTTAGGGTGAGGGTGAGGGAGGGGGAGAGGGAGAGGGAGAGGGAGAGGGAGAGGGAGAGGGAGAGGGAGAGGGAGAGGGAGAGGGAGAGGGAGCGGGTGAGGCTGAGGCTGAGGCTGAGGCTGAGGCTGAGGGCTAGGGCTAGGGATAGGGATAGGGATAGGGATAGGGATAGGGATAGGGATAGGGATAGGGATAGGGATAGGGATAGGGATAGGGATAGGGATAGGGATAGGGATAGGGCTATGACTGGTCTAAGGTTAGGGTTTGGGTTAGGGTTAGGGTTAGGGTTAGGGTTAGGGTTAGGGTTAGGGTTAGGGTTAGGGTTAGGGTTAGGGTTAGGGTTAGGTTTAGGGCTAGGGCTAGGGCTAGGGCTAGGGCTAGGGCTAGGCTTAGGGCTAAGTCTAGGGTTAGGGTTACGGTTAGGGCGACGGGTTGGGCTAGGGCTAGAGCCAGGGCTGAGCTAGCGTGAGGGTGAGGGTGAGGGTGAGGGTGAGGGTGAGGGTGAGGGTGAGGGTGAGGGCTGGGGCTAGGGCTAGGGCTAGGGCTAGGACTAGGATTAGGGTTAGGGTTAGGGTTTGGTTTAGGTTTAGGCCTAGTGGTACGACTAGGGCTAGGGCTAGCGTTAGCCTTAGGGCTAGGGCTTGGCTTGGGCTTGGGCTAGGTTTAGGGTTAGGGTTAGGGCTAGGGATAAGATTAGGGTTAGGGTTTGGGTTAGCGTTTGCGTTAGCGTTAGCGCTAGCACTAGAGCTAGGGCTGGGCTAGGGTTAGGGTTAGGACTAGGACTAGGACTAGGACTGGGACTAGGACTAGGACTAGGACTAGGACTAGGACTAGGACTAGGACTAGGACTAGGACTAGGACTAGGACTAGGACTAGGACTAGGGCTATGCTTGGCCTAGGCCGAGGGGTAGGGATGGGGTAGGATTAGGGTTAGGGGTACAGCGAGGGCTAGGGCTAGGGCTAGGGTTAAGCTTAAGGTTCGGATTGGGCTAGTGCTAGTGCTAGGGCTAGGGTTAGTGTTAGTGTTAGGGTTACTGTTAGGGTTATTTTTACTGTTACTGTTAGGTTTTAGGGCAAGGGTTAGTGCTAGGGCTGGGCTAAGGTTAGGGTTTGGGTGAGGGTGAGGGTGAGGGAGAGGGAGAGGGTTAGGGTGAGGGTGAGTGTTAGGTTGAGGGTGTGGGTGAGGGTGAGGGTGACGGTTATGGCTAGGGCTAGGGCTAGGGCTAGGGCTAGGGCTAGGGCTAGGGCTAGGCTTAAGGCTAGCCTTAGCGCTAGGGCTAGTGTTATGGTTAGGATTAGGGCGACAGGTTCGGCTAGGGCTAAAGCCAGGGCTGAGCTAGCGTGAGGGTGAGGGCTAGGGCTAGGTTAAGGATTAGGCCTAGGCCTAGTACTACGACTATGGCTATGTCTAAAACTCGGTGGACGGCTCGGGCTCGGGCTCGGGCTCGGGCTAGGATTAGGTGTAGGGCTAGGGTTAGGGTTAGATCTATTGCGAGGACTAGGGCCAGGCCAGGGCTAGGGTGAGGGTGATTGTGAAGGTGAGGGTTAGTGTTAGGGCTAGGGCTAGGGCTAGGGTTAGGGCTAGGGCTAGAGCTAGGGGTTGGTGTAGGGGTAGGGGTAGGGGTAGGGCTAGGGCTAGGGCTAGGGCTAGGGCTAGGGCTAGGGCTAGGGCTAGGGCTAGGGCTAGGGCTAGGGCCAAGGCTAGGGGTAGGGTTATTGTTAGGGTTAGGGTTAGGGTTAGGGTTAGGGTTAGGGTTAAGGTTCGGGCAAGGTTAGGCTTAGGGTTAGGGTTACGTTTAGGGTTACAGGAAGGGTTAGGCCTAGGCCTAGGCCTAAGCCTAGTACTACGAGTAGGGCTAGGGTTATGGCTAGGGTCAGGACCAGGGCTAATGCTAGTGCTATGGCTATGGCTAGGGCTGGGTTAAGGTGAGGTTTTGGGTTAGGGTTAGGGTTAGTGTGAAGGTGAGGGAGAGGGTTAGAGTGAGGGTTAGGGCTAGGGCTAGGGCTATGGCTGGGCTAAGGTTAGGGTTTGGGTTAGGTTTAAGGTTAGGGTTAGGGTTAGGGTTCGGGCTACGGCTAGGGCTAGAGTAAGGGCTAGGGCTAGGGCTAGGGCTAGGGCTAGTGCTAGGGCTAGGGCTAGGCTAGGGCTAGGGCTAGGCTTAGGGCTAGGATTATTGTTAGGGATAGGGTTAGGGCTACGGGTTGGGCTAGGGCTAGAGGCAGGGCTGAGCTAGTGTTAGGGTTAAGTTTAGGGCTCGGGTTAGTGTTAAGGCTAGGGCTAGGGCTAGGGCTAGGGCTAGGGCTAGAGCTAGGGCTAGGGCTAGGGCTGCGGGTAGTTCTAGTGCTAGTGCTAGTGCTAGGGCTCGGGCTCGGGCTCCCGCTGGGCTAAGTTTGTGGATTGGGTTAGGGTTAGGGTTAGGGTTAGGGTGAGGGTTAGGGTGATGGTGAGGGTGAGGGTGATTGTGAGGGTCAGGGTCAGGGTCAGGGTCAGGGTCATGTTCAGGTTCAGGTTCAGGTTCAGTTTCAGGGTCAGGGTCAGGGTCAGGGTCAGGGTGATGGGTAGGCCTAGGGCTAGGGTTAGGGTTAGGGTTAGGGTTATGTTTAGGCCTAGGACTAGTGCTACTACTAGGTCTAGGGCTCGGGCTCGGGCTAGGGCTCAAGCTCGGGCTCGGGGTAGGGCTCGGGCTCGGGCTAGGGGTAGGGCTAGGATTACGCTTAGGGCTAGGGTTAGGATTAGGGCTATTTCTACGGCAAAGGCGAGGGCAGGGCTAGGGTGAAGGTGAGGATTAGTGTTAGGGCTAGGGCTAGGGCTAGGGCTGGGGCTAGGGATAGGGCTAGGGCTAGGGCTAGGGTAGGGGTAGGGCTAGGGCTAGGGCTAGGGCTAGGGCTAGGGCAAGAGCTAGGGCTAGGGCTACGGCTACGGCTAGGGTTAGGCTTACGGCTCGGGCTCGGGCTCGGGGTCGGGTTACAATTAGAGTTATGGCTATGGGTAGTTCCTGGCGTGGGTTAGGTTTATGATTAGGGTTAGGGTTAGGGTTAGGTTTCGGGTTAGAGTTAGGATTAGTGGTAGGCCTAGGGCTAGGGTTAGCGTAAGGTCTAGGGCTAGGGCTAGGGCTAGGGCTAGGGCTAGGGCTAGGCTGAGCGCTAGGTCTAGGGCTAGGGTTAGTGTTAGGGTTAGGGCTACGGGTTGGGCTAGGACTAGAGCTAGGGCTCAGCTAGCATGAGTGTGAGTGTGAGTTTGAGGGCTAGGGCTAGGGCTAGGTGTTGTGTAGAGCTATGGCTAGGGCTACGGCTAGGGCTAGGGCTAGGGTTAGGGCTAGGGCTAGGATTTCGTTTAGGCCTAGGCCTAGTGCTATGACTAGGGCTAGGGATAGCGCTCGGGCTCGAGCTCAGGCTCGAGGTTGGGCTTGGGCTAGGATTAGGCTTAGGCGTAGGCTTAGGGCTAGGCTTAGGGTTAGGGCTATTTCTATGGCTAGGGCCAGGGCAGGGCTAGGTGAGGGTGAGGGTGAAGGTGATTGTTAGTGTTAGTGTTAGTGTTGGGGCTAGGACTAGGGCTATGGCTAGGGTTAGGCTTATGGCTCGGGCAAGGGCTAGGGCTAGGGTTACCTTTAGAGCTAAGGCTATGGCTAGGGCATGCGGTGGGTTAGCGTTAGGGTTCGGGTTCGGGTTCGGTTTAGAGTTAGGGTTAGGGCTAGGGCTAGGGTTAGGGCTAGGGCTAGGGCTAGGGCAAGGCCTAAGGCTAGGGCTAGGGCTAGGGCTAGGGCTAGGGCTAGGCCAAGGGAGAGGTCTAGGTCTAGGTCTAGGTCTAGGTCTAGGTCTAGGGCTAGGGCTAGGGCTAGGGCTAGGGCTAGGGCTAGGGCTAGGGCTAGGGCTAGGGCTAGGGCTAGGGCTAGGGCTAGGTGTTGTGTAGAGCTATGGCTAGGGCTACGGGTAGGGCTAGGGCTAGGGCTAGGATTTGGTTTAGGCCTAGGCCAAGTGCTGCGAATAGTGCTAGGGATAGGGCTCGGCCTCGGGCTCGGGCTCGAGCTTGGGCTTGGGCTAGGCTTAGGCTTAGGCGTAGGCTTACAGCTAGGGTTAGGATTAGGGCTATTTCTATGGCTAGGGCCATGGCAAATCTAGGTGAGGTAACTATTGGTAAATTTACTAAAAAAAAGGAATGAAGTGCCAAACCACATATTGGAATTACCAGATTCTAGTGGTACAAAGCATAGATCGAATTTAAAAATAAAACAGATCATGAAGGAATTCTACTCTAATTTATATTCCGATCCACCAGTTGATAGTACAACTATGGATACTTTTCTTAACAAAGCCAATCTGCCTAAGATTACAGATGCCCACCAAGCATCATTAGTCCTTCCAATCACAGAACAGGAGGTAAAAGAGGTAATACAAAAACTGAAAATAAACAAGGCCCCAGGGCCAGATGGCTACTCTGCTTTATTTTACAAAACTTTTAGTGATCAACTAGTGGATAAAATGGCAAAAACATTTTCATATATTATAAGCACAGGTAATATCCCCCCTTCATGGAGACAATCTCTACTCCTTCCAATATTAAAACCGAACAAGAGTCCGCTAGAACCTAAATCATATCGTCCTATTGCTTTAATCAATTTGGATACAAAAATATTTACTTCTATATTGACTCGCAGAATAACTAATTTTATTGACAGTTATATAAGTAGAGATCAATCCGGATTCATGCAAGGAAGACTAATAATAGATCCAATCAGGACGTTATTAAATATAAATCATTTTGCGAAAAAGAACAATAAGCCATTAGCCATTTTGGCTCTTGACTTGGAGAAGGCCTTTGATTCAATATCACATAAATATCTGCAAAAAGTCCTAAAAGAAATGAATTTTGGGGATCAAATTATAAGAATTATAGAGGGCCTCTATAAAGATAACACAGTGCAGTTACGTATAAATAATACCCTTTCAGACAGATTTGATTTAAAAAGAGGAACGAAACAAGGAGACCCAGTGTCACCAATTCTATTTAATATAGCATTGGAACCACTTATGAGGGTGATAAGGAGCGACAATTCAATAAAACCTTACAATATAGAGAACCTCCACACCATAACGCAAAACTTTGCTGATGATACGGTTATCACCACATCTGGACCCCTAGAATCGACAAGGAAATTGCTACAGATATTAGAGGAATTTAGGGTCATTTCAGGACTGGCAATAAACTATTCTAAGACAGAAGTCATGTTCCAAAACGTTAGCCCAATTATACAACAACAAACCTTGCAACTTCTTGGCAATCCACAACACAAAACAAAAATTAAATACTTGGGTATTTATATACCCAAAAACTTAAATAGGATACTCACAGAGAACTACAATCCCCTATACCAACAACTAAAGACACAAATTAGGGATTGGAAGGACAAGCATTTATCATTGCTGGGTAAGGTTGCAGCAGCAAAGACCTTCTTATTGCCTAAATTGCTGTACTTACTTCAGGCTTTGCCATTAACCCCAACAAGACAAATATATAATAAATTTAAGGACTTAATAAATACTTTCATTTATAATTCCAAAAGATGCAGATTACGCCACAAGATCATACAAAAACCCTCCAACCAGGGAGGATGGGCAGTACCCAACATTCAAGTATATTTTCAAGCATTCAGACTATCAAATAATCTACATGGTTTGAGAAAAGCTTGTCCATTATGGTGGGAGATAGAACAACACCAATGCGACATATTAAATAACATATGCTATAGGAATAACATCACTAGGAGAGTAGAAACAAGCCAGAACCCATTCATAAAAACCCAAATAGACTGCTGGTTAACTTGGCAGAAACATCTATTGCCCTCAATTTCACCCCTAATTCCAATGCGTTATCACCCTGATTTAATCCACAAAATCCCTGACATAATATGGGAGAGACTAGAAAATACAGGAATAAAAACATTAAAAGATTGCTATACTATACAAGGACAGATTAAAAGTGACCAAATAACAGCAGCCTGTATACCTCTTCAAAGCAACTGGCTCTCTCTTATGAGCATAGAGAGAGTATTAGCTAAACAGGAATCAAAGTGCGCCGCACAAAGACCCTTGAATGATTATGAGAACACAATCACATCAATTACTCAAACTATCAAGGGACTAGCTTCAAGGATTTATAAAATTCTAATGAATAACATAACGGACAGGGATTTAGAAACCACAAGAGGAATTTGGAATATGGATTTGGGGACAGATTTTCCAAAAGAAAAATGGATAAAATTAGTTAACCAAAAACATACATGGTGGTCAACAACTATGATGAAAGAAATTACCCTAAAAATACTGTATAGGTGGTATTACACCCCTTTGAGACTAGCAAGAATAACCAGAAGTGCCAGAACAAATTGCTGGAGGAACTGTGGACAAAATCCTACTTACTTCCATTTAATCTGGGAATGTCCCCCAGTTAGACAGTTCTGGCAAGAGGTCAGTAGGAAAATAAACACAATGTTTAACAGAGTAATACCCCTCCAACCAGAAATTTTTATATTGCATTCATTTGAGGATATTAATATACCACAACATCTACACTCTTTACTTCATTGGTTGATTTATGCTGCTCATCATAGAATTGTTATAAGTTGGAAATATGCAGATAGTTTAAATATAAGCAGATGGGTTCAGGAACTATGGTATATCATGTTAAACGAAATAATGAACGATCAAGGGCAACGCTATTGGAGGGAGCCGGATGCCAACAAGACCTTGCACATATGGACAATATGTATTGATGAAATGTTAAGGACAACTGACTCAACACTTCCAGAAAGAGAATTCCTAATGCAATGGATTGGTAATACTACTATATGACTGGACTTTGGAGCTCACGAGGGGATTAGGGGGTGGGTGGGTGGTCAAGGGGTCACGGGCGACATGAATAATGTATATAGAAGAACTGTCTATAGTGCATTATAGACAATTGTACTTGCACAAAAAATAATAAAGATATTAAAAAAAAAGGTGATTGTTAGTGTTAGTGTTAGGGCTAGGACTAGGGCTACGGCTAGGATTATGCTTATGGCTCAGGCACTGTCTAGGGATAGGGTTATCTTTAGATCTAAGGCTATGGCTAGGCCATGTGGTGCGTTAGGGTTCGGGTTCGGGTTCGGTTTAGAGTTAGGGTTAGGGCTAGGGCTCGGGCTAGAGCTAGGGCTAGGGCTAGGGCTAGGGCTAGGGCTAGGGCTAGGGCTAGGGCTAGGGCTAGGGCTAAGGCTAGGGCTAGGGCTAGGGCTAGGGCTAGGGCTAGGGCTAGGGCTAGGGCTAGGGCTAGGGCTAGGTCTCGGGCTAGGGCTAGGGCTAGGGCTAGGGCTAGGGCTAGGGCTAGGGCTAGAGCTAGGGCTAGGGCTAGGGCTAGGTGTTGTGTAGAGCTATGCCTAGGGCTACGGGTAGGGCTAGGGCTAAGGCTAGGATTTGGTTTAGGCCTAGGCCAAGTGCTACGACTAGGGCTAGGGATAGGGCTCGGGCTCGGGCTCGAGCTTGCGCTTGGGCTAGGATTAGGATTAGGCGTAGGCTTAGGGCTAGGGTTAGGGTTAGGGCAATTTCTATGGCTAGGGCCAGGGCAGGGCTAGGTGAGGGTGAGGGTCAAGGTGATTGTTAGTGTTAGTGTTAGGGCTAGGACTAGGGCTACGGCTAGGATTAGGCTTATGGCTCAGGCAAGTGCTAGGGATAGGGTTATCTTTAGATCTAAGGCTATGGCTAGGGCATGTGGTGGGTTAGTGTTAGGGTTCGGGTTCGGGTTCGGGTTCAGTTTAGAGTTAGGGTTACGGCTAGGGCTAGGGCAAGGGCTAGGCCTAAGGCTTGGGCTAGGGCTAGGGCTTGGTCTAGTCCAAGGGCTAGGGCTAGGGCTAGGGCTAGGGCTAGGGCTAGGGCTAGGGCTAGGGCTAGCGCTAGCGCTAGGGCTAGGGCTAGGGCTTGGGCTAGGGCTAGGGCTAGGGCTAAGGCTAGGGCTAGGGCTAATCTTAGGATTAGGATTAGGACTAGGAATAGGAATAGGGCTAGAGCTAGGGTTTGGGTTTGGGTTAGAGGTAGGGGTAGGGGTAGGGGTAGGGGTAGGGGTAGGGGTAGGGGTAGGGGTTGGGGTAGGGGTAGGGGTAGGTTTGGGGTAGGGGTAGGGGTAGAGGTAGGGGTAGGGGTAGGGGTAGGGGTAGGGGTAGGGGTAGGGGTACGGGTAGGGGTATGGCTACGGATACGGCTAAGGCTAGTGCTAGGGCTAGGGCTAGGGCTAGGGCTAGGGCTAGGGCTAGGGTTTGTCTTAGGGTTCGGTCTAGGGTTTGGGCTAGGTTTAGGCTTATGCTTAGGGCTACGACTTGGGTTAGGGGTAGTGTTAGTTTTAGTGTTAGGGTTAGGGTTAGGGTTAGGGCCAAAGCTAGGGCTAGGTCTAGGGCGAGGGCTAGGCTTAGGACTAGGTCTAGGAATAGGAATAGGGCTAGAGCTAGGGTTTGGGTTAGGGCTATAGCTCGGGCTAGGATCAGGGAAAGGCCTAGGGCCATGGCTCGGGCTAAGGCTCGGGCTAGGGCTAGGGCTAGGCTTATGGCTAGGGCTAGGGCTAGGGCTTGGGCCTGGGCTAGGGTTAGGGTTAGGGCTAGGGCTAGGGCTAAGATTAGGGTTAGGGTGAGAGTTTGCGTTTGCGTTAGCTCTAGCGCTAGCGCTAGCACTAGGGCTAGAGCTGGGCTAGGGTAAGGTTTAGGACTAGGACTAGGGCTAGAGCTAGGGCTAGGGCTAGGGCTAGGGCTTCGGCTTCGGCTTCGGCTTCGGCTTCGGCTAGGGCTAGGGCTAGGGCTAGGGCTAAGGCTAGGGCTAGGGTAGGACTAGGTCTAGGGCTAGGGCTAGGGCTAGGGCTAGGATTAGGCCTAGACCTAGTGCTACGATTATGGTTATGGCTATGGCTAAAACTCGGGCTAGGGCTAGGGCTAGGATTAGGCGTAGCGCTAGTGTTAGGGTTAGATCTATTGCTAGGACTAGGGCTAGGCGAGGGCTAGGTTGAGAGTGAGGGTGAAGGTGAGGGTTAGTGTTAGTGTTAGGGCTAGGGCTAGGGCTAGGGCTAGGGCTAGGGCTAGGGCTAGGGTGAAGGTGAGGTTTAGTGTCAGGTCTAGGTCTAGGGCTCGCGCTAGGGCTAGGGCTAGGGTTAGGGTTAGGGTTAGGGTTAGGGTTAGGGTTAGGGTTAGGGTTAGGGTTAGGGTTAGGGTTAGGGTTAGGGTTAGGGTTAGGGTTAGGGTTAGGGTTAGGGTTTGGGTTCGGGTTCGGGTTAGGGTTAGGGTTAGGGTTAGGGTTAGGGTTAGGGTTAGGGTTAGGGTTAGGGTTAGGGTTAGGGTTAGGGTTAGGGTTAGGGTTAAAGCTATGGCTACGGCTGGGCTAAGGTTAGTGTTAGGTTTAGCTTTAGGGTTTGGTTAGGGTTAGGTTTAGGTTTAGGGTTCGGGTTAAGGTTAGGGTAGGGCTAGGGCTAGGGCTAGAGCTACGGCTAGGGCTAGGCTAGGGCTAGGGCTAGGGCTAGGGCTAGGGCTAGGGTTAGGCTTAGGGCTAGGGCTAGGATTAGGCATAGAACGAGGGCTAGAGCTAGGGTTTGGGTTAGGGGTAGGGGTAGGGGTAGGCTTAGGACTAGGAATAAGAATAGGAATAGGGCTAGAACTAGGTTTTGGGTTAGCGCTAGCCTTAGCCGTAGCCATAACCCTACCAGTACCACTACCACTACCCCTAACACTAACCTTAGTCCAGCCCGAGGACGAGCCCTAGCCCTAGCCCTAGCCCTAGCCCTAGCCGCAGCCCTAGGCCTAGCCCAAGCCCCGACGCTAGCCCTAGCCCTAGCCCTAACCCAAACGCTAGTTCTAGCCCTAATCCTATTTCTATTCCTAAGCCTAAACCTAAGCCTAGCCCTAGCCTTAGCCCTAGCCTTGCCGTAGCACTAGCACTAGCACTAGCACTAGCACTAGCACTAACGCTAACTCTAACCCTAAGCCTATGCCTTAGCCTATACTTAACCATAACACAAACCCTAACAAAGCCTAGCTCTAACCATAGCCCTAGTCATAGCTCTATCCCTAGCCATAGCCATAGCTGTAAACTACCCCTAGCCCTACCCCTACCCCTAGCCCTACCCCTAGCCCTAGCCCTAGCCCTAGCCCTAGCTCTACACTACACCTAGCCCTGGCCCTTGCCCTTGCCCTAGCCCTAGCCCTAGCCATAGCCATAGCCCAAGCCCTTACGCTAACCCTAGCCCTAGGCCTACCACTAACCCTAACTCTAACCCGAAGCCTAACCCTTACCCTAACCCTAAGCATAAACCTAACCCTTGCCAGGCCCTTGCCATAGCCATAACTCTAATGGTAACCCAAGCCCTAGCCTGAGCCCGAGCCGTAAGCCTAACCCGAGCCGTAGCCCTAGCCGTAGCCCTAGCCCTAGCAATAACACTAACACTAACCCTCACCTTCACCCTAGCCCTGCCCTCGCCATCGCCGTAGAAATAGCGCTAATCCTAATCCTACCCCTAAGCATAATCCTAGCCCTAGCCCTACCCTGAGCCCGAGCCCAAGCCCTACCCCGAGCTTGAGCTTGAGCACGAGCACGAGCCCTAGCCCTAGCCCTAGTTGTAGCACTAGTCGTAGGCCTAAACAAAACCCTAACCCTAACCCTAACCCTAACCCTAACCCTAACCCTAACCCTAACCCTAACCCTAACCCTAACCCTAACCCTAACCCTAACCCTAACCCTAGCCCTAGCCATAGCCATAGCCATAGCCATAGCCATAGCCCTAGTCCTAGCCGTCACCCTGACGCTGACGCTGACGCTGACCCTGACCCTGACCCTGACCCTGACCCTGACCCTGACCCTAACCCTAACCCTAACCCTAACCCTAAACCTAAACCTAAACCTAAACCTAAACCTAAACCTAAACCTAAACCTAAACCTAAACCTAAACCTAACCCAATCCCCAAACTTAGCCCAGCGCGAGCCCAAGCCTGAGCACTAGGACTAGCACTAGCACTAGCACTAGCCGCAGGCCTAGACCTAGCCCTAGCCCTAACCCTAACCCTAACCCGAGCCCTAACCCTAACCCTAACACTAGCTCAGCCCTGGCTCTAGCCCTAGCCCAACCCGTAGCCCTAACCCTATCCCTAACAATAGTCCTAGCCCTAAGCCTAGCCCTAGCCCTAGCCCTAGCCCTAAGCCTAGCCCTAGCCCTAGCCCTAGCCCTAGCCCTAGCCCTAGCCCTAGCCCTAGCCCTAGCCCTAGCCCTAGCCCTTGCCCTAGCCCTAGCCGTAGCCCTAACCCTAACCCTAACCCTAAACTTAAACCTAACCCAAACCCTAACCTTAGCCCAGCCATAGCCCTAGCCCTAGCCCTAACCCTCACTCTAACCCTCTCCGTCAACTTCACACTAACCCTAACCCTAACCCAAAACCTCACCTTAACCCAGCCGTAGCCATAGCACTAGCATTAGCCCTGGTCCTGACCCTAGCCATAGCCATAGCCCTACTCGGAGCACTAGGCTTAGGCCTAGGCCTAGGCCTAACCCTTCCTGTAACCCTAAACGTAACCCTAACCCTAACCCTAACACTAACCCTAGCCCTAGCCTTGGCCCTAGCCCTAGCCCTAGCCCTACCCCTATCCCTACGCCCACGCCTATCCCTACCCCTACCCCTACCCCTAGCTCTAGCCCTAGCCCTAACCCTAGCCCTAGCCCTAGCCCTAACAATAACCCTCACCTTCAGGCTTCTGTCTCCTATCCATTACCCTGGGATGTTTCCTATGGAGAGTTGACTGCCTTCCGGCCCTCCTGCATCTGCCACGGACAGCCAGCTAGAGCCCTGTTGCTTATTCTACCCATTAAGATCGGTTTCGGATAGTCCACTGTGGTAGAAGCATAGTTCACACTATGCCTTAGTGTAGCCAACCTGTCAGAATGTCTTTCCGCAATGGCCTGCAAAATATGGTGGCGGATTGAGTTCTTCTGGCCTGGCAGGGGTGAGCTAGCATGTAGTCAATTGTAAGGGCATCTTTCGGAACTTGTACAATGCTGGCCCTTATTGACATTTCTGGACGTGATGATTTCAGGTTTCTGTCTCCAATCGATTACCCTGGGTTGTTTCCTATGGAGAGTTGGCTGCCTTCCCGCCCTCCTGCATCTGCCACTGACAGCCAGCTAGAGCCCTGTTGCTTATTCTAACCAGTAACATCGGTTTCGGATAGCCCACTGTGGTAGAAGCATAGTTCACACTATGCCTTAGTGTAGCCAACCTGGGGCAATGTCTTTCCGCAATGGCCTGGGAAGGATGGCGGCGGATTGAGTTCTTCTGGCCTGGAAGGGGTGAGCTAGCACCTAGTCAATTGTCAGGGCCATTTCGGAACTTGTACTACATTGGCCCTTAGTGACATTTCTGCACGTGATGATTTCAGGCTTCTGTCTCCAATCCATTACCCTGGGTTGTTTCCTATGGAGAGTTGGCTGCCTTCCCGCCCTCCTGCATCTGCCACTGACAGCCAGCTAGAGCCCTGTTGCTTATTCTAACCAGTAACATCGGTTTCGGAGAGCCCACTGTGGTAGAATCATAGTTCACACTATGCCTTAGTGGAGCCAACCTGGGGCAATGTCATTCCGCAATGGTCTGGAAAGGATGGAGGCGGATTGCGTTCTTCTGGCCTGGCAGGGGTGAGCTAGCACGTAGTCAATTGTCAAGGCCTCTTTCGGAACTTGTACTACGCTGCCCCTTAGTGACATTTCTGCACGTGATGATTTCAGGCTTCTGTCTCCAATCCATTACACTGGGATGTTTCCTATGGAGAGTTGGCTTCCTTCCCGCCCTCCTGAATCTGTCACGGACAGCCAGCTAGAGCCCTTATGCTTATTCTTCCCATTAAGATCGGTTTCGGATAGCCCACTGTGGTAGGAACATAGTTCACACTATGCCTTAGTGTAGCCAACCTGTCGCAATGTCTTTCCGCAATGGCCTGCAAAGGATGGTGGCGGATTGAGTTCTTCTGGCCTGGCAGGGGTGAGCTAGCACCTAGTCAATTGTCAGGGCCTCTTTCGGAACTTGTACTACATTGGCCCTCAGTGACATTTCTGCACGTGATGATTTCAGGCTTCTGTCTCCAATCCATTACCCTGGGTTGTTTCCTATGGAGAGTTGGCTGCCTTCCCGCCCTCCTGCATCTGCCACTGACAGCCAGCTAGAGCCCTGTTGCTTATTCTAACCAGTAATATCGGTTTCGGAGAGCCCACTGTGGTAGAAGCATAGTCCACACTATGCCTTAGTGGAGCCAACCTGGGGCAATGTCATTCCGCAATGGCCTGGGAAGGATGGCGGTGGATTGAGTTCTTATGTCTGGCAGGGGTGAGCTAGCACCTAGTCAATTGTCAGGGCCTCTTTCGGAACTTGTACTACATTGGCCCTTAGTGACATTTCTGCACGTGATGATTTCAGGCTTCTGTCTCCAATCCATTACCCTGGGTTGTTTCCTATGGAGAGTTGGCTGCCTTCCGGCCCTCCTGCATCTGCCACTGACAGCCAGCTAGAGCCCTTTTGCTTATTCTAACCAGTAACATCGGTTTCGGAGAGCCCACTGTGGTAGAAGCATAGTCCACACTATGCCTTAGTGGAGCCAACCTGGGGCAATGTCATTCCGCAATGGCCTGGGAAGGATGGCGGTGGATTGAGTACTTCTGGCCTGGCAGGGGTGAGCTAGCACCTAGTCAATTGTCAGGGCCTCTTTCGGAACTTGTACTACATTGGCCCTTAGTGACATTTCTGCACGTGATGATTTCAGGCTTCTGTCTCCTATCGATTACCCTGGAATGTATCCTAAGGAGAGTTGGCTGCCTTCCCGCTCTCCTGCGTCTGCCACGGACAGCCAGCTAGAGTCCTGATGCTTATTCTACCCATTAAGATCGGTTTCGGATAGTCCACTGTGGTAGGAACATAGTTCACACTATGCCTTAGTGTAGCCAACCTGGGGCAATGTCTTTCCGCAATGGCCTGGGAAGGATGGCGGCGGATTGAGTTCTTCTGGCCTGGCAGGGGTGAGCTAGCACCTAGTCAATTGTCAGGGCCTCTTTCGGAACTTGTACTACATTGGCCCTTAGTGACATTTCTGCACGTGATGATTTCAGGCTTCTGTCTCCAATCCATTACCCTGGGTTGTTTCCTATGGAGAGTTGGCTGCCTTCCCGCCCTCTTGCATCTGCCACTGACAGCCAGCTAGAGCCCTGTTGCCTATTCTAACCAGTAACATCGGTTTCGGAAAGCCCACGGTGGTAGAAGCATAGTTCACACTATGCCTTAGTGTAGCCAACCTGGGGCAATGTCTTTCCGCAATGGCCTGGGAAGGATGGCGGCGGATTGAGTTCTTCTGGCCTGGCAGGGGTGAGCTAGCACCTAGTCAATTGTCAGGGCCTCTTTCGGAACTTGTACTACATTGGCCCTTAGTGACATTTCTGCACGTGATGATTTCAGACTTCTGTCTCGAATCCATTACCCTTGGTTGTTTCCTATGGAGAGTTCGCTGCCTTCCCGCCCTCCTGCATCTGCCACTGACAGCCAGCTAGAGCCCTGTTGCTTATTCTAACCAGTAACATCGGTTTCGGAGAGCCTACTGTGGTAGAAGCATAGTTCACACTATGCCTTAGTGTAGCCAGCCTGGGGCAATGTCATTCCGCAATGGCCTGGAAAGGATGGAGGCGGATTGCGTTCTTCTGGCCTCGCAGCGGTGAGCTAGCATGTAGTCAATTGTCAAGGCCTCTTTTGGAACTTGTACTACATTGGCCCTTAGTGACATTTCTGCACGTGATGATTTCAGGCTTCTGTCTCCAATCCATTACCCTGGGTTGTTTCCTATGGAGAGTTGGCTTCCTTCCCGCCCTCCTGAATCTGTCACGGACAGCCAGCTACAGCCCTTATGCTTATTCTTCCCATTAAGATCGGTTTCGGATAGCCCACTGTGGTAGGAACATAGTTCACACTATGCCTTAGTGTAGCCAACCTGTCGCAATGTCTTTCCGCAATGGCCTTCAAAGGATGGTGGCGGGTTGAGTTCTTCTGGCCTGGCAGGGGTGAGCTAGCACGTAGTCAATTGTAAGGGCATCTTTCGGAACTTGTACAACGCTGGCCCTTAGTGACATTTCTGCACGTGATGATTTCAGGCTTCTGTCTCCAATCGATTACCCTGGAATGTATCCTAAGGAGAGTTGGCTGCCTTCCCGCCCTCCTGCGTCAGCCACGGACAGCCAGCTAGAGCCCTGTTGCTTATTCTAACCAGTAATATCGGTTTCGGAGAGCCCACTGTGGTAGAAGCATAGTTCACGATATGCCTTAGTGGAGCCAACCTGGGACAATGTCTTTCCGCAATGGACTGGGAAGGATGGCGGCGGATTGAGTTCTTCTGGCCTGGCAGGGGTGAGCTAGCACCTAGTCAATTGTCAGGGCCTCTTTCGGAACTTGTACTACATTGGCCCTTAGTGACATTTCTGCACGTGATGATTTCAGGCTTCTGTCTCCAATCGATTACCCTGGGTTGTTTCCTATGGAGAGTTGGCTGCCTTCCGGACCTCCTGCATCTGCCACTGACAGCCAGCTAGAGCCCTGTTGCTTATTCTAACGAGTAACATCGGTTTCAGATAGCCCACTGTGGTAGAAGCATAGTTCACACTATGCCTTAGTGTAGCCAACCTGGGGCAATGTCTTTCCGCAATGGCCTGGGAAGGATGGCGGCGGATTGAGTTCTTCTGGCCTGGCAGGGGTGAGCTAGCACCTAGTCAATTGTCAGGGCCTCTTTCGGAACTTGTACTACATTGGCCCTTAGTGACATTTCTGCACGTGATGATTTCAGGCTTCTGTCTCCAATCCATTACCCTGGGTTGTTTCCTATGGAGAGTTGGCTGCCTTCCCGCCCTCCTGCATCTGCCACTGACAGCCAGTAACCAGTAACATCGGTTTCGGAGAGCCCACTGTGGTAGAAGCATAGTTCACACTATGCCTTAGTGGAGCCAACCTGGGGCAATGTCATTCCGCAATGGCCTGGAAAGGATGGAGGCGGATTGCGTTCTTATGGCTGGCAGGGGTGAGCTAGCACCTAGTCAATTGTAAGGGCCTCTTTCGGAACTTGTACTACATTGGCCCTTAGTGACATTTCTGCACGTGATGATTTCAGGCTTCTGTCCCCAATCCATTACCCTGGGTTGTTTCCTATGGAGAGTTGGCTGCCTTCCCGCCCTCCTGCTTCTGCCACTGACAGCCAGCTAGAGCCCTGTTGCTTATTCTAACCAGTAACATCGGTTTCGGAGAGCCCACTGTGGTAGAAGCATAGTTCGCACTATGCCTTAGTGGAGCCAACCTGGGACAATGTCTTTCCGCAATGGACTGGGAAGGATGGCGGCGGATTGAGTTCTTCTGGCCTGGCAGGGGTGAGCTAGCACGTAGTCAATTGTAAGGGCATCTTTCGGAACTTGTACAATGCTGGCCCTTATTGACATTTCTGCACGTGATGATTTCAGGTTTCTGTCTCCAATCGATTACCCTGGGTTGTTTCCTATGGAGAGTTGGCTGCCTTCCCGCCCTCCTGCATCTGCCACTGACAGCCAGCTAGAGCCCTGTTGCTTATTCTAACCAGTAACATCGGTTTCGCAGAGCCCACTGTGGTAGAATCATAGTTCACACTATGCCTTAGTGGAGCCAACCTGGGGCAATATCATTCCGCAATGGCCTGGAAAGGATGGAGGCGGATTGCGTTCTTCTGGCCTGGCAGGGGTGAGCTAGCACGTAGTCAATTGTCAAGGCCTCTTTCGGAACTTGTACTACGCTGCCCCTTAGTGACATTTCTGCACGTGATGATTTCAGGCTTCTGTCTCCAATCCATTACCCTGGGATGTTTCCTATGGAGAGTTGGCTTCCTTCCCGCCCTCCTGAATCTGTCACGGACAGCCAGCTAGAGCCCTTATGCTTATTCTTCCCATTAAGATCGGTTTCGGATAGCCCACTGTGGTAGGAACATAGTTCACACTATGCCTTAGTGTAGCCAACCTGTCGCAATGTCTTTCCGCAATGGCCTGCAAAGGATGGTGGCGGATTGAGTTCTTCTGGCCTGGCAGGGGTGAGCTAGCACCTAGTCAATTGTAACGGCATCTTTCGGAACTTGTACAACGCTGGCCCTTATTGACATTTCTGCACGTGATTATTTAGGCTTCTGTCTCCAATCGATTACCCTGGAATGTATCCTAAGGAGAGTTGGCTGCCTTCCCACCCTCCTGCGTCTGCCACGGACAGCCAGCTAGAGCCCTGATGCTTATTCTACCCATTAACATCGGTTTCGGATAGCCCACTGTGGTAGGAGCATAGTTCACACTATGCCTTAGTGGAGCCAACCTGGGGCAATGTCTTTCCGCAATTGCCTGGGAAGGATGGCGGCGGATTGAGTTCTTATGGCCTGGCAGGGGTGAGCTAGCACCTAGTCAATTGTCAGGGCCTCTTTCGGAACTTGTACTACATTGGCCCTTAGTGACATTTCTGCACGTGATGATTTCAGGCTTCTGTCTCCAATCCATTACCCTGGGTTGTTTCCTATGGAGAGTTGGCTGCCTTCCCGCCCTCCTGCATCTGCCACTGACAGCGAGCTAGAGCCCTGTTGCTTATTCTAACCAGTAACATCGGTTTCGGAGAGCCCACTGTGGTAGAAGCATAGTTCACACTATGCCTTAGTGGAGCCAAACTGGGACAATGTCTTTCCGCAATGGACTGGGAAGGATGGCGGCGGATTGAGTTCTTCTGGCCTGGCAGGGGTGAGCTAGCACCTAGTCAATTGTCAGGGCCTCTTTCGGAACTTGTACTACATTGGCCCTTAGTGACATTTCTGCACGTGATGATTTCAGGCTTCTGTCTCCAATCCATTACCCTTGGTTGTTTCCTATGGAGAGTTGGCTGCCTTCCGGACCTCCTGCATCTGCCACTGACAGCCAGCTAGAGCCCTGTTGCTTATTCTAACGAGTAACATCGGTTTCAGATAGCCCACTGTGGTAGAAGCATAGTTCACACTATGCTTTAGTGTAGCCAACCTGGGGCAAAGTTTTTCCACAATGGCCTGGGAAGGATGGCGGCGGATTGAGTTCTTCTGGCCTGGCAGGGGTGAGCTAGCACCTAGTCAATTGTCAGGGCCTCTTTAGGAACTTGTACTACATTGGCCCTTAGTGACATTTCTGCACGTGATGATTTCAGGCTTCTGTCTTCATTCTATTACCCTGGGTTGTTTCCTATGGAGAGTTGGCTGCCTTCCCGCCCTCCTGCATCTGCCACTGACAGCCAGTAACCAGTAACATCGGTTTCGGAGAGCCCACTGTGGTAGAAGCATAGTTCACACTATGCCTTAGTGGAGCCAACCTGGGGCAATATCATTCCGCAATGGCCTGGAAAGGATGGAGGCGGATTGCGTTCTTCTGGCCTGGCAGGGGTGAGCTAGGACGTAGTCAATTGTCAAGGCCTCTTTCGGAACTTGTACTACGCTGCCCCTTAGTGACATTTCTGCACGTGATGATTTCAGGCTTCTGTCTCCAATCCATTACCCTGGGTTGTTTCCTATGGAGAGTTGGCTACCTTCCCGCCCTCCTGAATCTGTCACGGACAGCCAGCTAGAGCCCTTATGCTTATTCTTCCCATTAAGATCGGTTTCGGATAGCCCACTGTGGTAGGAACATAGTTCACACTATGCCTTCGTCTAGCCAAACTGTCGCAATGTCTTTCCGCAATGGCCTGGGAAGGATGGCGGCGGATTGAGTTCTTATGGCTGGCAGGGGTGAGCTAGCACCTAGTCAATTGTAAGGGCCTCTTTCGGAACTTGTACTACATTGGCCCTTAGTGACATTTCTGCACGTGATGATTTCAGGTTTCTGTCTCCAATCCATTACCCTGGGTTGTTTCCTATGGAGAGTTGGCTGCCTTCCGGCCCTCCTGCATCTGCCACTGACAGCCAGCCAGAGCCCTGTTGCTTATTCTAACCGGTAACATCGGTTACGGAGAGCCCACTGTGGTAGAAGCATAATTTACACTATGCCTTAGTGGAGCCAACCTGGGGCAATGTCATTCCGCAATGGCCTGGAAAGGATGGAGGCGGATTGCATTCTTCTGGCCTGGCAGCGGTGAGCTAGCACGTAGTCAATTGTCAAGGCCTCTTTCGGAACTTGTACTACACTGCCCCTTAGCGACATTTCTGCACGTGATGATTTCAGGCTTCTGTCTCCAATCCATTACCCTGGTTTGTTTCCTATGGAGAGTTGGCTGCCTTCCCGCCCTCCTGAATCTGTCACGGACAGCCAGCTAGAGCCCTTATGCTTATTCTACCCATTAAGATCGGTTTCGGATAGCCCACTGTGGTAGGAACATAGTTCACACTATGACTTAGTGTAGCCAACCTGTCGCAATGTCTTTCCGCAATGGCCTGCAAAGGATGGTGGCGGATTGAGTTCTTCTGGCCTGGCAGGGGTGAGTTGGACATAGTCAATTGTAAGGGCATCTTTCGGAACTTGTACAACGCTGGCCCTTAGTGACATTTCTGCACGTGATGATTTCAGGCTTCTGTCTCCAATCGATTACCCTGGGTTGTTTCCTATGGAGAGTTGGCTGCCTTCCTGCCCTCCTGCTTCTGCCACTGACAGCCAGCTAGAGCCCTGTTGCTTATTCTAACCAGTAACATCGGTTTCGGAGAGCCCACTGTGGTAGAAGCATAGTTCCACTATGCCTTAGTGGAGCCAACCTGGGACAATGTCTTTCCGCAATGGACTGGGAAGGATGGCGGCGGATTGAGTTCTTCTGGCCTGGCAGGGGTGAGCTAGCACCTAGTCAATTGTCAGGGCCTCTTTCGGAACTTGTACTACATTGGCCCTTAGTGACATTTCTGCACGTGATGATTTCAGGCTTCTGTCTCCAATCCATTACCCTGGGTTGTTTCCTATGGAGAGTTGGCTGCCTTCCGGACCTCCTGCATCTGCCACTGACAGCCAGCTAGAGCCCTGTTGCTTATTCTAACGAGTAACATCGGTTTTGGATAGCCCACTGTGGTAGAAGCATAGTTCACACTATGCCTTAGTGTAGCCAACCTGGGGCAATGTCTTTCCGCAATGGCCTGGGAAGGATGGCGGCGGATTGAGTTCTTCTGGCCTGGCAGGGGTGAGCTAGCACCTAGTCAATTGTCAGGGCCTCTTTAGGAACTTGTACTACATTGGCCCTTAGTGACATTTCTGCACGTGATGATTTCAGGCTTCTGTCTCCATTCCATTACCCTGGGTTGTTTCCTATGGAGAGATGGCTGCCTTCCCGCCCTCCTGCATCTGCCACTGACAGCCAGTAACCAGTAACATCGGTTTCGGAGAGCCCACTGTGGTAGAAGCATAGTTCACACTATGCCTTAGTGGAGCCAACCTGGGGCAGTGTCATTCCGCAATGGCCTGGAAAGGATGGAGGCGGATTGCGTTCTTCTGGCCTGGCAGGGGTGAGCTAGCACGTAGTCAATTGTCAAGGCCTCTTTCGGAACTTGTACTACGCTGCCCCTTAGTGACATTTCTGCACGTGATGATTTCAGGCTTCTGTCTCCAATCCATTACCCTGGGTTGTTTCCTATGGAGAGTTGGCTACCTTCCCGCCCTCCTGAATCTGTCACGGACAGCCAGCTAGAGCCCTTATGCTTATTCTTCTCATTAAGATCGGTTTCGGATAGCCCACTGTGGTAGGGACATAGTTCACACTATGCCTTCGTCTAGCCAAACTGTCGCAATGTCTTTCCGCAATGGCCTGGGAAGGATGGCGGCGGATTGAGTTCTTATGGCTGGCAGGGGTGAGCTAGCACCTAGTCAATTGTAAGGGCCTCTTTCGGAACTTGTACTACATTGGCCCTTAGTGACATTTCTGCACGTGATGATTTCAGGTTTCTGTCTCCAATCCATTACCCTGGGTTGTTTCCTATGGAGAGTTGGCTGCCTTCCGGCCCTCCTGCATCTGCCACTGACAGCCAGCTAGAGCCCTGTTGCTTATTCTAACCGGTAACATCGGTTACGGAGAGCCCACTGTGGTAGAAGCATAGTTCACACTATGCCTTAGTGGAGCCAACCTGGGGCAATGTCATTCCGCAATGGCCTGGAAAGGATGGAGGCGGATTGCGTTCTTCTGGCCTGGCAGGGGTGAGCTAGCACGTAGTCAATTGTCAAGGCCTCTTTCGGAACTTGTACTACGCTGCCCCTTAGTGACATTTCTGCACGTGTTGATTTCAGGCTTCTGTCTCCAATCCATTACCCTGGGATGTTTCCTATGGAGAGTTGGCTTCCTTCCCGCCCTCCTGAATCTGTCACGGACAGCCAGCTAGAGCCCTTATGCTTATTCTTCCCATTAAGATCGGTTTCGGATAGCCCACTGTGGTAGGAACATAGTTCACACTATGCCTTAGTCTAGCCAAACTGTCGCAATGTCTTTCCGCAATGGCCTGGGAAGGATGGCGGCGGATTGAGTTCTTATGGCTGGCAGGGGTGAGCTAGCACCTAGTCAATTGTAAGGGCCTCTTTCGGAACTTGTACTACATTGGCCCTTAGTGACATTTCTGCACGTGATGATTTCAGGCTTCTGTCTCCAATCCATTACCCTGGGTTGTTTCCTATGGAGAGTTGGCTGCCTTCCCGCCCTCCTGCATCTGCCACTGACAGCCAGCTAGAGCCCTGTTGCTTATTCTAACCAGTAACATCGGTTTCGGAGAGCCCACTGTGGTAGAAGCATAGTTCGCACTATGCCTTAGTGGAGCCAACCTGGGACAATGTCTTTCCGCAATGGACTGGGAAGGATGGCGGCGGATTGAGTTCTTCTGGCCTGGCAGGGGTGAGCTAGCACCTAGTCAATTGTCAGGGCCTCTTTCGGAACTTGTACTACATTGGCCCTTAGTGACATTTCTGCACGTGATGATTTCAGGCTTCTGTCTCCAATCCATTACCCTGGGTTGTTTCCTATGAAGAGTTGGCTGCCTTCCGGACCTCCTGCATCTGCCACTGACAGCCAGCTAGAGCCCTGTTGCTTATTCTAACGAGTAACATCGGTTTCGGATAGCCCACTGTGGTAGAAGCATAGTTCACACTATGCCTTAGTGTAGCCAACCTGGGGCAATGTCTTTCCGCAATGGCCTGGGAAGGATGGCGGCGGATTGAGTTCTTCTGGCCTGGCAGGGGTGAGCTAGCACCTAGTCAATTGTCAGGGCCTCTTTAGGAACTTGTACTACATTGGCCCTTAGTGACATTTCTGCACGTGATGATTTCAGGCTTCTGTCTCCATTCTATTACCCTGGGTTGTTTCCTATGGAGAGTTGGCTGCCTTCCCGCCCTCCTGCATCTGCCACTGACAGTCAGTAACCAGTAACATCGGTTTCGGAGAGCCCACTGTGGTAGAAGCATAGTTCACACTATGCCTTAGTGGAGCCAACCTGGGGCAATATCATTCCGCAATGGCCTGGAAAGGATGGAGGCGGATTGCGTTCTTCTGGCCTGGCAGGGGTGAGCTAGCACGTAGTCAATTGTCAAGGCCTCTTTCGGAACTTGTACTACGCTGCCCCTTAGTGACATTTCTGCACGTGATGATTTCAGGCTTCTGTCTCCAATCCATTACCCTGGGTTGTTTCCTATGGAGAGTTGGCTACCTTCCCGCCCTCCTGAATCTGTCACGGACAGCCAGCTAGAGCCCTTATGCTTATTCTTCCCATTAAGATCGGTTTCGGATAGCCCACTGTGGTAGGAACATAGTTCACACTATGCCTTCGTCTAGCCAAACTGTCGCAATGTCTTTCCGCAATGGCCTGGGAAGGATGGCGGCGGATTGAGTTCTTATGGCTGGCAGGGGTGAGCTAGCACCTAGTCAATTGTAAGGGCCTCTTTCGGAACTTGTACTACATTGGCCCTTAGTGACATTTCTGCACGTGATGATTTCAGGTTTCTGTCTCCAATCCATTACCCTGGGTTGTTTCCTATGGAGAGTTGGCTGCCTTCCGGCCCTCCTGCATCTGCCACTGACAGCCAGCTAGAGCCCTGTTGCTTATTCTAACCGGTAACATCGGTTACGGAGAGCCCACTGTGCTAGAAGCATAGTTCACACTATGCCTTAGTGGAGCCAACCTGGGGCAATGTCATTCCGCAATGGCCTGGAAAGGATGGAGGCGGATTGCATTCTTCTGGCCTGGCAGCGGTGAGCTAGCACGTAGTCAATTGTCAAGGCCTCTTTCGGAACTTGTACTACACTGCCCCTTAGCGACATTTCTGCACGTGATGATTTCAGGCTTCTGTCTCCAATCCATTACTCTGGGTTGTTTCCTATGGAGAGTTGGCTGCCTTCCCGCCCTCCTGAATCTGTCACGGACAGCCAGCTAGAGCCCTTATGCTTATTCTACCCATTAAGATCGGTTTCGGATAGCCCACTGTGGTAGGAACATAGTTCACACTATGACTTAGTGTAGCCAACCTGTCGCAATGTCTTTCCGCAATGGCCTGCAAAGGATGGTGGCGGATTGAGTTCTTCTGGCCTGGCAGGGGTGAGTTGGACATAGTCAATTGTAAGGGCATCTTTCGGAACTTGTACAACGCTGGCCCTTAGTGACATTTCTGCACGTGATGATTTCAGGCTTCTGTCTCCAATCGATTACCCTGGGTTGTTTCCTATGGAGAGTTGGCTGCCTTCCCGCCCTCCTGCTTCTGCCACTGACAGCCAGCTAGAGCCCTGTTGCTTATTCTAACCAGTAACATCGGTTTCGGAGAGCCCACTGTGGTAGAAGCATAGTTCGCACTATGCCTTAGTGGAGCCAACCTGGGACAATGTCTTTCCGCAATGGACTGGGAAGGATGGCGGCGGATTGAGTTCTTCTGGCCTGGCAGGGGTGAGCTAGCACCTAGTCAATTGTCAGGGCCTCTTTCGGAACTTGTACTACATTGGCCCTTAGTGACATTTCTGCACGTGATGATTTCAGGATTCTGTCTCCAATCCATTACCCTGGGTTGTTTCCTATGGAGAGTTGGCTGCCTTCCGGACCTCCTGCATCTGCCACTGACAGCCAGCTAGAGCCCTGTTGCTTATTCTAACGAGTAACATCGGTTTCGGATAGCCCACTGTGGTAGAAGCATAGTTCACACTATGCCTTAGTGTAGCCAACCTGGGGCAATGTCTTTCCGCAATGGCCTGGGAAGGATGGCGGCGGATTGAGTTCTTCTGGCCTGGCAGGGGTGAGCTAGCACCTAGTCAATTGTCAGGGCCTCTTTAGGAACTTGTACTACATTGGCCCTTAGTGACATTTCTGCACGTGATGATTTCAGGCTTCTGTCTCCATTCCATTACTCTGGGTTGTTTCCTATGGAGAGATGGCTGCCTTCCCGCCCTCCTGCATCTGCCACTGACAGCCAGTAACCAGTAACATCGGTTTCGGAGAGCCCACTGTGGTAGAAGCATAGTTCACACTATGCCTTAGTGGAGCCAACCTGGGGCAATGTCATTCCGCAATGGCCTGGAAAGGATGGAGGCGGATTGCGTTCTTCTGGCCTGGCAGGGGTGAGCTAGCACGTAGTCAATTGTCAAGGCCTCCTTCGGAACTTGTACTACGCTGCCCCTTAGTGACATTTCTGCACGTGATGATTTCAGGCTTCTGTCTCCAATCCATTACCCTGGGTTGTTTCCTATGGAGAGTTGGCTACCTTCCCGCCCTCCTGAATCTGTCACGGACAGCCAGCTAGAGCCCTTATGCTTATTCTTCCCATTAAGATCGGTTTCGGATAGCCCACTGTGGTAGGAACATAGTTCACACTATGCCTTCGTCTAGCCAAACTGTCGCAATGTCTTTCCGCAATGGCCTGGGAAGGATGGCGGCGGATTGAGTTCTTATGGCTGGCAGGATTGAGCTAGCACCTAGTCAATTGTAAGGGCCTCTTTCGGAACTTGTACTACATTGGCCCTTAGTGACATTTCTGCACGTGATGATTTCAGGTTTCTGTCTCCAATCCATTACCCTGGGTTGTTTCCTATGGAGAGTTGGCTGCCTTCCGGCCCTCCTGCATCTGCCACTGACAGCCAGCTAGAGCCCTGTTGCTTATTCTAACCGGTAACATCGGTTACGGAGAGCCCACTGTGGTAGAAGCATAGTTCACACTATGCCTTAGTGGAGCCAACCTGGGGCAATGTCATTCCGCAATGGCCTGGAAAGGATGGAGGCGGATTGCGTTCTTCTGGCCTGGCAGCGGTGAGCTAGCACGTAGTCAATTGTCAAGGCCTCTTTCGGAACTTGTACTACACTGCCCCTTAGCGACATTTCTGCACGTGATGATTTCAGGCTTCTGTCTCCAATCCATTACCCTGGGTTGTTTCCTATGGAGAGTTGGCTGCCTTCCCGCCCTCCTGAATCTGTCACGGACAGCCAGCTAGAGCCCTTATGCTTATTCTACCCATTAAGATCGGTTTCGGATAGCCCACTGTGGTAGGAACATAGTTCACACTATGACTTAGTGTAGCCAACCTGTCGCAATGTCTTTCCGCAATGGCCTGCAAAGGATGGTGGTGGATTGAGTTCTTCTGGCCTGGCAGGGGTGAGTTGGACATAGTCAATTGTAAGGGCATCTTTCGGAACTTGTACAACGCTGGCCCTTAGTGACATTTCTGCACGTGATGATTTCAGGCTTCTGTCTCCAATCGATTACCCTGGAATGTATCCTAAGGAGAGTTGGCTGCCTTCCCGCCCTCCTGCATCTGCCACTGACAGCCAGCTAGAGCCCTGTTGCCTATTCTAACCAGTAACATAGGTTTCGGAGAGCCCACTGTGGTAGAAGCATAGTTCACACTATGCCTTAGTGGAGCCAACCTGGGGCAATGTCATTCCGCAATGGCCTGGAAAGGATGGAGGCGGATTGCGTTCTTCTGGCCTCACAGCGGTGAGCTAGCACGTAGTCAATTATCAACGCGTCTTTCGGAACTTGTACTACATAGGCCCTTAGTGACATTTCTGCACGTGATGATTTCAGGCTTCTGTCTCCTATCCCTTACCCTGGGTTGTTTCCTATGGAGAGTTGGCTGCCTTCCCGCCCTCCTGCATCTGCCACTGACAGCCAGCTAGAGCCCTGTTGCTTATTCTAACCAGTAACATCGGTTTCGGAGAGCCCACTGTGGTAGAAGCATAGTTTGCACTATGCCTTAGTGGAGCCAACCTGGGACAATGTCTTTCCGCAATGGACTGGGAAGGATGGCGGCGGATTGAGTTCTTCTGGCCTGGCAGGGGTGAGCTAGCACCTAGTCAATTGTCAGGGCCTCTTTCGGAACTTGTACTACATTGGCCCTTAGTGACATTTCTGCACGTGATGATTTCAGGCTTCTGTCTCCAATCCATTACCCTGGGTTGTTTCCTATGGAGAGTTGGCTGCCTTCCGGCTCTCCTGCATCTGCCACTGACAGCCAGCTAGAGCCCTGTTGCTTATTCTAACGAGTAACATCGGTTTCGGATAGCCCACTGTGGTAGAAGCATAGTTCACACTATGCCTTAGTGTAGCCAACCTGGGGCAATGTCTTTCCGCAATGGCCTGGGAAGGATGGCGGCGGATTGAGTTCTTCTGGCCTGGCAGGGGTGAGCTAGCACCTAGTCAATTGTCAGGGCCTCTTTAGGAACTTGTACTACATTGGCCCTTAGTGACATTTCTGCACGTGATGATTTCAGTCTTCTGTCTCCAATCCATTACCCTGGGTTGTTTCCTATGGAGAGTTGGCTGCCTTCCCGCCCTCCTGCATCTGCCACTGACAGCCAGTAACCAGTAACATCGGTTTCGGAGAGCCCACTGTGGTAGAAGCATAGTTCACACTATGCCTTAGTGGAGCCAACCTGGGGCAATGTCATTCCGCAATGGCCTGGAAAGGATGGAGGCGGATTGCGTTCTTCTGGCCTGGCAGGGGTGAGCTAGCACGTAGTCAATTGTCAAGGCCTCTTTCGGAACTTGTACTACGCTGCCCCTTAGTGACATTTCTGCACGTGATGATTTCAGGCTTCTGTCTCCAATCCATTACCCTGGGTTGTTTCCTATGGAGAGTTGGCTACCTTCCCGCCCTCCTGAATCTGTCACGGACAGCCAGCTAGAGCCCTTATGCTTATTCTTCCCATTAAGATCGGTTTCGGATAGCCCACTGTGGTAGGAACATAGTTCACACTATGCCTTCGTCTAGCCAAACTGTCGCAATGTCTTTCCGCAATGGCCTGGGAAGGATGGCGGCGGATTGAGTTCTTATGGCTGGCAGGGGTGAGCTAGCACCTAGTCAATTGTCAGGGCCTCTTTCGGAACTTGTACTACATTGGCCCTTAGTGACATTTCTGCACGTGATGATTTCAGGTTTCTGTCTCCAATCCATTACCCTGGGTTGTTTCCTATGGAGAGTTGGCTGCCTTCCGGCCCTCCTGCATCTGCCACTGACAGCCAGCTAGAGCCCTGTTGCTTATTCTAACCGGTAACATCGGTTACGGAGAGCCCACTGTGGTAGGAACATAGTTCACACTATGCCTTAGTGGAGCCAACCTGGGGCAATGTCATTCCGCAATGGCCTGGAAAGGATGGAGGCGGATTGCGTTCTTCTGGCCTGGCAGCGGTGAGCTAGCACGTAGTCAATTGTCAAGGCCTCTTTCGGAACTTGTACTACACTGCCCCTTAGCGACATTTCTGCACGTGATGATTTCAGGCTTCTGTCTCCAATCCATTACCCTGGGTTGTTTCCTATGGAGAGTTGGCTGCCTTCCCGCCCTCCTGAATCTGTCACGGACAGCCAGCTAGAGCCCTTATGCTTATTCTACCCATTAAGATCGGTTTCGGATAGCCCACTGTGGTAGGAACATAGTTCACACTATGACTTAGTGTAGCCAACCTGTCGCAATGTCTTTCCGCAATGGCCTGCAAAGGATGGTGGCGGATTGAGTTCTTCTGGCCTGGCAGGGGTGAGTTGGACATAGTCAATTGTAAGGGCATCTTTCGGAACTTGTACAACGCTGGCCCTTAGTGACATTTCTGCACGTGATGATTTCAGGCTTCTGTCTCCAATCGATTACCCTGGAATGTATCCTAAGGAGAGTTGGCTGCCTTCCCGCCCTCCTGCATCTGCCACTGACAGCCAGCTAGAGCCCTGTTGCCTATTCTAACCAGTAACATCGGTTTCGGAGAGCCCACTGTGGTAGAAGCATAGTTCACACTATGCCTTAGTGGAGCCAACCTGGGACAATGTCTTTCCGCAATGGACTGGGAAGGATGGCGGCGGATTGAGTTCTTCTGGCCTGGCAGGGGTGAGCTAGCACCTAGTCAATTGTCAGGGCCTCTTTCGGAACTTTTACTACATTGGCCCTTAGTGACATTTCTTCACGTGATGATTTCAGTCTTCTGTCTCCAATCCATTACCCTGGGTTGTTTCCAATGGAGAGTTGGCTGCCTTCCGGCCCTCCTGCATCTGCCACTGACAGCCAGCTAGAGCCCTGTTGCTTATTCTAACCAGTAACATCGGTTTCGGAGAGCCCACTGTGGTAGAAGCATAGTTCACACTATGCCTTAGTGGATCTAACCTGGGTTAATGTCATTCCGCAATGGCCTGGAAAGGATGGAGGCGGATTGCGTTCTTCTGGCCTGGCAGGGGTGAGGTAGCACTTAGTCATTTGTCACGGCCTCTTTCGGAACTTTTACTACATTGGCCCTTAGTGACATTTCTGCACGTGATGATTTCAGGCTTCTGTCTCCAATCCATTACCCTGGGTTGTTTCCTGTGGAGAGTTGGCTGCCTTCCCGCCCTCCTGCATCTGCCACTGACAGCCAGCTAGAGCCCTGTTGCTTATTCTAACTAGTAACATCGGTTTCGGATAGCCCACTGTGGTAGAAGCATAGTTCACACTATGCCTTAGTGTAGCCAACCTGGGCCAATGTCTTTCCGCAATGGCCTGGGAAGAATGGCGGCGGATTGAGTTCTTCTGGCCTGGCAGGGGTGAGCTAGCACCTAATCAATTGTCAGGGCCTCTTTCGGAACTTGTACTACATTGGGCCTTAGTGACATTTCTGCACGTGATGATTTCAGGCTTCTGTCTCCAATCCATTACCCTGGGTTGTTTCCTATGGAGAGTTGGCTACCTTCCCGCCCTCCTGAATCTGTCACGGACAGCCAGCTAGAGCCCTTATGCTTATTCTTCCCATTAAGATCGGTTTCGGATAGCCCACTGTGGTAGGAACATAGTTCACACTATGCCTTCGTCTAGCCAAACTGTCGCAATGTCTTTCCGCAATGGCCTGGGAAGGATGGCGGCGGATTGAGTTCTTATGGCTGGCAGGGGTGAGCTAGCACCTAGTCAATTGTCAGGGCCTCTTTCGGAACTTGTACTACATTGGCCCTTAGTGACATTTCTGCACGTGATGATTTCAGGTTTCTGTCTCCAATCCATTACCCTGGGTTGTTTCCTATGGAGAGTTGGCTGCCTTCCGGCCCTCCTGCATCTGCCACTGACAGCCAGCTAGAGCCCTGTTGCTTATTCTAACCGGTAACATCGGTTACGGAGAGCCCACTGTGGTAGGAACATAGTTCACACTATGCCTTAGTGGAGCCAACCTGGGGCAATGTCATTCCGCAATGGCCTGGAAAGGATGGAGGCGGATTGCGTTCTTCTGGCCTGGCAGCGGTGAGCTAGCACGTAGTCAATTGTCAAGGCCTCTTTCGGAACTTGTACTACACTGCCCCTTAGCGACATTTCTGCACGTGATGATTTCAGGCTTCTGTCTCCAATCCATTACCCTGGGTTGTTTCCTATGGAGAGTTGGCTGCCTTCCCGCCCTCCTGAATCTGTCACGGACAGCCAGCTAGAGCCCTTATGCTTATTCTACCCATTAAGATCGGTTTCGGATAGCCCACTGTGGTAGGAACATAGTTCACACTATGACTTAGTGTAGCCAACCTGTCGCAATGTCTTTCCGCAATGGCCTGCAAAGGATGGTGGCGGATTGAGTTCTTCTGGCCTGGCAGGGGTGAGTTGGACATAGTCAATTGTAAGGGCATCTTTCGGAACTTGTACAACGCTGGCCCTTAGTGACATTTCTGCACGTGATGATTTCAGGCTTCTGTCTCCAATCGATTACCCTGGAATGTATCCTAAGGAGAGTTGGCTGCCTTCCCGCCCTCCTGCATCTGCCACTGACAGCCAGCTAGAGCCCTGTTGCCTATTCTAACCAGTAACATCGGTTTCGTAGAGCCCACTGTGGTAGAAGCATAGTTCACACTATGCCTTAGTGGAGCCAACCTGGGACAATGTCTTTCCGCAATGGACTGGGAAGGATGGCGGCGGATTGAGTTCTTCTGGCCTGGCAGGGGTGAGCTAGCACCTAGTCAATTGTCAGGGCCTCTTTCGGAACTTTTACTACATTGGCCCTTAGTGACATTTCTTCACGTGATGATTTCAGTCTTCTGTCTCCAATCCATTACCCTGGGTTGTTTCCAATGGAGAGTTGGCTGCCTTCCGGCCCTCCTGCATCTGCCACTGACAGCCAGCTAGAGCCCTGTTGCTTATTCTAACCAGTAACATCGGTTTCGGAGAGCCCACTGTGGTAGAAGCATAGTTCACACTATGCCTTAGTGGATCTAACCTGGGTTAATGTCATTCCGCAATGGCCTGGAAAGGATGGAGGCGGATTGCGTTCTTCTGGCCTGGCAGGGGTGAGGTAGCACTTAGTCATTTGTCACGGCCTCTTTCGGAACTTTTACTACATTGGCCCTTAGTGACATTTCTGCACGTGATGATTTCAGGCTTCTGTCTCCAATCCATTACCCTGGGTTGTTTCCTGTGGAGAGTTGGCTGCCTTCCCGCCCTCCTGCATCTGCCACTGACAGCCAGCTAGAGCCCTGTTGCTTATTCTAACTAGTAACATCGGTTTCGGATAGCCCACTGTGGTAGAAGCATAGTTCACACTATGCCTTAGTGTAGCCAACCTGGGCCAATGTCTTTCCGCAATGGCCTGGGAAGAATGGCGGCGGATTGAGTTCTTCTGGCCTGGCAGGGGTGAGCTAGCACCTAATCAATTGTCAGGGCCTCTTTCGGAACTTGTACTACATTGGGCCTTAGTGACATTTCTGCACGTGATGATTTCAGGCTTCTGTCTCCAATCCATTACCCTGGGTTGTTTCCTATGGAGAGTTGGCTGCCTTCCCGCCCTCCTGCATCTGCCACTGACAGCCAGCTAGAGCCCTGTTGCTTATTCTAACCAGTAACATCGGTTTCGGATAGCCCACTGTGGTAGAAGCATAGTTCACACTATGCCTTAGTGTAGCCAACCTGGGGCAATGTCTTTCCGCAACGGCCTGGGAAGGATGGCGGCGGATTGAGTTCTTCTGGCCTGGCAGGGGTGAGCTAGCACCTAGTCAATTGTCAGGGCCTCTTTCGGAACATGTACTACATTGGCCCTTAGTGACATTTCTGCACGAGATGATTTCAGGCTTCTGTCTCCAATCCATTACCCTGGGTTGTATCCTATGCAGAGTTGGCTGCCTTCCCGCCCTCCTGCTTCTGCCACTGACAGCCAGCTAGAGCCCTGTTGCTTATTCTAACCAGTAACATCGGTTTCGGATACCCACTGTGGTAGAAGCATAGTTCACACTATGCCTTAGTGTAGCCAACATGGGGCAATGTCTTTCCGCAATGGCCTGGGAAGGATGGCGGCGGATTGAGTTCGATTGGCCTGGCAGGGGTGAGCTAGCACCTAATCAATTGTCAGGGCCTCTTTCGGAACTTGTACTACATTGGCCCTTAGTGACATTTCTGCACGTGATGATTTCAGGCTTCTGTCTCCAATCCATTACTCTGGGTTGTTTCCTGTGGAGAGTTGGCTGCCTTCCCGCCCTCCTGCATCTGCCACTGACAGCCAGCTAGAGCCCTGTTGCTTATTCTAACGAGTAACATCGGTTTCGGATAGCCCACTGTGGTAGAAGCATAGTTCACACTATGCCTTAGTGTAGCAAACCTGGGGCAATGTCTTTCCGCAATGGCCTGGGAAGGATGGCGGCGGATTGAGTTCTTCTGGCCTGGCAGGGGTGAGCTACCACCTAGTCAATTGTCAGGGCCTCTTTCGGAACTTGTACTACATTGGCGCTTAGTGACATTTCTGCACGTGATGATTTCAGGCTTCTGTGTCCAATCCATTACCCTGGGTTGTTTCCTATGGAGAGTTGGCTGCCTTCCGGCTCTCCTGCATCTGCCACTGACAACCAGCTAGAGCCCTGTTGCTTATTCTAACCAGTAACATCGGTTTCGGAGAGCCCACTGTGGTAGAAGCATAGTTCACACTATGCCTTAGTGGAGCCAACCTGGGGCAATGTCATTCCGCAATGGCCTGGAAAGGATGGAGGCGGATTGCGTTCTTCTGGCCTGGCAGCGGTGAGCTACCACGTAGTCAATTGTCAAGGCCTCTTTCGGAACTTGTACTACGCTGCCCCTTAGTGACATTTCTGCACGTGATGATTTCAGGCTTCTGTCTACAAGCCATTACCCTGGGATATTTCCTATGGAGAGTTGGTTTCCTTCCCGCCCTCCTGAATCTTTCACGGACAGCCAGCTAGAGCCCTTATGCTTATTCTACCCATTAAGATCGGTTTCGGATAGCCCACTGTGGTAGGAACATAGTTCACATTATGCCTTAGTATAGCCAACCTGGGGCAATGTCTTTCCGCAATGGCCTGGGAAGGATGGCGGCGGATTGAGTTCTTCTGGACTGGCAGGGGTGAGCTAGCACCTAGTCAATTGTCAGGGCCTCTTTCGGAACTTGTACTACATTGGCCCTTAGTGACATTTCTGCACGTGATGATTTCAGGCTTCTGTCTCTAATCCATTACCCTGGGTTGTTTCCTATGGAGAGTTGGCTACCTTCCCGCCCTCCTGCATCTGCCACTGACAGCCAGCTAGAGCCCTGTTGCTTATTCTAACCAGTAACATTGGTTTCAGATAGCCCACTGTGGTAGAAGCATATTTCACACTATGCCTTAGTGGAGCCAACCTGGGGCAATGCCAGTCCGCAATGGCCGGGAAAGTATTGAGGCGGATTGCGTTCTTCTGCTTGGCAGTGGTGAGCAAGCACGTAGTCAAATGTCAAGGCCTCTTTCGGAACTTGTACTACGCTGCCCCTTAGTGACATTTCTGCACGTGATGATTTCAGGCTTCTGTCTCCAATCCATTACCCTGGGTTGTTTCCTATGCAGAGTTGGCTGCCTTCCCGCCCTCCTGCTTCTGCCACTGACAGCCAGCTAGAGCCCTGTTGCTTATTCTAACGAGTAACATCGGTTTCGGATAGCCCACTGTGGTAGAAGCATAGTTCACACTATGCCTTAGTGTAGCCAACATGGGGCAATGTCTTTCCGCAATGGCCTGGGAAGGATGGCGGCGGATTGAGTTCGATTGGCCTGGCAGGGGTGAGCTAGCACCTAATCAATTGTCAGGGCCTCTTTCGGAACTTGTACTACATTGGCCCTTAGTGACATTTCTGCACGTGATGATTTCAGGCTTCTGTCTCCAATCCATTACCCTGGGTTGTTTCCTGTGGAGAGTTGGCTGCCTTCCCGCCCTCCTGCATCTGCCACTGACAGCCAGCTAGAGCCCTGTTGCTTATTCTAACTAGTAACATCGGTTTCGGATAGCCCACTGTGGTAGAAGCATAGTTCACACTATGCCTTAGTGTAGCCAACCTGGGCCAATGTCTTTCCACAATGGCCTGGGAAGAATGGCGGCGGATTGAGTTCTTCTGGCCTGGCAGGGGTGAGCTAGCACCTAATCAATTGTCAGGGCCTCTTTCGGAACTTGTACTACATTGGGCCTTAGTGACATTTCTGCACGTGATGATTTCAGGCTTCTGTCTCCAATCCATTACCCTGGGTTGTTTCCTATGGAGAGTTGGCTGCCTTCCCGCCCTCCTGCATCTGCCACTGACAGCCAGCTAGAGCCCTGTTGCTTATTCTAACCAGTAACATCGGTTTCGGATAGCCCACTGTGGTAGAAGCATAGTTCACACTATGCCTTAGTGTAGCCAACCTGGGGCAATGTCTTTCCGCAACGGCCTGGGAAGGATGGCGGCGGATTGAGTTCTTCTGGCCTGGCAGGGGTGAGCTAGCACCTAGTCAATTGTCAGGGCCTCTTTCGGAACATGTACTACATTGGCCCTTAGTGACATTTCTGCACGTGATGATTTCAGGCTTCTGTCTCCAATCCATTACCCTGGGTTGTATCTTATGCAGAGTAGGCTGCCTTCCCGCCCTCCTGCTTCTGCCACTGACAGCCAGCTAGAGCCCTGTTGCTTATTCTAACCAGTAACATCGGTTTCGGATACCCACTGTGGTAGAAGCATAGTTCACACTATGCCTTAGTGTAGCCAACCTGGGGCAATGTCTTTCCGCAACGGCCTGGGAAGGATGGCGGCGGATTGAGTTCTTCTGGCCTGGCAGGGGTGAGCTAGCACCTAGTCAATTGTCAGGGCCTCTTTCGGAACATGTACTACATTGGCCCTTAGTGACATTTCTGCACGTGATGATTTCAGGCTTCTGTCTCCAATCCATTACCCTGGGTTGTTTCCTATGCAGAGTTGGCTGCCTTCCCGCCCTCCTGCTTCTGCCACTGACAGCCAGCTAGAGCCCTGTTGCTTATTCTAACGAGTAACATCGCTTTCGGATAGCCCACTGTGGTAGAAGCATAGTTCACACTATGCCTTAGTGTAGCCAACATGGGGCAATGTCTTTCCGCAATGGCCTGGGAAGGATGGCGGCGGATTGAGTTTGATTGGCCTGGCAGGGGTGAGCTAGCACCTAATCAATTGTCAGGGCCTCTTTCGGAACTTGTACTACATTGGGCCTTAGTGACATTTCTGCACGTGATGATTTCAGGCTTCTGTCTCCAATCCATTACCCTGGGTTGTTTCCTATGGATAGTTGGCTGCCTTCCCGCCCTCCTGCATCTGCCACTGACAGCCAGCTAGAGCCCTGTTGCTTATTTTAACCAGTAACATCGGTTTCGGAGAGCCCACTGTGGTAGAAGCATAGTTCACACTATGCCTTAGTGGAGCCAACCTGGGACAATGTCTTTCCGCAATGGACTAGGAAGGATGGCGGCGGATTGAGTTCTTCTGGCCTAGCAGGGGTGAGCTAGCACCTAGTCAATTGTCAGGGCCTCTTTCGGAACTTGTACTACATTGGCCCTTAGTGACATTTCTGCACGTGATGATTTCAGGCTTCTGTCTCCAATCCATTACCCTGGGTTGTTTCCTAGGGAGAGTTGGCTGCCTTCCGGCCCTCCTGCATCTGCCACTGACAGCCAGCTAGAGCCCTGTTGCTTATTCTAACGAGTAACATCGGTTTCGGATAGCCCACTGTGGTAGAAGCATAGTTCACACTATGCCTTAGTGTAGCCAACCTGGGGCAATGTCTTTCCGCAATGGCCTGAGAAGGATGGTGGCGGATTGAGTTCTTCTGGCCTGGCAGGGGTGAGCTAGCACGTAGTCAATTGTCAAGGCCTCTTTCGGAACTTGTACTACGCTGCCCCTTAGTGACATTTCTGCACGTGATGATTTCAGGCTTCTGTCTCCAATCCATTACCCTAGGTTGTTTCCTATGCAGAGTTGGCTGCCTTCCCGCCCTCCTGCTTCTGCCACTGACAGCCAGCTAGAGCCCTGTTGCTTATTCTAACGAGTAACATCGGTTTCGGATAGCCCACTGTGGTAGAAGCATAGTTCACACTATGCCTTAGTGTAGCCAACATGGGGCAATGTCTTTCCGCAATGGCCTGGGAAGGATGGCGGCGGATTGAGTTCGATTGGCCTGGCAGGGGTGAGCTAGCACCTAATCAATTGTCAGGGCCTCTTTCGGAACTTGTACTACATTGGCCCTTAGTGACATTTCTGCACGTGATGATTTCAGGCTTCTGTCTCCAATCCATTACCCTGGGTTGTTTCCTGTGGAGAGTTGGCTGCCTTCCCGCCCTCCTGCATCTGCCACTGACAGCCAGCTAGAGCCCTGTTGCTTATTCTAACTAGTAACATCGGTTTCGGATAGCCCACTGTGGTAGAAGCATAGTTCACACTATGCCTTAGTGTAGCCAACCTGGGCCAATGTCTTTCCGCAATGGCCTGGGAAGAATGGCGGCGGATTGAGTTCTTCTGGCCTGGCAGGGGTGAGCTAGCACCTAATCAATTGTCAGGGCCTCTTTCGGAACTTGTACTACATTGGGCCTTAGTGACATTTCTGCACGTGATGATTTCAGGCTTCTGTCTCCAATCCATTACCCTGGGTTGTTTCCTATGGAGAGTTGGCTGCCTTCCCGCCCTCCTGCATCTGCCACTGACAGCCAGCTAGAGCCCTGTTGCTTATTCTAACCAGTAACATCGGTTTCGGATAGCCCACTGTGGTAGAAGCATAGTTCACACTATGCCTTAGTGTAGCCAACCTGGGGCAATGTCTTTCCGCAACGGCCTGGGAAGGATGGCGGCGGATTGAGTTCTTCTGGCCTGGCAGGGGTGAGCTAGCACCTAGTCAATTGTCAGGGCCTCTTTCGGAACATGTACTACATTGGCCCTTAGTGACATTTCTGCACGTGATGATTTCAGGCTTCTGTCTCCAATCCATTACCCTGCGTTGTATCTTATGCAGAGTAGGCTGCCTTCCCGCCCTCCTGCTTCTGCCACTGACAGCCAGCTAGAGCCCTGTTGCTTATTCTAACCAGTAACATCGGTTTCGGATACCCACTGTGGTAGAAGCATAGTTCACACTATGCCTTAGTGTAGCCAACCTGGGGCAATGGCTTTCCGCAACGGCCTGAGAAGGATGGCGGCGGATTGAGTTCTTCTGGCCTGGCAGGGGTGAGCTAGCACCTAGTCAATTGTCAGGGCCTCTTTCGGAACATGTACTACATTGGCCCTTAGTGACATTTCTGCACGTGATGATTTCAGGCTTCTGTCTCCAATCCATTACCCTGGGTTGTTTCCTATGCAGAGTTGGCTGCCTTCCCGCCCTCCTGCTTCTGCCACTGACAGCCAGCTAGAGCCCTGTTGCTTATTCTAACGAGTAACATCGCTTTCGGATAGCCCACTGTGGTAGAAGCATAGTTCACACTATGCCTTAGTGTAGCCAACATGGGGCAATGTCTTTCCGCAATGGCCTGGGAAGGATGGCGGCGGATTGAGTTTGATTGGCCTGGCAGGGGTGAGCTAGCACCTAATCAATTGTCAGGGCCTCTTTCGGAACTTGTACTACATTGGGCCTTAGTGACATTTCTGCACGTGATGATTTCAGGCTTCTGTCTCCAATCCATTACCCTGGGTTGTTTCCTATGGAGAGTTGGCTGCCTTCCCGCCCTCCTGCATCTGCCACTGACAGCCAGCTAGAGCCCTGTTGCTTATTTTAACCAGTAACATCGGTTTCGGAGAGCCCACTGTGGTAGAAGCATAGTTCACACTATGCCTTAGTGGAGCCAACCTGGGACAATGTCTTTCCGCAATGGACTAGGAAGGATGGCGGCGGATTGAGTTCTTCTGGCCTAGCAGGGGTGAGCTAGCACCTAGTCAATTGTCAGGGCCTCTTTCGGAACTTGTACTACATTGGGCCTTAGTGACATTTCTGCACGTGATGATTTCAGGCTTCTGTCTCCAATCCATTACCCTGGGTTGTTTCCTATGGAGAGTTGGCTGCCTTCCCGCCCTCCTGCATCTGCCACTGACAGCCAGCTAGAGCCCTGTTGCTTATTTTAACCAGTAACATCGGTTTCGGAGAGCCCACTGTGGTAGAAGCATAGTTCACACTATGCCTTAGTGGAGCCAACCTGGGACAATGTCTTTCCGCAATGGACTAGGAAGGATGGCGGCGGATTGAGTTCTTCTGGCCTAGCAGGGGTGAGCTAGCACCTAGTCAATTGTCAGGGCCTCTTTCGGAACTTGTACTACATTGGCCCTTAGTGACATTTCTGCACGTGATGATTTCAGGCTTCTGTCTCCAATCCATTACCCTGGGTTGTTTCCTAGGGAGAGTTGGCTGCCTTCCGGCCCTCCTGCATCTGCCACTGACAGCCAGCTAGAGCCCTGTTGCTTATTCTAACGAGTAACATCGGTTTCGGATAGCCCACTGTGGTAGAAGCATAGTTCACACTATGCCTTAGTGTAGCCAACCTGGGGCAATGTCTTTCCGCAATGGCCTGAGAAGGATGGTGGCGGATTGAGTTCTTCTGGCCTGGCAGGGGTGAGCTAGCACGTAGTCAATTGTCAAGGCCTCTTTCGGAACTTGTACTACGCTGCCCCTTAGTGACATTTCTGCACGTGATGATTTCAGGCTTCTGTCTCCAATCCATTACCCTAGGTTGTTTCCTATGCAGAGTTGGCTGCCTTCCCGCCCTCCTGCTTCTGCCACTGACAGCCAGCTAGAGCCCTGTTGCTTATTCTAACGAGTAACATCGGTTTCGGATAGCCCACTGTGGTAGAAGCATAGTTCACACTATGCCTTAGTGTAGCCAACATGGGGCAATGTCTTTCCGCAATGGCCTGGGAAGGATGGCGGCGGATTGAGTTCGATTGGCCTGGCAGGGGTGAGCTAGCACCTAATCAATTGTCAGGGCCTCTTTCGGAACTTGTACTACATTGGCCCTTAGTGACATTTCTGCACGTGATGATTTCAGGCTTCTGTCTCCAATCCATTACCCTGGGTTGTTTCCTGTGGAGAGTTGGCTGCCTTCCCGCCCTCCTGCATCTGCCACTGACAGCCAGCTAGAGCCCTGTTGCTTATTCTAACTAGTAACATCGGTTTCGGATAGCCCACTGTGGTAGAAGCATAGTTCACACTATGCCTTAGTGTAGCCAACCTGGGCCAATGTCTTTCCGCAATGGCCTGGGAAGAATGGCGGCGGATTGAGTTCTTCTGGCCTGGCAGGGGTGAGCTAGCACCTAATCAATTGTCAGGGCCTCTTTCGGAACTTGTACTACATTGGGCCTTAGTGACATTTCTGCACGTGATGATTTCAGGCTTCTGTCTCCAATCCATTACCCTGGGTTGTTTCCTATGGAGAGTTGGCTGCCTTCCCGCCCTCCTGCATCTGCCACTGACAGCCAGCTAGAGCCCTGTTGCTTATTCTAACCAGTAACATCGGTTTCGGAGAGCCCACTGTGGTAGAAGCATAGTTCACACTATGCCTTAGTGGAGCCAACCTGGGACAATGTCTTTCCGCAATGGACTAGGAAGGATGACGGCGGATTGAGTTCTTCTGGCCTAGCAGGGGTGAGCTAGCACCTAGTCAATTGTCAGGGCCTCTTTCGGAACTTGTACTACATTGGCCCTTAGTGACATTTCTGCACGTGATGATTTCAGGCTTCTGTCTCCAATCCATTACCCTGGGTTGTTTCCTAGGGAGAGTTGGCTGCCTTCCGGCCCTCCTGCATCTGCCACTGACAGCCAGCTAGAGCCCTGTTGCTTATTCTAACGAGTAACATCGGTTTCGGATAGCCCACTGTGGTAGAAGCATAGTTCACACTATGCCTTAGTGTAGCCAACCTGGGGCAATGTCTTTCCGCATGGCCTGAGAAGGATGGTGGCGGATTGAGTTCTTCTGGCCTGGCAGGGGTGAGCTAGCACGTAGTCAATTGTCAAGGCCTCTTTCGGAACTTGTACTACGCTGCCCCTTAGTGACATTTCTGCACGTGATGATTTCAGGCTTCTGTCTCCAATCCATTACCCTGGGTTGTTTCCTATGGAGAGTTGGTTTCCTTCCCGCCCTCCTGAATCTGTCACGGACAGCCAGCTAGAGCCCTTATGCTTATTCTACCCATTAAGATCGGTTTCGGATAGCCCCCTGTGGTAGGAACATAGTGCACACTATGCCTTAGTGTAGCCAACCTGTCGCAATGTCTTTCCGCAATGGCCTTCAAAGGATGGTGGCGGATTGAGTTCTTCTGGCCTGGCAGGGGTGAGCTAGCACGTAGTCAATTGTAAGGGCATCTTTCGGAACTTGTACAACGCTGGCCCTTAGTGACATTTCTGCACGTGATGATTTCAGGCTTCTGTCTCCAATCGATTACCCTGGAATGTATCCTAAGGAGAGTTGGCTGCCTTCCCGCCCTACTGCGTCTGCCACGGACAGCCAGCTAGAGCCCTGATGCTTATTCTACCCATTAAGATCGGTTTCGGATAGCCCACTGTGGTAGGAACATAGTTCACACTATGCCTTAGTGTAGTCAACCTGGGGCAATGTCTTTCCGCAATGGCCTGGGAAGGATGGCGGCGGATTGCGTTCTTCTGGCCTGGCAGCGGTGAGCTAGCACGTAGTCAATTGTCAAGGCCTCTTTCGGAACTTGTACTACGCTGCCCCTTAGTGACATTTCTGCACGTGATGATTTCAGGCTTCTGTCTCCAATAGATTACCCTGGAATGTATCCTAAGGAGAGTTGGTTGCCTTCCCGCCCTACTGCGTCTGCCACGGACAGCCAGCTAGAGCCCTGATGCTTATTCTACCCATTAAGATCGGTTTCGGATAGCCCACTGTGGTAGGAACATAGTTCACACTATGCCTTAGTGTAGTCAACCTGGGGCAATGTCTTTCCGCAATGGCCTGGGAAGGATGGCGGCGGATTGAGTTCTTCTGGCCTGGCAGGGGTGAGCTAGCACCTAGTCAATTGTCAGGGCCTCTTTCGGAACTTGTACTACATTGGCCCTTAGTGACATTTCTGCACGTGATGATTTCAGGCTTCTGTCTCCAATCCATTACCCTGGGTTGTTTCCTGTGCAGAGTTGGCTGCCTTCCCGCCCTCCTGCATCTGCCACTGACAGCCAGCTAGAGCCCTGTTGCTTATTCTAACCAGTAACATCGGTTTCGGATAGCCCACTGTGGTAGAAGCATAGTTCACACTATGCCTTAGTGTAGCCAACCTGGGGCAATGTCTTTCCGTAATGGACTTGGAAGGATGGCGGCGGATTGAGTTCTTCTGGCCTGGCAGGGGTGAGCTAGCACCTAGTCAATTGTCAGGGCCTCTTTCGGAACTTGTACTACATTGGCCCTTAGTGACATTTCTGCAAGTGATGATTTCAGGCTTCTGTCTCCAATCCATTACCCTGGGTTGTTTCCTATGGAGAGTTGGATGCCTTCCCGCCCTCCTGCATCTGTCACTGACAGCCAGCTAGAGCCCTGTTGCTTATTCTAACCAGTAACATCGGTTTCGGAGAGCCCACTGTGGTAGAAGCATAGTTTACACTATGCCTTAGTGGAGCCAACCTGGGGCAATGTCATTCCGCAATGGCCTGGGAAGGATGGCGGCGGATTGAGTTCCTCTGGCCTGGCAGGGGTGAGCTAGCACCTAGTCAATTGTCAGGGCCTCTTTCGGAACTTGTACTACATTGGCCCTTAGTGACATTTCTTCACGTGATGATTTCAGGCTTCTGTCTCCAATCCATTACCCTGGGTTGTTTCCTATGGAGAGTTGGCTGCCTTCCGGCTCTCCTGCATCTGCCACTGACAACCAGCTAGAGCCCTGTTGCTTATTCTAACCAGTAACATCGTTTTCGAAGAGCCCACTAGGGTAGAAGCATAGTTCACACTATGCCTTAGTGGAGCCAACCTGGGGCAATGTCTTTTCGCAATGGCCTGGGAAGGATGGCGGCGGATTGAGTTCTTCTGGCCTGGCAGGGGTGAGCTAGCACCTAGTCAATTGTCAGGGCCTCTTTCGGAACTTGTACTACATTGGCCCTTCGTGACATTTCTGCGCGTGATGATTTCAGGCTTCTGTCTCCAATCCATTACCCTGGGTTGTTTCCTATGGAGAGTTGGCTGCCTTCCCGCCCTCCTGCATCTGCCACTTACAGCCAGCTAGAGCCCTGTTGCTTATTCTAACCAGTAACATCGGTTTCGGATAGCCCACTGTGATAGAAGCATAGTTCACACTATGCTTTAGTGGAGCCAACCTGGGGCAATGTCATTCCGCAATGGCCTGGAAAGGATGGAGGCGGATTGCGTTCTTCTGGCCTCGCAGCGGTGAGCTAGCACGTAGTCAATTGTCAAGGCCTCTTTCGGAACTTGTACTACATTGGCCCTTAGTGACATTTCTGCACGTGATGATTTTAGGCTTCTGTTTCCTATCCATTACCCTGGGTTTTTTCCTATGGAGAGTTGGCTGCCTTCCCGCCCTCCTACATCTGCCACTGACAGCCAGCTAGAGCCCTGTTGCTTATTCTAACGAGTAACATCGGTTTCGGATAGCCCACTGTGGTAGAAGCATAGTTCACACTATGCCTTAGTGGAGCCAACCTGGGACAATGTCTTTCCGCAATGGACTGGGAAGGATGGCGGCGGATTGAGTTCTTCTGGCCTGGCAGGGGTGAGCTAGCACCTAGTCAATTGTCAGGGCCTCTTTCCGAACTTGTACTACATTGGCCCTTAGTGACATTTCTTCACGTGATGATTTCAGGCTTCTGTCTCCAATCCATTACCCTGGGTTGTTTCCTATGGAGAGTTGGCAGCCTTCCGGCCCTCCTTCATCTGCCACTAACAGCCAGCTAGAGCCCTGTTGCTTATTCTAACCAGTAACATCGGTTTCGGAGAGCCCACTGTGGTAGAAGCATAGTTCACACTATGCCTTAGTGGAGCCAACCTGGGGCAATGTCATTCCGCAATGGCCTGGAAAGGATGGAGGCGGATTGCGTTCTTCTGGCCTGGCAGCGGTGAGCTACCACGTAGTCAATTGTCAAGGCCTCTTTCGGAACTTGTACTACGCTGCCCCTTAGTGACATTTCTGCACGTGATGATTTCAGGCTTCTGTCTACAAGCCATTACCCTGGGATATTTCCTATGGAGAGTTGGTTTCCATCCCGCCCTCCTGAATCTTTCACGGACAGCCAGCTAGAGCCCTTATGCTTATTCTACCCATTAAGATCGGTTTCGGATAGCCCACTGTGGTAGGAACATAGTTCACATTATGCCTTAGTATAGCCAACCTGGGGCAATGTCTTTCCGCAATGGCCTGGGAAGGATGGCGGCGGATTGAGTTCTTCTGGACTGGCAGGGGTGAGCTAGCACCTAGTCAATTGTCAGGGCCTCTTTCGGAACTTGTACTACATTGGCCCTTAGTGACATTTCTGCACGTGATGATTTCAGGCTTCTGTCTCCAATCCATTACCCTGGGTTGTTTCCTATGGAGAGTTGGCTGCCTTCCCGCCCTCCTGCATCTGCCACTGACAGCCAGCTAGAGCCCTGTTGCTTATTCTAACCAGTAACAATGGTTTCGGATAGCCCACTGTGGTAGAAGCATATTTCACACTATGCCTTAGTGGAGCCAACCTGGGGCAATGCCAGTCCGCAATGGCCGGGAAAGTATTGAGGCGGATTGCGTTCTTCTGCTTGGCAGTGGTGAGCAAGCACGTAGTCAAATGTCAAGGCCTCTTTCGGAACTTGTACTACGCTGCCCCTTAGTGACATTTCTGCACGTGATGATTTCAGGCTTCTGTCTCCAATCCATTACCCTGGGATGTTTCCTGTGGAGAGTTGGCTTCCTTCCCGCCCTCCTGAATCTGTCATGGACAGCCAGCTAGAGCCCTTATGCTGATTCTACCCATTAAGATCGGTTGCGGATAGCCCACTGTGGTAGGAACATAGTTCACACTATGCCTTAGTGTAGCCAACCTGGGGCAATGTCTTTCCGCAATGGCCTGGGAAGGATGGCGGCGGATTGAGTTCTTCTGGCCTGGCAGGGGTGAGCTAGCACCTAGTCAATTGTCAGGGCCTCTTTCGGAACTTGTACCACATTGGCCCTTAGTGACATTTCTGCAGGTGATGATTTCAGGCTTCTGTCTCCAATCCATTACCCTGGGTTGTTTCCTGTGGAGAGTTGGCTGCCTTCCTGCCCTCCTGCATCTGCCACTGACAGCCAGGTAGAGCCCTGTTGCTTATTCTAACCAGTAACATCGGTTTCGGATAGCCCACTGTGGTAGAAGCATAGTTCACACTATGCCTTAGTGTAGCAAACCTGGGGCAATGTCTTTCCGCAATGGCCTGGGAAGGATGGCGGCGGATTGAGTTCTTCTGGCCTGGCAGGGGTGAGCTAGCACCTAGTCAATTGTCAGGGCCTCTTTCGGAACTTGTACTACATTGGCCCTTAGTGACATTTCTGCACGTGATGATTTCAGGCTTCTGTCTCCAATCCATTACCCTGGGATGTTTCCTATGGAGAGTTGGCTGCCTTCCGGCCCTCCTGCATCTGCCACTAACAGCCAGCTAGAGCCCTGTTGCTTATTCTAACCAGTAACATCGGTTTCGGAGAGCCCACTGTGGTAGAAGCATAGTTCACACTATGCCTTAGTGGAGCCAACCTGGGGCAATGTCTTTCCGCAATGGCCTGGGAAGGATGGCGGCGGATTGAGTTCTTCTGGCCTGGTAGGAGTGAGCTAGCACCTAGTCAATTGTCAGGGCCTCTTTCGGAACTTGTACTACATTGGCCCTTAGTGACATTTCTGCACGTGATGATTTCAGGATTCTGTCTCCAATCCATTACCCTGGGTTGTTTCCTATGGAGAGTTGGCTGCCTTCCCGCCCTCCGTCATCTTACACTGACAGCCAGCTAGAGCCCTGTTGCTTATTCTAACCAGTAACGTTGGTTTCGGAGAGCCCACTGTGGTAGAAGCATAGTTTACACTATGCCTTAGTGGAGCCAACCTGGGGCAATGTCATTCCGCAATGGCCTGGAAAGGATGGAGGCGGATTGCATTCTTCTGGCCTGGCAGCGGTGAGCTAGCACGTAGTCAAATGTCAAGGCCTCTTTCGGAACTTGTACTACGCTGCCCCTTAGTGACATTTCTGCACGTGATGATTTCAGGCTTCTGTCTCCAATCCATTACCCTGGGATGTTTCCTGTGGAGAGTTGGCTTCCTTCCCGCCCTCCTGAATCTGTCACGGACAGCCAGCTAGAGCCCTTATGCTTATTCTACCTATTAAGATCGGTTTCGGATAGCCCCCTGTGGTAGGAACATAGTGCACACTATGCCTTAGTGTAGCCAACCTGTCGCAATGTCTTTCCGCAATGGCCTTCAAAGGATGGTGGCGGATTGAGTTCTTCTGGCCTGGCAGGGGTGAGCTAGCACGTTGTCAATTGTAAGGGCATCTTTCGGAACTTGTACAACGCTGGCCCTTAGTGACATTTCTGCACGTGATGATTTCAGGCTTCTGTCTCCAATCCATTACCCTGGGATGTTTCCTGTGGAGAGTTGGCTTCCTTCCCGCCCTCCTGAATCTGTCACGGACAGCCAGCTAGAGCCCTTATGCTGATTCTACCCATTAAGATCGGTTTCGGATAGCCCACTGTGGTAGGAACATAGTTCACACTATACCTTAGTGTAGCCAACCTGGGGCAATGTCTTTCCGCAATGGCCTGGGAAGGATGGCGGCGGATTGAGTTCTTCTGGCCTGGCAGGAGTGAGCTAGCACCTAGTCAATTGTCAGGGCCTCTTTCGGAATTTGTACCAAATTGGCCCTTAGTGACATTTCTGCAGGTGATGATTTCAGGCTTCTGTCTCCAATCCATTACCCTGGGTTGTTTCCTGTGGAGAGTTGGCTGCCTTCCTGCCCTCCTGCATCTGCCACTGACAGCCAGCTAGAGCCCTGTTGCTTATTCTAACCAGTAACATCGGTTTCGGAGAGCCCACTGTGGTAGAAGCATAGTTCACACTATGCCTTAGTGGAGCCAACCTGGGACAATGTTTTTCCGCAATGGACTGGGAAGGATGGCGGCGGATTGAGTTCTTCTGGCCTGGCAGGGGTGAGCTAGCTCCTAGTCAATTGTCAGGGCCTCTTTCGGAACTTGTACTACATTGGCCCTTAGTGACATTTCTTCACGTGATGATTTCAGGCTTCTGTCTCCAATCCATTACCCTGGGATGTTTCCTATGGAGAGTTGGCTGCCTTCCGGCCCTCCTGCATCTGCCACTAACAGCCAGCTAGAGCCCTGTTGCTTATTCTAACCAGTAACATCGGTTTCGGATAGCCCACTGTGGTAGAAGCATAGTTCACACTATGCCTTAGTGGAGCCAACCTGGGGCAATGTCTTTCCGCAATGGCCTGGGAAGGATGGCGGCGGATTGAGTTCTTCTGGCCTGGCAGGAGTGAGCTAGCACCTAGTCAATTGTCAGGGCCTCTTTCGGAACTTGTACTACATTGGCCCTTAGTGACATTTCTGCACGTGATGATTTCAGGCTTCTGTCTCCAATCCATTACCCTGGGATGTTTCCTGTGGAGAGTTGGCTTCCTTCCCGCCCTCCTGAATCTGTCACGGACAGCCAGCTAGAGCCCTTATGCTTATTCTAACCAGTAACATCGGTTTCGGAGAGCCCACTGTGGTAGAAGCATAGTTCACACTATGCCTTAGTGTAGCCAACCTGGGGCAATGTCTTTCCGTAATGGCCTGGGAAGGATGGCGGCGGATTGAGATCTTCTCGCCTCGCAGCGGTGAGCTAGCACGTAGTCAATTGTCAAGGCCTCTTTCGGAACTTGTACTACATTGGCCCTTAGTGACATTTCTGCACGTGATGATATTAGGCTTCTGTTTCCTATCCATTACCCTGGGTTTTTTCCTATGGAGAGTTGGCTGCCTTCCCGCCCTCCTGCATCTGCCACTGACAGCCAGCTAGAGCCCTGTTGCTTATTCTAACCAGTAACATCGGTTTCGGATAGCCCACTGTGGTAGAAGCATATTTCACACTATGCCTTAGTGGAGCCAACCTGGGGCAATTCCAGTCCGCAATGGCCCGGAAAGGATGGAGGCGGATTGAGTTCTTCTGCTTGGGAGCGGTGAGCTAGCACGTAGTCAAATGTATAGGCCTCTTTCGGAACTTGTACTACGCTGCCCTTAGTGACATTTCTGCACGTGATGATTTCAGGCTTCTGTCTCCAATCCATTACCCTGGGATGTTTCCTGTGGAGAGTTGGCTTCCTTCCCGCCCTCCTGAATCTGTCACGGACAGCCAGCTAGAGCCCTTATGCTGATTCTACCCATTCAGATCGGTTTCGGATAGCCCACTGTGGTAGGAACATAGTTCACACTATACCTTAGTGTAGCCAACTTTGGGCAATGTCTTTCCGCAATGGCCTGGGAAGGATGGCGGCGGATTGAGTTCTTCTGGCCTGGCAGGAGTGAGCTAGCACCTAGTCAATTGTCAGGGCCTCTTTCGGAACTTGTACCAAATTGGCCCTTAGTGACATTTCTGCAGGTGATGATTTCAGGCTTCTGTCTCCAATCCATTACCCTGGGTTGTTTCCTGTGGAGAGTTGGCTGCCTTCCTGCCCTCCTGCATCTGCCACTGACAGCCAGCTAGAGCCCTGTTGCTTATTCTAACCAGTAACATCGGTTTCGGAGAGCCCACTGTGGTAGAAGCATAGTTCACACTATGCCTTAGTGGAGCCAACCTGGGACAATGTCTTTCCGCAATGGACTGGGAAGGATGGCGGCGGATTGAGTTCTTCTGGCCTGGCAGGGGTGAGCTAGCACCTAGTCAATTGTCAGGGCCTCTTTCGGAACTTGTACTACATTGGCCCTTAGTGACATTTCTTCACGTGATGATTTCAGGCTTCTGTCTCCAATCCATTACCCTGGGATGTTACCTATGGAGAGTTGGCTGCCTTCCGGCCCTCCTGCATCTGCCACTAACAGCCAGCTAGAGCCCTGTTGCTTATTCTAACCAGTAACATCGGTTTCGGAGAGCCCACTGTGGTAGAAGCATAGTTCACACTATGCCTTAGTGGAGCCAACCTGGGGCAATGTCTTTCCGCAATGGCCTGGGAAGGATGGCGGCGGATTGAGTTCTTCTGGCCTGGCAGGAGTGAGCTAGCACCTAGTCAATTGTCAGGGCCTCTTTCGGAACTTGTACTACATTGGCCCTTAGTGACATTTCTGCACGTGATGATTTCAGGATTCTGTCTCCAATCCATTACCCTGGGTTGTTTCCTATGGAGAGTTGGCTGCCTTCCCGCCCTCCGTCATCTTACACTGACAGCCAGCTAGAGCCCTGTTGCTTATTCTAACCAGTAACGTTGGTTTCGGAGAGCCCACTGTGGTAGAAGCATAGTTTACACTATGCCTTAGTGTAGCCAACCTGGGGCAATGTCTTTCCGCAATGGCCTTCAAAGGATGGTGGCGGATTGAGTTCTTCTGGCCTGGCAGGGGTGAGCTAGCACGTTGTCAATTGTAAGGGCATCTTTCGGAACTTGTACAACGCTGGCCCTTAGTGACATTTCTGCACGTGATGATTTCAGGCTTCTGTCTCCAATCCATTACCCTGGGATGTTTCCTGTGGAGAGTTGGCTTCCTTCCCGCCCTCCTGAATCTGTCACGGACAGCCAGCTAGAGCCCTTATGCTGATTCTACCCATTAAGATCGGTTTCGGATAGCCCACTGTGGTAGGAACATAGTTCACACTATACCTTAGTGTAGCCAACCTGGGGCAATGTCTTTCCGCAATGGCTTGGGAAGGATGGCGGCGGATTGAGTTCTTCTGGCCTGGCAGGAGTGAGCTAGCACCTAGTCAATTGTCAGGGCCTCTTTCGGAACTTGTACTACATTGGCCCTTAGTGACATTTCTTCACGTGATGATTTCAGGCTTCTGTCTCCAATCCATTACCCTGGGATGTTTCCTATGGAGAGTTGGCTGCCTTCCGGCCCTCCTGCATCTGCCACTAACAGCCAGCTAGAGCCCTGTTGCTTATTCTAACCAGTAACATCGGTTTCGGATAGCCCACTGTGGTAGAAGCATAGTTCACACTATGCCTTAGTGGAGCCAACCTGGGGCAATGTCTTTCCGCAATGGCCTGGGAAGGATGGCGGCGGATTGAGTTCTTCTGGCCTGGCAGGAGTGAGCTAGCACCTAGTCAATTGTCAGGGCCTCTTTCGGAACTTGTACTACATTGGCCCTTAGTGACATTTCTGCACGTGATGATTTCAGGCTTCTGTCTCCAATCCATTACCCTGGGATGTTTCCTGTGGAGAGTTGGCTTCCTTCCCGCCCTCCTGAATCTGTCACGGACAGCCAGCTAGAGCCCTTATGCTTATTCTAACCAGTAACATCGGTTTCGGAGAGCCCACTGTGGTAGAAGCATAGTTCACACTATGCCTTAGTGTAGCCAACCTGGGGCAATGTCTTTCCGTAATGGCCTGGGAAGGATGGCGGCGGATTGAGATCTTCTCGCCTCGCAGCGGTGAGCTAGCACGTAGTCAATTGTCAAGGCCTCTTTCGGAACTTGTACTACATTGGCCCTTAGTGACATTTCTGCACGTGATGATATTAGGCTTCTGTTTCCTATCCATTACCCTGGGTTTTTTCCTATGGAGAGTTGGCTGCCTTCCCGCCCTCCTGCATCTGCCACTGACAGCCAGCTAGAGCCCTGTTGCTTATTCTAACGAGTAACATCGGTTTCGGATAGCCCACTGTGGTAGAAGCATAGTTCACACTATGCCTTAGTGGAGCCAACCTGGGACAATGTCTTTCCGCAATGGACTGGGAAGGATGGCGGCGGATTGAGTTCTTCTGGCCTGGCAGGGGTGAGCTAGCACCTAGTCAATTGTCAGGGCCTCTTTCCGAACTTGTACTACATTGGCCCTTAGTGACATTTCTTCACGTGATGATTTCAGGCTTCTGTCTCCAATCCATTACCCTGGGTTGTTTCCTATGGAGAGTTGGCTGCCTTCCGGCCCTCCTTCATCTGCCACTAACAGCCAGCTAGAGCCCTGTTGCTTATTCTAACCAGTAACATCGTTTTCGGAGAGCCCACTAGGGTAGAAGCATAGTTCACACTATGCCTTAGTGGAGCCAACCTGGGGCAATGTCTTTTCGCAATGGCCTGGGAAGGATGGCGGCGGATTGAGTTCTTCTGGCCTGGCAGGGGTGAGCTAGCACCTAGTCAATTGTCAGGGCCTCTTTCGGAACTTGTACTACATTGGCCCTTCGTGACATTTCTGCGCGTGATGATTTCAGGCTTCTGTCTCCAATCCATTACCCTGGGTTGTTTCCTATGGAGAGTTGGCTGCCTTCCCGCCCTCCTGCATCTGCCACTTACAGCCAGCTAGAGCCCTGTTGCTTATTCTAACCAGTAACATCGGTTTCGGATAGCCCACTGTGATAGAAGCATAGTTCACACTATGCTTTAGTGGAGCCAACCTGGGGCAATGTCATTCCGCAATGGCCTGGAAAGGATGGAGGCGGATTGCGTTCTTCTGGCCTCGCAGCGGTGAGCTAGCACGTAGTCAATTGTCAAGGCCTCTTTCGGAACTTGTACTACATTGGCCCTTAGTGACATTTCTGCACGTGATGATTTTAGGCTTCTGTTTCCTATCCATTACCCTGGGTTTTTTCCTATGGAGAGTTGGCTGCCTTCCCGCCCTCCTGCATCTGCCACTGACAGCCAGCTAGAGCCCTGTTGCTTATTCTAACGAGTAACATCGGTTTCGGATAGCCCACTGTGGTAGAAGCATAGTTCACACTATGCCTTAGTGGAGCCAACCTGGGACAATGTCTTTCCGCAATGGACTGGGAAGGATGGCGGCGGATTGAGTTCTTCTGGCCTGGCAGGGGTGAGCTAGCACCTAGTCAATTGTCAGGGCCTCTTTCCGAACTTGTACTACATTGGCCCTTAGTGACATTTCTTCACGTGATGATTTCAGGCTTCTGTCTCCAATCCATTACCCTGGGTTGTTTCCTATGGAGAGTTGGCAGCCTTCCGGCCCTCCTTCATCTGCCACTAACAGCCAGCTAGAGCCCTGTTGCTTATTCTAACCAGTAACATCGGTTTCGGAGAGCCCACTGTGGTAGAAGCATAGTTCACACTATGCCTTAGTGGAGCCAACCTGGGGCAATGTCATTCCGCAATGGCCTGGAAAGGATGGAGGCGGATTGCGTTCTTCTGGCCTGGCAGCGGTGAGCTACCACGTAGTCAATTGTCAAGGCCTCTTTCGGAACTTGTACTACGCTGCCCCTTAGTGACATTTCTGCACGTGATGATTTCAGGCTTCTGTCTACAAGCCATTACCCTGGGATATTTCCTATGGAGAGTTGGTTTCCATCCCGCCCTCCTGAATCTTTCACGGACAGCCAGCTAGAGCCCTTATGCTTATTCTACCCATTAAGATCGGTTTCGGATAGCCCACTGTGGTAGGAACATAGTTCACATTATGCCTTAGTATAGCCAACCTGGGGCAATGTCTTTCCGCAATGGCCTGGGAAGGATGGCGGCGGATTGAGTTCTTCTGGACTGGCAGGGGTGAGCTAGCACCTAGTCAATTGTCAGGGCCTCTTTCGGAACTTGTACTACATTGGCCCTTAGTGACATTTCTGCACGTGATGATTTCAGGCTTCTGTCTCCAATCCATTACCCTGGGTTGTTTCCTATGGAGAGTTGGCTGCCTTCCCGCCCTCCTGCATCTGCCACTGACAGCCAGCTAGAGCCCTGTTGCTTATTCTAACCAGTAACAATGGTTTCGGATAGCCCACTGTGGTAGAAGCATATTTCACACTATGCCTTAGTGGAGCCAACCTGGGGCAATGCCAGTCCGCAATGGCCGGGAAAGTATTGAGGCGGATTGCGTTCTTCTGCTTGGCAGTGGTGAGCAAGCACGTAGTCAAATGTCAAGGCCTCTTTCGGAACTTGTACTACGCTGCCCCTTAGTGACATTTCTGCACGTGATGATTTCAGGCTTCTGTCTCCAATCCATTACCCTGGGATGTTTCCTGTGGAGAGTTGGCTTCCTTCCCGCCCTCCTGAATCTGTCATGGACAGCCAGCTAGAGCCCTTATGCTGATTCTACCCATTAAGATCGGTTGCGGATAGCCCACTGTGGTAGGAACATAGTTCACACTATGCCTTAGTGTAGCCAACCTGGGGCAATGTCTTTCCGCAATGGCCTGGGAAGGATGGCGGCGGATTGAGTTCTTCTGGCCTGGCAGGGGTGAGCTAGCACCTAGTCAATTGTCAGGGCCTCTTTCGGAACTTGTACCACATTGGCCCTTAGTGACATTTCTGCAGGTGATGATTTCAGGCTTCTGTCTCCAATCCATTACCCTGGGTTGTTTCCTGTGGAGAGTTGGCTGCCTTCCTGCCCTCCTGCATCTGCCACTTACAGCCAGGTAGAGCCCTGTTGCTTATTCTAACCAGTAACATCGGTTTCGGATAGCCCACTGTGGTAGAAGCATAGTTCACACTATGCCTTAGTGTAGCAAACCTGGGGCAATGTCTTTCCGCAATGGCCTGGGAAGGATGGCGGCGGATTGAGTTCTTCTGGCCTGGCAGGGGTGAGCTAGCACCTAGTCAATTGTCAGGGCCTCTTTCGGAACTTGTACTACATTGGCCCTTAGTGACATTTCTGCACGTGATGATTTCAGGCTTCTGTCTCCAATCCATTACCCTGGGATGTTTCCTATGGAGAGTTGGCTGCCTTCCGGCCCTCCTGCATCTGCCACTAACAGCCAGCTAGAGCCCTGTTGCTTATTCTAACCAGTAACATCGGTTTCGGAGAGCCCACTGTGGTAGAAGCATAGTTCACACTATGCCTTAGTGGAGCCAACCTGGGGCAATGTCTTTCCGCAATGGCCTGGGAAGGATGGCGGCGGATTGAGTTCTTCTGGCCTGGTAGGAGTGAGCTAGCACCTAGTCAATTGTCAGGGCCTCTTTCGGAACTTGTACTACATTGGCCCTTAGTGACATTTCTGCACGTGATGATTTCAGGATTCTGTCTCCAATCCATTACCCTGGGTTGTTTCCTATGGAGAGTTGGCTGCCTTCCCGCCCTCCGTCATCTTACACTGACAGCCAGCTAGAGCCCTGTTGCTTATTCTAACCAGTAACGTTGGTTTCGGAGAGCCCACTGTGGTAGAAGCATAGTTTACACTATGCCTTAGTGGAGCCAACCTGGGGCAATGTCATTCCGCAATGGCCTGGAAAGGATGGAGGCGGATTGCATTCTTCTGGCCTGGCAGCGGTGAGCTAGCACATAGTCAAATGTCAAGGCCTCTTTCGGAACTTGTACTACGCTGCCCCTTAGTGACATTTCTGCACGTGATGATTTCAGGCTTCTGTCTCCAATCCATTACCCTGGGATGTTTCCTGTGGAGAGTTGGCTTCCTTCCCGCCCTCCTGAATCTGTCACGGACAGCCAGCTAGAGCCCTTATGCTTATTCTACCTATTAAGATCGGTTTCGGATAGCCCCCTGTGGTAGGAACATAGTGCACACTATGCCTTAGTGTAGCCAACCTGTCGCAATGTCTTTCCGCAATGGCCTTCAAAGGATGGTGGCGGATTGAGTTCTTCTGGCCTGGCAGGGGTGAGCTAGCACGTTGTCAATTGTAAGGGCATCTTTCGGAACTTGTACAACGCTGGCCCTTAGTGACATTTCTGCACGTGATGATTTCAGGCTTCTGTCTCCAATCCATTACCCTGGGATGTTTCCTGTGGAGAGTTGGCTTCCTTCCCGCCCTCCTGAATCTGTCACGGACAGCCAGCTAGAGCCCTTATGCTGATTCTACCCATTAAGATCGGTTTCGGATAGCCCACTGTGGTAGGAACATAGTTCACACTATACCTTAGTGTAGCCAACCTGGGGCAATGTCTTTCCGCAATGGCCTGGGAAGGATGGCGGCGGATTGAGTTCTTCTGGCCTGGCAGGAGTGAGCTAGCACCTAGTCAATTGTCAGGGCCTCTTTCGGAACTTGTACCAAATTGGCCCTTAGTGACATTTCTGCAGGTGATGATTTCAGGCTTCTGTCTCCAATCCATTACCCTGGGTTGTTTCCTGTGGAGAGTTGGCTGCCTTCCTGCCCTCCTGCATCTGCCACTGACAGCCAGCTAGAGCCCTGTTGCTTATTCTAACCAGTAACATCGGTTTCGGAGAGCCCACTGTGGTAGAAGCATAGTTCACACTATGCCTTAGTGGAGCCAACCTGGGACAATGTTTTTCCGCAATGGACTGGGAAGGATGGCGGCGGATTGAGTTCTTCTGGCCTGGCAGGGGTGAGCTAGCTCCTAGTCAATTGTCAGGGCCTCTTTCGGAACTTGTACTACATTGGCCCTTAGTGACATTTCTTCACGTGATGATTTCAGGCTTCTGTCTCCAATCCATTACCCTGGGATGTTTCCTATGGAGAGTTGGCTGCCTTCCGGCCCTCCTGCATCTGCCACTAACAGCCAGCTAGAGCCCTGTTGCTTATTCTAACCAGTAACATCGGTTTCGGATAGCCCACTGTGGTAGAAGCATAGTTCACACTATGCCTTAGTGGAGCCAACCTGGGGCAATGTCTTTCCGCAATGGCCTGGGAAGGATGGCGGCGGATTGAGTTCTTCTGGCCTGGCAGGAGTGAGCTAGCACCTAGTCAATTGTCAGGGCCTCTTTCGGAACTTGTACTACATTGGCCCTTAGTGACATTTCTGCACGTGATGATTTCAGGCTTCTGTCTCCAATCCATTACCCTGGGATGTTTCCTGTGGAGAGTTGGCTTCCTTCCCGCCCTCCTGAATCTGTCACGGACAGCCAGCTAGAGCCCTTATGCTTATTCTAACCAGTAACATCGGTTTCGGAGAGCCCACTGTGGTAGAAGCATAGTTCACACTATGCCTTAGTGTAGCCAACCTGGGGCAATGTCTTTCCGTAATGGCCTGGGAAGGATGGCGGCGGATTGAGATCTTCTCGCCTCGCAGCGGTGAGCTAGCACGTAGTCAATTGTCAAGGCCTCTTTCGGAACTTGTACTACATTGGCCCTTAGTGACATTTCTGCACGTGATGATATTAGGCTTCTGTTTCCTATCCATTACCCTGGGTTTTTTCCTATGGAGAGTTGGCTGCCTTCCCGCCCTCCTGCATCTGCCACTGACAGCCAGCTAGAGCCCTGTTGCTTATTCTAACCAGTAACATCGGTTTCGGATAGCCCACTGTGGTAGAAGCATATTTCACACTATGCCTTAGTGGAGCCAACCTGGGGCAATTCCAGTCCGCAATGGCCCGGAAAGGATGGAGGCGGATTGAGTTCTTCTGCTTGGGAGCGGTGAGCTAGCACGTAGTCAAATGTAAAGGCCTCTTTCGGAACTTGTACTACGCTGCCCTTAGTGACATTTCTGCACGTGATGATTTCAGGCTTCTGTCTCCAATCCATTACCCTGGGATGTTTCCTGTGGAGAGTTGGCTTCCTTCCCGCCCTCCTGAATCTGTCACGGACAGCCAGCTAGAGCCCTTATGCTGATTCTACCCATTCAGATCGGTTTCGGATAGCCCACTGTGGTAGGAACATAGTTCACACTATACCTTAGTGTAGCCAACTTTGGGCAATGTCTTTCCGCAATGGCCTGGGAAGGATGGCGGCGGATTGAGTTCTTCTGGCCTGGCAGGAGTGAGCTAGCACCTAGTCAATTGTCAGGGCCTCTTTCGGAACTTGTACCAAATTGGCCCTTAGTGACATTTCTGCACGTGATGATTTCAGGCTTCTGTCTCCAATCCATTACCCTGGGTTGTTTCCTGTGGAGAGTTGGCTGCCTTCCTGCCCTCCTGCATCTGCCACTGACAGCCAGCTAGAGCCCTGTTGCTTATTCTAACCAGTAACATCGGTTTCGGAGAGCCCACTGTGGTAGAAGCATAGTTCACACTATGCCTTAGTGGAGCCAACCTGGGACAATGTCTTTCCGCAATGGACTGGGAAGGATGGCGGCGGATTGAGTTCTTCTGGCCTGGCAGGGGTGAGCTAGCACCTAGTCAATTGTCAGGGCCTCTTTCGGAACTTGTACTACATTGGCCCTTAGTGACATTTCTGCACGTGATGATTTCAGGCTTCTGTCTCCAATCCATTACCCTGGGATGTTACCTATGGAGAGTTGGCTGCCTTCCGGCCCTCCTGCATCTGCCACTAACAGCCAGCTAGAGCCCTGTTGCTTATTCTAACCAGTAACATCGGTTTCGGAGAGCCCACTGTGGTAGAAGCATAGTTCACACTATGCCTTAGTGGAGCCAACCTGGGGCAATGTCTTTCCGCAATGGCCTGGGAAGGATGGCGGCGGATTGAGTTCTTCTGGCCTGGCAGGAGTGAGCTAGCACCTAGTCAATTGTCAGGGCCTCTTTCGGAACTTGTACTACATTGGCCCTTAGTGACATTTCTGCACGTGATGATTTCAGGATTCTGTCTCCAATCCATTACCCTGGGTTGTTTCCTATGGAGAGTTGGCTGCCTTCCCGCCCTCCGTCATCTTACACTGACAGCCAGCTAGAGCCCTGTTGCTTATTCTAACCAGTAACGTTGGTTTCGGAGAGCCCACTGTGGTAGAAGCATAGTTTACACTATGCCTTAGTGGAGCCAACCTGGGGCAATGTCATTCCGCAATGGCCTGGAAAGGATGGAGGCGGATTGCGTTCTTCTGGCCTGGCAGCGGTGAGCTAGCACGTAGTCAAATGTCAAGGCCTCTTTCGGAACTTGTACTACGCTGCCCCTTAGTGACATTTCTGCACGTGATGATTTCAGGCTTCTGTCTCCAATCCATTACCCTGGGATGTTTCCTGTGGAGAGTTGGCTTCCTTCCCGCCCTCCTGAATCTGTCACGGACAGCCACCTAGAGCCCTTATGCTTATTCTACCTATTAAGATCGGTTTCGGATAGCCCCCTGTGGTAGGAACATAGTGCACACTATGCCTTAGTGTAGCCAACCTGTCGCAATGTCTTTCCGCAATGGCCTTCAAAGGATGGTGGCGGATTGAGTTCTTCTGGCCTGGCAGGGGTGAGCTAGCACGTTGTCAATTGTAAGGGCATCTTTCGGAACTTGTACAACGCTGGCCCTTAGTGACATTTCTGCACGTGATGATTTCAGGCTTCTGTCTCCAATCCATTACCCTGGGATGTTTCCTGTGGAGAGTTGGCTTCCTTCCCGCCCTCCTGAATCTGTCACGGACAGCCAGCTAGAGCCCTTATGCTGATTCTACCCATTAAGATCGGTTTCGGATAGCCCACTGTGGTAGGAACATAGTTCACACTATACCTTAGTGTAGCCAACCTGGGGCAATGTCTTTCCGCAATGGCTTGGGAAGGATGGCGGCGGATTGAGTTCTTCTGGCCTGGCAGGAGTGAGCTAGCACCTAGTCAATTGTCAGGGCCTCTTTCGGAACTTGTACTACATTGGCCCTTAGTGACATTTCTTCACGTGATGATTTCAGGCTTCTGTCTCCAATCCATTACCCTGGGATGTTTCCTATGGAGAGTTGGCTGCCTTCCGGCCCTCCTGCATCTGCCACTAACAGCCAGCTAGAGCCCTGTTGCTTATTCTAACCAGTAACATCGGTTTCGGATAGCCCACTGTGGTAGAAGCATAGTTCACACTATGCCTTAGTGGAGCCAACCTGGGGCAATGTCTTTCCGCAATGGCCTGGGAAGGATGGCGGCGGATTGAGTTCTTCTGGCCTGGCAGGAGTGAGCTAGCACCTAGTCAATTGTCAGGGCCTCTTTCGGAACTTGTACTACATTGGCCCTTAGTGACATTTCTGCACGTGATGATTTCAGGCTTCTGTCTCCAATCCATTACCCTGGGATGTTTCCTGTGGAGAGTTGGCTTCCTTCCCGCCCTCCTGAATCTGTCACGGACAGCCAGCTAGAGCCCTTATGCTTATTCTAACCAGTAACATCGGTTTCGGAGAGCCCACTGTGGTAGAAGCATAGTTCACACTATGCCTTAGTGTAGCCAACCTGGGGCAATGTCTTTCCGTAATGGCCTGGGAAGGATGGCGGCGGATTGAGATCTTCTCGCCTCGCAGCGGTGAGCTAGCACGTAGTCAATTGTCAAGGCCTCTTTCGGAACTTGTACTACATTGGCCCTTAGTGACATTTCTGCACGTGATGATATTAGGCTTCTGTTTCCTATCCATTACCCTGGGTTTTTTCCTATGGAGAGTTGGCTGCCTTCCCGCCCTCCTGCATCTGCCACTGACAGCCAGCTAGAGCCCTGTTGCTTATTCTAACGAGTAACATCGGTTTCGGATAGCCCACTGTGGTAGAAGCATAGTTCACACTATGCCTTAGTGGAGCCAACCTGGGACAATGTCTTTCCGCAATGGACTGGGAAGGATGGCGGCGGATTGAGTTCTTCTGGCCTGGCAGGGGTGAGCTAGCACCTAGTCAATTGTCAGGGCCTCTTTCCGAACTTGTACTACATTGGCCCTTAGTGACATTTCTTCACGTGATGATTTCAGGCTTCTGTCTCCAATCCATTACCCTGGGTTGTTTCCTATGGAGAGTTGGCTGCCTTCCGGCCCTCCTTCATCTGCCACTAACAGCCAGCTAGAGCCCTGTTGCTTATTCTAACCAGTAACATCGTTTTCGGAGAGCCCACTAGGGTAGAAGCATAGTTCACACTATGCCTTAGTGGAGCCAACCTGGGGCAATGTCTTTTCGCAATGGCCTGGGAAGGATGGCGGCGGATTGAGTTCTTCTGGCCTGGCAGGGGTGAGCTAGCACCTAGTCAATTGTCAGGGCCTCTTTCGGAACTTGTACTACATTGGCCCTTCGTGACATTTCTGCGCGTGATGATTTCAGGCTTCTGTCTCCAATCCATTACCCTGGGTTGTTTCCTATGGAGAGTTGGCTGCCTTCCCGCCCTCCTGCATCTGCCAATGACAGCCAGCTAGAGCCCTGTTGCTTATTCTAACCGGTAACATCGGTTTCGGAGAGCCCACTGTGGTAGAAGCATAGTTCACTCTATGCCTTAGTGTAGCCAACCTGGGGCAATGTCTTTCCGCAATGGCCTGGGAAGGATGGCGGCGGATTGAGTTCTTCTGGCCTGGCAGGGGTGAGCTAGCACCTAGTCAATTGTCAGGGCCTCTTTCGGAACTTGTACTACATTGGCCCTTAGTGACATTTCTGCACGTGATGTTTTCAGGCTTCTGTCTCCAATCCATTACCCTGGGTTGTTTCCTATGGAGAATTGGCTGCCTTCCCGCCCTCCTGCATCTGCCACTGACAGCCAGCTAGAGCCCTGTTGCTTATTCTAACCAGTAACATCGGTTTCGGAGAGCCCACTGTGGTAGAAGCATAGTTCACACTATGCCTTAGTGGAGCCAACCTGGGGCAATGTCATTCCGCAATGGCCTGGAAAGGATGGACGCGGATTGCGTTCTTCTGGCCTCGCAGCGGTGAGCTAGCACCTAGTCAATTGTCAGGGCCTCTTTCGGAACTTGTACTACATTGGCCCTTAGTGACATTTCTTCACGTGATGATTTCAGGCTTCTGTCTCCCATCCATTACCCTAGGTTGTTTCCTATGGAGAGTTGGCTGCCTTCCGGCCCTCCTGCATCTGCCACTAACAGCCAGCTAGAGCCCTGTTGCTTATTCTAACCAGTAACATCGGTTTCGGAGAGCCCACTGTGGTAGAAGCATAGTTCACACTATGCCTTAGTGGAGCCAACCTGGGGCAATGTCATTCCGCAATGGCCTGGAAAGGATGGAGGCGGATTGCGTTCTTCTGGCCTGGCAGGGGTGAGCTAGCACTTAGTCAATTGTCAGGGCCTCTTTCGGAACTTGTACTACATTGGCCCTTAGTGACATTTCTGCACGTGATGATTTCAGGCTTCTGTCTTCAATCCATTACCCTGGGTTGTTTCCTGTGGAGAGTTGGCTGCCTTCCCGCCCTCCTGCATCTGCCACTGACAGCCAGCTAGAGCCCTGTTGCTTATTCTAACCGGTAACATCGGTTTCGGAGAGCCCACTGTGGTAGAAGCATAGTTCACACTATGCCTTAGTGTAGCCAACCTGGGGCAATGTCTTTCCGCAATGGCCTGGGAAGGATGGCGGCGGATTGAGTTCTTCTGGCCTGGCAGGGGTGAGCTAGCACCTAGTCAATTGTCAGGGCCTCTTTCGGAACTTGTACTACATTGGCCCTTAGTAACATTTCTGACGTGATGATTTCAGGCTTCTGTCTCCAATCCATTACCCTGGGTTGTTTCCTATGGAGAGTTGGCTGCCTTCCCGCCCTCCTCCATCCTCCACTGGCAGCCAGCTAGAGCCCTGTTGCTTATTCTAACGAGTAACATCGGTTTCGGAGAGCCCACTGTGGTAGAAGCATAGTTCACACTATGCCTTAGTGTAGCCAACCTGGGGCAATGTCTTTCCGTAATGGCCTGGGAAGGATGGCGGCGGATTGAGTTCTTCTGGCCTGGCAGGGGTGAGCTAGCACCTAGTCAATTGTCAGGGCCTCTTTCGGAACTTGTACTACATTGGCCCTTAGTGACATTTCTGCACGTGATGATTTCAGGCTTCTGTCTCCAATCCATTACCATGGGATGTTTCCTATGGAGAGTTTGCTTCCTTCCCGCCCTCCTGAATCTGTCACGGACAGCCAGCTAGAGCCCTTATGCTTATTCTTCCCCTTAAGATCGGTTTCGGATAGCCCACCGTGGTAGGAACATAGTTCGCACTATGCCTTAGTGTAGCCAACCTGTCGCAATGTCTTTCCGCAATGGCCTGGGAAGGATGGCGGCGGATTGATTTCTTATGGCTGGCAGGGGTGAGCTAGCACCTAGTCAATTGTAAGGGCCTCTTTCGGAACTTGTACTACATTGGCCCTTAGTGACATTTCTGCACGTGATGATTTCAGGCTTCTGTCTCCAATCCATTACCCTGGGTTGTTTCCTATTGAGAGTTGGCTGCCTTCCGGCCCTCCTGCATCTGCCACTGACAGCCAGCTAGAGCCCTGTTGCTTATTCTAAACGGTAACTTCGGTTTCGGAGAGCCCACTGTGGTAGAAGCATAGTTCACACTATGCCTTAGTGGAGCCAACCTGCGGCAATGTCATTCCGCAATGGCCTGGAAAGGATGGAGGCGGATTGCATTCTTCTGGCCTGGCAGGGGTGAGCTAGCACGTAGTCAATTGTCAAGGCCTCTTTCGGAACTTGTACTACATTGGCCCTTAGTGACATTTCTGCACGTGATGATTTCAGGCTTCTGTCTCCAATCCATTACCCTGGGTTGTTTCCTATGGAGAGTTGGCTGCCTTCCCGCCCTCCTGCATCTGCCACTGACAGCCAGCTAGAGCCCTGTTGCTTATTCTAACCAGTAACAACGGTTTCGGAGAGCCCACTGTGGTAGAAGCATAGTTCACACTATGCCTTAGTGGAGCCAACCTGGGGCAATGTCTTTCCGCAATGGCCTGGGAAGGATGGCGTCGGATTGAGTTCTTCTGGCCTGGCAGGGGTGAGCTAGCACCTAGTCAATTGTCAGGGCTTCTTTCGGAACTTGTACTACATTGGCCCTTAGTGACATTTCTGCATGTGATGATTTCAGGCTTCTGTCTCCAATCCATTACCCTGGGTTGTTTCCTATGGAGAGTTGGCTGCCTTCCGGCCCTCCTGCATCTGCCACTGACAGCCAGCTAGAGCCCTGTTGCTTATTCTAACCAGTAACATCGGTTTCGGAGAGCCCACTGTGGTAGAAGCATAGTTCACACTATGCCTTAGTGGAGCCAACCTGGGGCAATGTCATTCCGCAATGGCCTGGAAAGGATGGAGGCAGATTGCGTTCTTCTGGCCTGGCAGCGGTGAGCTAGCACGTAGTCAATTGTCAAGGCCTCTTTCGGAACTTGTACTACACTGCCCCTTAGTGACATTTCTGCACGTGATGATTTCAGGCTTCTGTCTCCATGCCATTACCCTGGGATGTTTCCTATGGAGAGTTGGCTTCCTTCCCGTCCTCCTGAATCTGTCACGGACAGCCAGCTAGAGCCCTTATGCTTTTTCTACCCATTAAGATCCGTTTCGGATAGCCCACTGTGGTAGGAACATAGTTCACACTATGCCTTAGTGTAGCCAACCTGTCGGAATGTCTTTCCGCAATGGCCTGCAAAGGATGGTGGCGGATTGAGTTCTTCTGGCCTGGCAGGGGTGAGCAAGCACGTAGTCAATTGTAAGGGCATCTTTCGGAACTTGTACAACGCTGGCCCTTATAGACATTTCTGCACGTGATGATTTCAGGCTTCTGTCTCCAATCGATTATCCTGGAATGTATCCTAAGGAGAGTTGGCTGCCTTCCCGCCCTCCTGCGTCTGCCACGGACAGCCAGCTAGAGCCCTGTTGCTTATTCTAACCAGTAACATCGGTTTCGGAGAGCCCACTGTGGTAGAAGCATAGTTCACACTATGCCTTAGTGGAGCCAACCTGGGGCAATGTCTTTCCGTAATGGCCTGGGAAGGATGGCGGCGGATTGAGTTCTTCTGGCCTGGCAGGGTTGAGCTAGCACCTAGTCAATTGTCAGGGCCTCTTTCGGAACTTGTACTACATTGGCCCTTAGTGACATTTCTGCACGTGATGATTTCAGGCTTCTGTCTCAATCCATTGCCCTGGGTTGTTTCCTGTGGAGAGTTGGCTGCCTTCCCGCCCTCCTGCATCTGCCACTGACAGCCAGCTAGAGCCCTGTTGCTTATTCTAACCAGTAACATCGGTTTCAGAGAGCACACTGTGGTAGAAGCATAGTTCACACTATGCCTTAGTGTACCCAACCTGGGGCAATGTCTTTCCGCAATGGCCTGGGAAGGATGGAGGCGGATTGAGTTCTTCTGGCCTGGCAGGGGTGAGCTAGCACCTAGTCAATTGTCAGGGCCTCTTTCGGAACTTGTACTACATTGGCCCTTAGTGACATTTCTGCACGTGATGATTTCAGGCTTCTGTCTCCAATCCATTACCCTGGGTTGTTTCCTATGGAGAGTTGGCTGCCTTCCCGCCCTCCTGCATCTGCCACTGACAGCTAGCTAGAGCCCTGTTGCTTATTCTAACGAGTAACATCGGTTTCGGAGAGCCCACTGTGGTAGAAGCATAGTTCACACTATGCCTTAGTGGAGCCAACCTGGAGTCAGGGCTGAGCTAGCGTGAGGGCTAGGGCTAGGGCTAGGGCTAGGGCTAGGGCTAGGGCTAGGGCTAGGGCTAGGGCTAGGGCTAGGGCTAGGGCTAGGGCTAGGGCTAGGGTTAGGGTTAGGGTTAGGTAAGGGTTTGGTTTAGGCCTAGGCATAGTGCTACGACTAGGGATAGGGATAGGGCTAGGGTTAGGCTTAGGGCTAGGGCTTGGGTTGGGCTAGGGTTAGGGTTAGGTTTAGGGCTAGGGATAAGAATAGGGTTAGTGTTAGTGTTTGTGTTAGTGCTAGCACTAGGGCTAGGGCTGAGCTAGGGTTAGGGTTAGGACTAGGACTAGGACTAGGATTACTTCAAGGGCTAGGGCTATGCTAGGCCTAGGCCGAGGGCTAGGGCTGGGGTAGGATTAGGGTTAGGTGTATGGCGAGGGCTAGGGCTAGGGTTAAGCTTAAGGTTAGGATTGGGGTAGGGCTAGTGCTAGTGCTAGAGTTAGGTTTAGGGTTAGGGTTAGGGTTAAGGCAAGGGTCAGGGCTCGGCTAAGGTTAGTGTTAGGTTTAGCTTTAGGGTTTGGTTAGGTTTAGGGTTTGGGTTAGGGTTAGAGTTAGGGTTAGAGTTAGGGTTAGGGTTAGGGTTAGGGTAAGGTTTAGCGTTAGGATAAGGTTTAGGGTTAGGTTTAGGGTTAGGGTTAGGGTTATTTTAGGGTTAGGGTTAGGGTTAGGGTTAGGGTTAGGGTTAGGGTTAGGGTTAGGGTTAGGGTTAGGGTTAGGGTTTGGGTTAGGGTTAGGGTTAGGGTTAGGGTTAGGGTTAAGGTTAAGGTTAGGCTTATGGCTCAGGCAAGGGCTAGGGATAGGGTTATCTTTAGATCTAACGCTATGTCTAGGGCATGTGGTGGGTTAGCGTTAGGGTTCGGGTTCGGGTTCGGTTTAGAGTTAGGGTTAGGGCTAGGGCTAGGGCTAGGGCTAGGGCTAGGGCTAGGGCTAGGGCTAGGGCTAAGGCTTGGGCTAGGGCTAGGGCTAGGGCTAGGGCTAGCGCTAGCGCTAGGGCTAGCGCTAGGGCTAGGGCTAGGGCTAGGGCTACGGCTAAGGCTAGGGCTAGGGGTAATCTTAGGATTAGGATTAGGAATAGGAATAGGGCTAGAGCTAGGGTTTGGGTTTGGGTTAGAGGTAGGGGTTGGGGTAGGGGTAGGGGTTGGGGTAGGTGTAGGGTTGGGGTAGGGGTTGGGGTAGGGGTAGGGGTAGGGGTAGGGGTAGGGTTATGGCTACGGATAAGGCTAGGGCTAGTGCTAGGGCTAGGGCAAGGCTTAGGGTTTGTGTTAGGGTTCGGTCTAGGGTTCGGGCTAGGTTTAGGCTTATGCTTAGGGCTACGACGGGTTAGGGTTAGTGTTAGTCTTAGTGTTAGTGTTAGGGTTAGGGTTAGGGCAAAAGCTAGGGCGAGGGCTATGGCGAGGGCTAGGCTTAGGACTAGGACTAGGAATAGGAATAGGAATAGGGCTAGAGCTAGGGTTTGGGTTTGGGCTATAGCTCGGGCTAGGATCAGGGCAAGGCCTAGGGCCATGTCTCGGGCTAAGGCTAGGGCTAGGGCTAGGGCTAGGCTTATGGCTAGGGCTAGGGCTAGGGCTTGGGCTTGGGCTAGGGTTAGGGCTAGGGCTAGGGCTAGGGATAAGATTAGGGTTAGGGTGAGCGTTTGCGTTAGCGCTAGCGCTAGCACTCCGGCTACAGCTGGGCTAGGGTAAGGTTTAGGACTAGGTCTAGGGCTAGAGCTAGGGCTAGGGCTAGGGCTAGGGCTTCGGCTAGGACTAGGGCTAGGGCTAGGGCTAGGGCTAGGGCTAGGGCTAGGGCTAGGGCTAGGACTAGGGCTAGGGCTAGGGCTAGGGCTAGGGCTAGGATTAGGCCTAGACCTAGTGCTAGGACTATGGCTATGGCTATGGCTAAAACTCGGGCGAGGGCTAGGGCTAGGATTAGGCGTAGCGCTAGGGTTAGGGTTAGATCTATTGCTAGGACTAGGGTCAGGCGAGGGCTAGGTTGAGAGTGACGGTGAAGGTGAGGGTTAGTGTTAGTGTTAGGCCTAGGGCTAGGGCTAGGGCTAGGGCTAGGGCTAGGGTGAAGGTGAGGTTTAGTGTCAGGTCTAGGTCTAGATCTAGGGCTAGGGCTAGGGCTAGGGTTAGGGTTAGGGTTAGGGTTAGGGTTAGGGTTAGGGTTAGGGTTAGGGTTAGGGTTAGGGTTAGGGTTAGGGTTAGGGTTAGGGTTAGGGTTAGGGTTAGGGTTAGGGTTAGGGTTAGGGTTAAAGCTATGGCTACGGCTGGGCTAAGGTTAGTGTTAGGTTTAGCTTTAGGGTTTGGTTAGGGTTAGGTTTAGGTTTAGGGTTCGGGTTAAGGTTAGGGTAGGGCTAGGGCTAGGGCTAGGGCTAGGGCTAGGGCTAGGGCTAGGGCTAGGGCTAGGGCTAGGGCTAGGGCAAGGGCTAGGGCTAGGCTTAGGCTTAGGGCTAGGGCTTCGCTTAGGCATAGAACGAGGGCTAGAGCCAGGGTTTGGGATAGGGGTAGGGGTTGGGGTAGGGGTAGGGGTTGGGGTAGGGGTAGGCTTAGGACTAGGAATAAGAATAGGAATAGGGCTAGAACTATGTTTTGGGTTAGCGCTAGCCTTAGCCGTAGCCATAACCCTACCCTTACCCCTACCACTACCCCTACCCCTAACCTTAGCACAGCCCGAGCCCTAGCCCTAGCACTAGCCCTAGCCCTAGCCCTAGCCCTAGCCCTAGCCGCAGCCCTAGGCCTAGCATAAGCCCTGACGCTAGCCCTAGCCCTAACCCAAACGCTAGTTCTAGCCCTACTCCTATTTCTATTTCTATTCCTAAGCCTAAACCTAAGCCTAGCCCTAGCCCTAGCCCTAGCCCTAGCCCTAGCCCTAGCCCTAGCCCTAGCACTAGCCCTAGCCCTAGCCCTAGCCCTAGCCCTAGCACTAGCACTAGCACTAACACTAGCACTAGCACTAGCACTAACACTAGCACTAGCCCTAACTCTAACGCTAACTCTAACCCTAAGCCTATGCCTAAGCCTGAGCCTAACCCTATACTTAACCATAACACAAACCCTATCAAAGCCTAGCTCTAGCCCTAGCCCTAGCCCTAGCCATAGCTCTACACTACACCTAGCCCTAGCCCTAGCCCTAGCCCTAGCCCTAGGCATAGCTCTACACTACACCTAGCCCTAGCCCTTGCCCTAGCCCTAGCCCTAGCCCTCACACTCACACTCACACTCATGCTAGCTGAGCCCTGGCTCTAGCCCTAGCCCAACCTGTAGCCCTAACCCTAACACTAACCCTAGCCCTAGCCCTACCTACAGCCTAGCCCTAGCCCTAGCCCTAGCCCTTGCCCTAACCCTAGCCCAAGCCCTAGCCCTAGCCCTTACGCTAACCCTAGCCCTAGGCCTACCACTAACCCTAACCCAAACGCTAACCTTAGCCCAGTCATCGCCCTAGCCCTAGGCCTAGCCCTAACCCTCTCCCTCTCCCTCTCCCTCTCCCTCTCCCTCACCCCAACCCAAACCCTAATCTTAGCCCAGCCCTAGCCCTAACCCTGTCCCTAAAACCTAACCCTAACCCTAACCCTAACACTAAACTTAACCCTAACCCTAGTCCTAGCACTAGCCCTAGTCGTACCACTAGGCCTAAGCCTAAACCAAACCCTAGCCCTAGCCCTAGCCCTAGCCCTAGCCCTAGGACTAGCCCTAGCCCTAGCCCTAGCCCTAGTCCTAGCCGAAGCCCTAACCCAAACCCTCACCATCACCATCACCCTCACGCTAGCTCAGCCCTGTATCTAGCCCTAGCCGAACGAGTCGCCCTGACCGTAACCCTAAGCCTAGCCCTAGCCCTAAGCCTAGCCCTAGCCCTAGCCATTACCCTCACCCTAAACCTAACCCTAACCCTAACCCAAACCCTAACCTTAGCCCAGTCATCGCCCTAGCCCTAGGCCTAGCCCTAACCCTCTCCCTCTCCCTCTCCCTCTCCCTCTCCCTCACCCCAACCCAAACCCTAATCTTAGCCCAGCCCTAGCCCTAACCCTGTCCCTAAAACCTAACCCTAACCCTAACCCTAACACTAAACTTAACCATAACCCTAGTCCTAGCACTAGCCCAATCCTAACTTTAAGCTTAACCCTAGCCCTAGCCCTAGCCCTAGCCCTAGCCCTAGCCCTAGCCCTAGCCCTAGCCCTAGCCCTAGCCCTAGCCCTAGCCGTAGCCCTCACCGTACCCCTACCCCTACACCTAGCCCCAGCCCTAGCCCTCGGCCTAGGCCTAGCATAGCCCTAGCCCTAGAAGTAGTCCTAGTCCTAGTCCTAGTCTTAGTTCTATTCCTAACCCTAACCCTAACCGTAGCCCAGCCCTAGCCCTAGTGCAAAATCTAACCCTAACCCTAACCCTAATCTTATCCCTAGATCTAGCCCTAGCCCTAACCCTAGACCTCGCCGTACCCCTACCCCTACCCCTAGCCCCAGCCCTAGCCCTCGGCCTAGGCCTAGCATAGCCCGAGCCCTAGAAGTAGTCCTAGTCCTAGTCCTAGTCCTAGTCTTAGTCCTAGTCCTAGTCCTAACCCTAACCCTAACCGTAGCCCAGCCCTAGCCCTAGTGCAAAATCTAACCCTAACCCTAACCCTAATCTTATCCCTAGCCCTAGCCCTAGCCCTAGCCCTAGCCCTAGCCCTAGCCCTAGCCCTAGCCCTAACCCTCGCCCTAATCCTAGCCCTAACCTTAGCCCACCCCTAGCCCTAACCCTGGCCCTAAAACCTAGCCCTAACCCAAACACTAACACTAACCTTAACCCTAATCCTAGCCCTAGCACTAGCACTAGCCCTAGCCGAATCCTAACCCGAGCTTTAGCCATAGCCATAATCGTAGCGCTAGGCCAGTGATGGCGAACCTTTTGAGCTCAGTGTGTCAAAATTCGCAAGAAAACCTAGCTTAACTCGGGTGCTGTGTCACATTTAGAAATATCCATAATTTTGTGATATTTGTAGCTCTAGTAAAAAAGTTATATTTTTGATATATGTATTTTATTAAAAGCAAAAACAAATAATTCCTTACATTTGCTAAATCTTCAATTGTAAGTTGATATTTCGTACACTTTAAGAACAATCAAGCACTACACGCCCAGGTGCCAGGGTGACCAGGTGTGTCACCCAAAAGGGTTTGGCGTGTCACCTGTGACACGCGGGTCATAGGTTGGCCATCACCGGACTAGGTGCTAGCTCACCCCTGCGAGGCCAGAAGAACTCAATCTGCCACCATCCTTTCCAGGCCATTGCAGAAAGACATTGCCACAGGTTGGCTACATTAAGGCATAGTGTGAACTATGTTCCTACCACAGTGGGCTATCCGAAACCGATCTTAATGGGTAGAATAAGCATCAGGGCTCTAGCTGGCTGTCCGTGGAAGACGCAGAAGGGCGGGAAGGCAGCCAACTCTCCATAGGATACATTCCAGGGTAATCGATTGGAGACAGAAGCCTGAAATCATCACGTGCAGAAATGTCAATAAGGGCCAGCGTTGTACAAGTTCCGAAAGAGGCCCTGACAATTGACAAGGTGCTAGCTCACCCCTGCCAGGCCAGAAGAACTCAATCTGCCACCATCCTTTGAAGGCCATTGCGGAAAGACATTGCGACAGGTTGGCTACACTAAGGCATAGTGTGAACTATGTTCCTACCACAGTGGGCTATCCGAAACCGATCTTAATGGGAAGAATAAGCAACAGGGCTCTAGTTGCCTGTCCGTGACAGATTCAGGAGGGCGGGAAGGAAGCCAGAGCAGGGCTAGGCTGAGGGTAAGGGTGAAGGTGAGGGTTAGTGTTAGGGCTAGGGCTAGGCTTAGAGTTCGGGTTTGTGTTAGGGTTCCGGCTTGGGTTAGGGCTAGGCTTAGGCTTAGGCTTACGCTTAGGGTTAGGGTTAGGCCTAGTGCTATGGCTAGGGCTAGGTCTTAAGGTAGGTTCAGGGCTAGGACTAGGGAAGGGCTGCGGGTAGTGCTAGGGCTAGGGCTAGGACTAGGACTAGGACTAGGACTAGGGCTAGGGCTAGGGCTAGGGTCAGGGTTAGAATTAGGATTAGGCCTAGGCCTAGGCCTAGGCCTAGTGCTACGATTATGGCTATGGCTAAAGCTCGGGCTTGGGCTTGGGCTCGGGCTAGGATTAGGCGTAGGGCCAGGGTTAGGGTTAGGGCTATTGCTAGGACTAGGGCGAGGTCAGGGCTAGGGTTAGGGTGAGCGTGAAGGTGAGGGTTAGTATTAGGGCTAGGGCTAGGGCTCGGGTTAGGCTTAGGGCTAGGGCTAGGGCTAGGACTTGGGCTTGGGCCAGGGTTAGGGTTAGGGTTAGGGTTAGGGCTAGGGATAAGATTAGGGTTAGGGTTAGGGTTAGGGTTAGAGTTTGCACTAGGGCTAGGGCTGGGCTACGGTTAGGGTTAGGACTAGGACTAGGACTAGGACTAGGACTTGGACTAGGACTAGGACTACTTCTAGGGTTAGGGCTATGCTAGGCCGAGGCCGAGGGCTAGGGCTGGGACTAGGGGTAGGGTTAGGGGTACTTCGAGGGCAAGTGCTACGGCTAGGGAAAGGGTTAAGGTTAGTGTTAGGGTTAGTGTTAGGGTTAGGTTTTAGGGCCAGGGTTAGGGCTAGGGCTGGGCTAAGGTTAGGGTTTGGGTGAGGGTGAGGGTGAGGGTTAGTGTTAGGGCTAGCGCTAGGGCTAGGCTTAGAGTTAGGGTTTGTGTTAGGGTTCCGGCTTGGGTTAGGGCTAGTGCTAGGGTTAGGCTTAGGCTTAGGCTTAGGCTTAGGCTTACGCTTAGGGTTAGGCCTAGTGCTACGGCTAGGGCTAGGGCTTAAGCTAGGGTCAGGGCTAGGCCTAGGGAAGGGCTGCGGCTAGGGTTAGCGCTAGGGCTAGGGTTAGGGTTAGGGCTAGTCCTAGGGCTAGGAATAGGACTAGGACTGGGAATAGGACTAGGACTAGGACTAGGGCTAGGGCTAGGGCTAGGGCTAGGGCTAGGGCTAGGGCTAGGGCTAGGGCTAGGGCTAGGGCTAGGGCTAGGGCTAGGGTTAGGATTAGGATTAGTATTAGGCCTAGGCCTAGCGGTACGATTATGGCTATGGCTAAAGTTCGGGTTAGGATTCGGCTAGTGCTAGTGCTAGGGCTAGGGCTATTGTTAGGGTTAAGGTTAGTGTTAGGGTTATGGCTAGGTTTTAGGGCCAGTGTTAGGGCTAGGGGTGGGCTAAGGTTAGGGCTAGGATTAGGGCTAGGGTTAGGGCTAGGCCGAGGGCTAGGGCTAGGGCTAGGGCTAGGGCTAGGGCTAGGGCTAGGGCTAGATCTAGGGATAAGATTAGGGTTAGGGTTCGATTTTGCACTAGGGCTAGGGCTGGGCTCCGGTTAGGGTTATGGTTAGGACTAGGACTAAGACTAGGACTAGGACTAGGACTACTTCTCGGGCTAGGGCTATGCTAGGCCTAGGCCAAGGGCTAGGGCTGGGGCTAGGTGTAGGGGTAGGGGTACGGCGAGGGCTAGGGCTAGGGTTAGCCTTAGGGCTAGGGCTTGGGTTTGGGCTAGGGTTATGGTAAGGGTTAGGGTTAGGGCTAGGGATAAGATTAGGGTTAGGGTTTGGGTTAGCGTTTGCATTAGCGCTAGCACTAGAGCTAGGCCTGGGCTAGGTTTAGGGTTAGGGTTAGGACTAGGACTCGGACTCGGACTCGGACTAGGACTAGGACTATTAGTAGGACTAGCACTAGGACTAGGACTAGGACTAGGACTACTTCTAGGGCTAGGGCTGTGCTAGGCCTAGGCCGAGGGCTAGGGCTGGGGTAGGATTAGGGTTAGGGGTACGGCGAGGGCTAGGGTTAAAGGTAAGGTTAGGATTGGGCTATGGCTAGTGCTAGTGCTAGGGTTAGGGTTAGGGTTAGGGTTAGGGTTACGGTTAGCGTTAGGGTTAGTGTTAGGGTTAGTGTTAGGTTTTAGGGCAAGGGTTAGGGCTAGGGATGGGTAAGGTTTGGGTTTGGGTTAGAGTTAGGGTGAGGGTGAGGGTGAGGGAGGGGGAGAGGGAGAGTGTTAGGGTGAGGGTTAGGGCTATGGCTATGACTGGGCAAAGGTTAGGGTTTGGGCTAGGGCTAGGGTTAGGGCTAGGGCTAGGGCTTGGGCTAGGGCTAGGGCTAGGGCTAGGGCTAGGGCTAGGGTTTGGTTTAGGACTAGGCCTAGTGCTAAGACTAGGGAAAGGGATAGGTATAGGGTTAGGGCTAGTGTTAGGCTTAGGCTTAGGGCTAGGGCTTGGGCTTGGGCTAGGTTTAGGTTTAGGGTTAGGGCTAGGGTTATGTTTAGGATTAGGCCTAGGCCTAGTGCTACGATTACGGCTATGGCTAAAGCTCGGGCTCGGGCTCGGGCTAGAACTAGGCTTAGGTCTAGGGATAGGTTTCGGGCTATTTCTACATCTACGGCCAGAGCAGGGCTAGGCTGAGGGTGAGGGTGAAGGTGAGGATTAGTGTTAGGGCTAGGGCTAGGGCTAGGCTTAGAGTTCGGGTTTGTGTTAGGGTTCCGGCTTGGGTTAGGGCTAGGCTTAGGCTTAGGCTTACGCTTAGGGTTAGGGTTAGGCCTAGTGCTATGGCTAGGGCTAGGTCTTAAGGTAGGTTCAGGGCTAGGACTAGGGAAGGGCTGCGGGTAGTGCTAGGGCTAGGGATAGGACTAGGACTAGTACTAGGGCTAGGGCTAGGGTCAGGGTTAGGATTAGGATTAGGCCTAGGCCTAGGCCTAGGCCTAGGCCTAGTGCTACGATTATGGCTATGGCTAAAGCTCGGGCTTGGGCTTGGGCTCGGGCTAGGATTAGGCGTAGGGCCAGGGTTAGGGTTAGGGCTATTGCTAGGACTAGGGCGAGGTCAGGGCTAGGGTTAGGGTGAGCGTGAAGGTGAGGGTTAGTATTAGGGCTAGGGCTAGGGCTCGGGTTAGGCTTAGGGCTAGGGCTAGGGCTAGGACTTGGGCTTGGGCCAGGGTTAGGGTTAGGGTTAGGGTTAGGGCTAGGGATAAGATTAGGGTTAGGGTTAGGGTTAGGGTTAGAGTTTGCACTAGGGCTAGGGCTGGGCTACGGTTAGGGTTAGGACTAGGACTAGGACTAGGACTAGGACTAGGACTTGGACTAGGACTAGGACTACTTCTAGGGTTAGGGCTATGCTAGGCCGAGGCCGAGGGCTAGGGCTGGGACTAGGGGTAGGGTTAGGGGTACTTCGAGGGCAAGTGCTACGGCTAGGGAAAGGGTTAAGGTTAGTGTTAGGGTTAGTGTTAGGGTTAGGTTTTAGGGCCAGGGTTAGGGCTAGGGCTGGGCTAAGGTTAGGGTTTGGGTGAGGGTGAGGGTGAGGGTTAGTGTTAGGGCTAGCGCTAGGGCTAGGCTTAGAGTTAGGGTTTGTGTTAGGGTTCCGGCTTGGGTTAGGGCTAGTGCTAGGGTTAGGCTTAGGCTTAGGCTTAGGCTTAGGCTTACGCTTAGGGTTAGGGTTAGGCCTAGTGCTACGGCTAGGGCTAGGGCTTAAGCTAGGGTCAGGGCTAGGCCTAGGGAAGGGCTGCGGCTAGGGTTAGCGCTAGGGCTAGGGTTAGGGCTAGGGCTAGTCCTAGGGCTAGGAATAGGACTAGGACTGGGAATAGGACTAGGACTAGGACTAGGGCTAGGGCTAGGGCTAGGGCTAGGGCTAGGGCTAGGGCTAGGGCTAGGGCTAGGGCTAGGGCTAGGGCTAGGGCTAGGGCTAGGATTAGGATTAGGCCTAGGCCTAGCGGTACGATTATGGCTATGGCTAAAGTTCGGGTTAGGATTCGGCTAGTGCTAGTGCTAGGGCTAGGGCTATTGTTAGGGTTAAGGTTAGTGTTAGGGTTATGGCTAGGTTTTAGGGCCAGTGTTAGGGCTAGGGGTGGGCTAAGGTTAGGGCTAGGATTAGGGCTAGGGTTAGGGCTAGGCCGAGGGCTAGGGCTAGGGCTAGGGCTAGGGCTAGGGCTAGATCTAGGGATAAGATTAGGGTTAGGGTTCGATTTTGCACTAGGGCTAGGGCTGGGCTCCGGTTAGGGTTATGGTTAGGAATAGGACTAAGACTAGGACTAGGACTAGGACTACTTCTCGGGCTAGGGCTATGCTAGGCCTAGGCCAAGGGCTAGGGCTGGGGCTAGGTGTAGGGGTAGGGGTACGGCGAGGGCTAGGGCTAGGGTTAGCCTTAGGGCTAGGGCTTGGGTTTGGGCTAGGGTTATGGTAAGGGTTAGGGTTAGGGCTAGGGATAAGATTAGGGTTAGGGTTTGGGTTAGCGTTTGCATTAGCGCTAGCACTAGAGCTAGGCCTGGGCTAGGTTTAGGGTTAGGGTTAGGACTAGGACTCGGACTCGGACTAGGACTAGGACTAGGACTATTAGTAGGACTAGCACTAGGACTAGGACTAGGACTAGGACTAGGACTACTTCTAGGGCTAGGGCTGTGCTAGGCCTAGGCCGAGGGCTAGGGCTGGGGTAGGATTAGGGTTATGGGTACGACGAGGGCTAGGGTTAAAGGTAAGGTTAGGATTGGGCTATGGCTAGTGCTAGTGCTAGGGTTAGGGTTAGGGTTAGGGTTAGGGTTACGGTTAGCGTTAGTGTTAGGGTTAGGGTTAGTGTTAGGTTTTAGGGCAAGGGTTAGGGCTAGGGCTGGGTAAGGTTTGGGTTTGGGTTAGAGTTAGGGTGAGGGTGAGGGTGAGGGAGAGGGAGAGTGTTAGGGTGAGGGTTAGGGCTATGGCTATGACTGGGCAAAGGTTAGGGTTTGGGCTAGGGCTAGGGTTAGGGCTAGGGCTAGGGCTTGGGCTAGGGCTAGGGCTAGGGCTAGGGTTTGGTTTAGGACTAGGCCTAGTGCTAAGACTAGGGAAAGGGATAGGTATAGGGTTAGGGCTAGTGTTAGGCTTAGGCTTAGGGCTAGGGCTTGGGCTTGGGCTAGGTTTAGATTTAGGGTTAGGGCTAGGGTTAGGTTTAGGATTAGGCCTAGGCCTAGTGCTACGATTATGGCTATGGCTAAAGCTCGGGCTCGGGCTCGGGCTAGAACTAGGCTTAGGTCTAGGGATAGGTTTCGGGCTATTTCTACATCTACGGCCAGAGCAGGGCTAGGCTGAGGGTGAGGGTGAAGGTGAGGATTAGTGTTAGGGCTAGGGCTAGGGCTAGGCTTAGAGTTCGGGTTTGTGTTAGGGTTCCGGCTTGGGTTAGGGCTAGGCTTAGGCTTAGGCTTACGCTTAGGGTTAGGGTTAGGCCTAGTGCTATGGCTAGGGCTAGGTCTTAAGGTAGGTTCAGGGCTAGGACTAGGGAAGGGCTGCGGGTAGTGCTAGGGCTAGGGATAGGACTAGGACTAGGACTAGGGCTAGGGCTAGGGTCAGGGTTAGGATTAGGATTAGGCCTAGGCCTAGGCCTAGGCCTAGTGCTACGATTATGGCTATGGCTAAAGCTCGGGCTTGGGCTTGGGCTCGGGCTAGGATTAGGCGTAGGGCCAGGGTTAGGGTTAGGGCTATTGCTAGGACTAGGGCGAGGTCAGGGCTAGGGTTAGGGTGAGCGTGAAGGTGAGGGTTAGTATTAGGGCTAGGGCTAGGGCTCGGGTTAGGCTTAGGGCTAGGGCTAGGGCTAGGACTTGGGCTTGGGCCAGGGTTAGGGTTAGGGTTAGGGTTAGGGCTAGGGATAAGATTAGGGTTAGGGTTAGGGTTAGGGTTAGAGTTTGCACTAGGGCTAGGGCTGGGCTACGGTTAGGGTTAGGACTAGGACTAGGACTAGGACTAGGACTTGGACTAGGACTAGGACTACTTCTAGGGTTAGGGCTATGCTAGGCCGAGGCCGAGGGCTAGGGCTGGGACTAGGGGTAGGGTTAGGGGTACTTCGAGGGCAAGTGCTACGGCTAGGGAAAGGGTTAAGGTTAGTGTTAGGGTTAGTGTTAGGGTTAGGTTTTAGGGCCAGGGTTAGGGCTAGGGCTGGGCTAAGGTTAGGGTTTGGGTGAGGGTGAGGGTGAGGGTTAGTGTTAGGGCTAGCGCTAGGGCTAGGCTTAGAGTTAGGGTTTGTGTTAGGGTTCCGGCTTGGGTTAGGGCTAGTGCTAGGGTTAGGCTTAGGCTTAGGCTTAGGCTTAGGCTTACGCTTAGGGTTAGGGTTAGGCCTAGTGCTACGGCTAGGGCTAGGGCTTAAGCTAGGGTCAGGGCTAGGCCTAGGGAAGGGCTGCGGCTAGGGTTAGCGCTAGGGCTAGGGTTAGGGCTAGGGCTAGTCCTAGGGCTAGGAATAGGACTAGGACTGGGAATAGGACTAGGACTAGGAATAGGGCTAGGGCTAGGGCTAGGGCTAGGGCTAGGGCTAGGGCTAGGGCTAGGGCTAGGGCTAGGGCTAGGGCTAGGGCTAGGGCTAGGGCTAGGGCTAGGGCTAGGGCTAGGGCTTAAGCTAGGGTCAGGGCTAGGCCTAGGGAAGGGCTGCGGCTAGGGTTAGCGCTAGGGCTAGGGTTAGGGCTAGGGCTAGTCCTAGGGCTAGGAATAGGACTAGGACTGGGAATAGGACTAGGACTAGGAATAGGGCTAGGGCTAGGGCTAGGGCTAGGGCTAGGGCTAGGGCTAGGGCTATGGCTAGTGCTAGTGCTAGGGTTAGGGTTAGGGTTAGGGTTAGGGTTAGGGTTAGGGTTAGGGTTACGGTTAGCGTTAGGGTTAGTGTTAGGGTTAGTGTTAGGGTTAGTGTTAGGTTTTAGGGCAAGGGTTAGGGCTAGGGCTGGGTAAGGTTTGGGTTTGGGTTAGAGTTAGGGTGAGGGTGAGGGAGAGGGAGAGGGAGAGTGTTAGGGTGAGGGTTAGGGCTATGGCTATGACTGGGCAAAGGTTAGGGTTTGGGCTAGGGCTAGGGTTAGGGCTAGGGCTAGGGCTTGGGCTAGGGCTAGGGCTAGGGCTAGGGTTTGGTTTAGGACTAGGCCTAGTGCTAAGACTAGGGAAAGGGATAGGTATAGGGTTAGGGCTAGTGTTAGGCTTAGGCTTAGGGCTAGGGCTTGGGCTTGGGCTAGGTTTAGGTTTAGGGTTAGGGCTAGGGTTAGGTTTAGGATTAGGCCTAGGCCTAGTGCTACGATTATGGCTATGGCTAAAGCTCGGGCTCGGGCTCGGGCTAGAACTAGGCTTAGGTCTAGGGATAGGTTTCGGGCTATTTCTACATCTACGGCCAGAGCAGGGCTAGGCTGAGGGTGAGGGTGAAGGTGAGGATTAGTGTTAGGGCTAGGGCTAGGGCTAGGCTTAGAGTTCGGGTTTGTGTTAGGGTTCCGGCTTGGGTTAGGGCTAGGCTTAGGCTTAGGCTTACGCTTAGGGTTAGGGTTAGGCCTAGTGCTATGGCTAGGGCTAGGTCTTAAGGTAGGTTCAGGGCTAGGACTAGGGAAGGGCTGCGGGTAGTGCTAGGGCTAGGGATAGGACTAGGACTAGGACTAGGGCTAGGGCTAGGGTCAGGGTTAGGATTAGGATTAGGCCTAGGCCTAGGCCTAGGCCTAGTGCTACGATTATGGCTATGGCTAAAGCTCGGGCTTGGGCTTGGGCTCGGGCTAGGATTAGGCGTAGGGCCAGGGTTAGGGTTAGGGCTATTGCTAGGACTAGGGCGAGGTCAGGGCTAGGGTTAGGGTGAGCGTGAAGGTGAGGGTTAGTATTAGGGCTAGGGCTAGGGCTCGGGTTAGGCTTTGGGCTAGGGCTAGGGCTAGGACTTGGGCTTGGGCCAGGGTTAGGGTTAGGGTTAGGGTTAGGGCTCGGGATAAGATTAGGGTTAGGGTTAGGGTTAGGGTTAGAGTTTGCACTAGGGCTAGGGCTGGGCTACGGTTAGGGTTAGGACTAGGACTAGGACTAGGACTAGGACTTGGACTAGGACTAGGACTACTTCTAGGGTTAGGGCTATGCTAGGCCGAGGCCGAGGGCTAGGGCTGGGACTAGGGGTAGGGTTAGGGGTACTTCGAGGGCAAGTGCTACGGCTAGGGAAAGGGTTAAGGTTAGTGTTAGGGTTAGTGTTAGGGTTAGGTTTTAGGGCCAGGGTTAGGGCTAGGGCTGGGCTAAGGTTAGGGTTTGGGTGAGGGTGAGGGTGAGGGTTAGTGTTAGGGCTAGCGCTAGGGCTAGGCTTAGAGTTAGGGTTTGTGTTAGGGTTCCGGCTTGGGTTAGGGCTAGTGCTAGGGTTAGGCTTAGGCTTAGGCTTAGGCTTAGGCTTAGGCTTACGCTTAGGGTTAGGGTTAGGCCTAGTGCTACGGCTAGGGCTAGGGCTTAAGCTAGGGTCAGGGCTAGGCCTAGGGAAGGGCTGCGGCTAGGGTTAGCGCTAGGGCTAGGGTTAGGGCTAGGGCTAGTCCTAGGGCTAGGAATAGGACTAGGACAGGGAATAGGACTAGGGCTAGGGCTAGGGCTAGGGCTAGGGCTAGGGCTAGGGCTAGGGCTAGGGCTAGGGCTAGGGCTAGGGCTAGGGCTAGGGCTAGGGTTAGGGTTAGGATTAGGATTAGGCCTAGGCCTAGCGGTACGATTATGGCTATGGCTAAAGTTCGGGTTACGATTCGGCTAGTGCTAGTGCTAGTGCTAGGGCTATTGTTAGGGTTAAGGTTAGTGTTAGGGTTATGGCTAGGTTTTAGGGCCAGTGTTAGGGCTAGGGGTGGGCTAAGGTTAGGGCTAGGATTAGGGCTAGGGTTAGGGCTAGGCCGAGGGCTAGGGCTAGGGCTAGGGCTAGGGCTAGGGCTAGGGCTAGATCTAGGGATAAGATTAGGGTTAGGGTTCGATTTTGCACTAGGGCTAGGGCTGGGCTCCGGTTAGGGTTATGGTTAGTACTAGGACTAAGACTAGGACTAGGACTAGGACTACTTCTCGGGCTAGGGCTATGCTAGGCCTAGGCCAAGGGGTAGGGCTGGGGCTAGGTGTAGGGGTAGGGGTACGGCGAGGGCTAGGGATAGGGCTAGGGCTAGGGCTAGGGCTAGAGCTAGGGCTAGATTTAGGGATAAGATTAGGGTTAGGGTTAGGGTTAGATTTTGCACTAGGGCTAGGGCTGGGCTACGGTTAGGGTTAGGGTTAGGACTAGGACTAAGAGTAGGACTAGGACTAGGACTAGGACTAGGACTACTTCTAGGGCTAGGGCTATGCTAGGCCTAGGCCGAGGGCTAGGGCTAGGGCTAGGGCTAGGGCTAGGGCTAGGGCTAGGGCTAGGGCTAGGGCTAGATCTAGGGATAAGATTAGGGTTAGGGTTAGGGTTAGATTTTGCACTAGGGCTAGGGCTGGGCTACGGTTAGGGTTAGGGTTAGGACTAGGACTAAGACTAGGACTAGGACTAGGACTAGGACTAGGACTAGGACTAGGACTAGGACTAGGACTAGGACTACTTCTAGGGCTAGGGTTATGCTAGGCCTAGGCCGAGAGCTAGGGCTGGGGCTAGGGGTAGGGGTAGGGGTACGGCGAGGGCTAGGGCTAGGGCTAGGGCTAGGGTTAGGGTTATGTTTAGTGTTAGGGTTAGGGTTAGGGCTAGGTTTTAGGGCCAGGGTTAGGGCTCGTGCTGGGCTAAGGTTAGGGATTGTGTTGGGGTGAGGGAGAGGGAGAGGGAGAGGGAGAGGAAGAGGGTTAGGGCGAGGTCTAGGGCGATGACTGGGCTAAGGTTAGGGTTTTGGTTAGGGTTAGGGTAAGGTTTAGGGTGAGGGTTAGGGCTAGGGCTAGGGCTAGGGCTAGGGCTAGGGCTAGGGCTAGGGCTAGGGCTAGGGCTAGGGCTAGGGCTAGGGCTAGGGCTTGGGCCACGGTTAGGTTTAGGGTTAGGGCTATTGCTAGGAAGAGGGCCAGGCCAAGGCTAGGTTTAGGTTGAGGGAGAAGGTGAGGGTTAGGATTAGGGCTAGGGCTAAAGCTAGGGCTAGGGCTTGAGCCAGGGTTAGGGTTAGGGTTAGGGCTAGGACTAGGACTAGGACTAGGACTACTTCTAGGGCTAGGGCTATGCTAGGCCTAGGCCGAGGGCTAGGCCTAGCCCTAGCCCTAATCCTAACCCTAAACCTAACCCTAACCCTAACGCTAACCCAAACCCTAACCTTTGCCCAGTCGTAGCCCTAGCCCTAACCCTCACCCTCAACCTCTCCCTCGCCCTCTCCCTAACCCTCACCCTCACCCTAACACTAACCCTAACACTAACCCTAGCACTAACCATAGCCCTAGCACTAGCACTAGCCCAATCCTAACCTTAAGCTTAACCATAGCCCTAGCCCTCGCCGTACCCCTAAACGTAATCCTACCCCAGCCCTAGCCCTCGTCCAAGCCTAGCATAGCCCTAGCCCTAGAAGTAGTCCTAGTCCTAGTCCTAGTCCTAGTTCTAACCCTAACCCTAGCCCTAGTCCTAGCCCTAGTCGTACCACTAGGCCTAAGCCTAAACCAAACCCTAGCCCTAGCCCTAGCCCTAGCCCTAGCACTAGCCCTAGTCCTAGCCCTAGCCCTAGCCCTAGTCCTAGCCCAAGCCCTAGCCCAAGCCCTAACCATCACCATCACCCTCACGCTAGCTCAGCCCTGTATCTAGCCCTAGCCCAACGAGTCGCCCTGACTGTAACCCTAAGCCTAGCCCTAGCCCTAAGCCTAGCTCTAGCCCTAGCCCTAGCCCTAGCCCTAGCCCTAGCCCTAGCCCTAGCCCTAGCCCTAGCCCTAGCCCTAACCCCCTTCCTCTCCCTCTCCCTCTCCCTCTCCCTCACCCCAACCCAAACCCTAATCTTAGCCCAGCCCGAGCCCTAACCCTGTCCCTAAAACCTAACCCTAACCCTAACCCTAACACTAAACTTAACCCTAACCCTAGTCCTAGCACTAGACCAATCCTAACTTTAAGCTTATCCCTAGCCATAGCCCTAGCCCTCGCCGTACCCCTACCCCTAAACCTAGCCCCAGCCCTAGCCCTCGGCCTAGGCCTAGCATAGCCCTAGCCCTAGTAGTAGTCCTAGTCCTAGTCCTAGTCTTAGTCCTAGTCCTAAACATAACCCTAACCGTAGCCCAGCCCTAGCCCTAGTGCAAAATCTAACCCTAACCCTAACCCTAATCTCATCCCTAGATCTAGCCCTAGCCCTAGCCCTAGCCCTAGCCCTCGCCGTACCCCTACCCCTACCCCTAGCCCCAGCCCTAGCCCTCGGCCTAGCATAGCCCGAGCCCTAGAAGTAGTCCTAGTCCTAGTCCTAGTCCTAGTCTTAGTCCTAGTCCTAACCCTAACCCTAACCGTAACCGTAGCCCAGCCCTAGCCCTAGTGCAAAATCTAACCCTAACCCTAGCCCTAATCTTATCCCTAGCCCTAGCCATAGCCCTAGCCCTAGCCCTCGGCCAAGCCCTAACCCTAGCCCTAATCCTATCCCTAACCTTAGCCCACCCCTAGCCCTAACCCTGGCCCTAAAACCTAGCCCTAACCCTAACCCTAACACTAAACTTAACCCTAACCCTAGCCCTAGCTCTAGCACTAGCACTAGCCGAATCCTAACCCGAGCTTTAGCCCTAGCCATAATTGTAGCGCTAGGCCTAGGCCTAATCATAATCCTAACCCTAACCCTAGCCCTAGCCCTGACCCTAGCTTAAGCCCTAGTCCTAGCCGTAGCACTAGGCCTAACCCTAACCCTAAGCGTAAGCCTAAGCCTAAGCCTAGCCCTAACCCAAGCCGGAACCCTAACACAAACCCTAACTCTAAGCCTAGCCCTAGCCTTAGCCCTAACACTAACCCTCACCTTCACCCTCACCCACAGCCTAGCCCAGATCTGGCCGTAGAGGTAGAAATTGCCCGAAACCTATCCCTAGACCTAAGCCTAATCCTAGCCCGAGCCCGAGCCCGAGCTTTAGCCATAGCCATAATCGTAGCACTAGGCCTAGGCCTAATCCTAACCAAAACCCTAGCCCTAACCTTTGCCCAGTCGTAGCCCTAGCCCTAACCCTCACCCTCAACCTCTCCCTCCCCCTCTCCCTAACCCTCCCCCTCACCCTGACCCTGACCCTGACCCTCACCCTAACACTAACCCTAACCCTAACCCTAACCCTAACCCTAACCCTAACCCTAACCCTAACACTAACACTAACCCTAGCCCTAGCACTAGCACTAGCCCAATCCTAACCTTAAGCTTAACCCTAGCCCTAGCCCTAGACCTCGCCGTACCCCTAAACGTAATCCTACCCCAGCCCTAGCCCTCGGCCTAGGCCTAGCATACCCCTAGCCCTAGAAGTAGTCCTAGTCCTAGTCCTAGTCCTAACCCTAAACCTAACCCAGCCCTAGCTCTAGTGCTAGCGCTAACGCAAACGCTAATCCAAACCCTAACCCTAACCCTAGCCCTAGCCCTAGTCGTACCACTAGGCCTAAGCCTAAACCATACCCTAGAACTAACCCTAGCCCTAGCCCTAGCCCTAGCCCTAGCCCAAGCCCAAGCCCTAGCCCAAGCCCTCACCATCACCATCACCTTCACGCTAGCTCCACCCTGTATCTAGCCCTAGCCCAACGTGTCGCCCTGACCGTAACCCTAAGCATAGCCCTAGCCCTAAGCCTAGCCCTAGCCCTAGCCCTAGCCCTAGCCCTAGCCGTAGCCGTAGCCGTAGCCCTAGCCCTAACCCTCACCCTCACCCTCACCCTCACCCTAACCCTAACCCTAACCCTAACCCTAACCCTAACCCTAACCCTAACCCTAACCCTAACCCTAACCCTAACCCTAACCCAAACCCTAACCTTAGCCCAGTCATCGCCCTATCCCTAACCCTAAACCTCTTCCTCTTTCTCTCCCACTCCCTAGCCCAATCCTAACTTTAAGCTTAACCCTAGCCCTAGCCCTAGCCCTAGCCCTAGCCCTCGCCGTACCCCTACCCCTACCCCTAGCCCCAGCCCTAGCCCTCGGCCTAGGCGTAGCATAGCCCTAGCCCTAGAAGTAGTCCTAGTCCTAGTCCTAGTCTTAGTCCTAGTCCTAACCCTAACCGTAGCCCAGCCCTAGCCCTACTGCAAAATCTAACCCTAACCCTAACCCTAATCCCTAGATCTAGCCCTAGCCCTAGCTCTAGCCCTAGCCCTAGCCCTTGGCCTAGGCCTCGCATAGCCCTAGCCCTAGAAGTAGTCCTAGTCCTAGTCTTAGTCCTAGTCCTAACCCTAACCCTAACCGTAGCCCAGCCCTAGCCCTAGTGCAAAATCTAACCCTAACCCTAACCCTAATCTTATCCCTAGATCTAGCCCTAGCTCTAGCCCTAGCCCTAGCCCTAGCCCTCGCCGTACCCCTACCCCTACCCCTAGCCCCAGCCTTAGCCCTCGGCCTAGGCCTAGCATAGCCCTAGCCCTAGAAGTAGTCCTAGTCCTAGTCCTAGTCTTAGTCCTAGTCCTAACCCTAACCGTAGCCCAGCCCTAGCCCTAGTGCAAAATCTAACCCTAACCCTAACCCTAATCTTATCCCTAGATCTAGCCCTAGCCCTAGCCCTAGCCCTCGGCCTAGCCCTAACCCTAGCCCTAATACTAGCCGTAACCTTAGCCGACCCCTAGCCCTAACCCTGGCCCTAAAACCTAGCCCTAACCCTAACCCTAACCCTAACACTAACCTTAACCCTAACCCTAGCCCTAGCACTAGCACTAGCCCTAGCCGAATCCTAACCCGAGCTTTAGCCATAGCCATAATCGTAGCGCTAGGCCTAGGCCTAATCCTAATCCTAGCCCTAGCCCTAGCCCTAGCCCTAGCCCTAGCCCTAGCCCTAGCCCTAGCCCTAGCCCTAGCCCTAGCCCTAGCCCTAGCCCTAGCCCTAGCCCTAGCCCTAGCCCTAGCCCTAACCCTAGCCCTAGCCCTAGCCCTAGTCCTAATCCCAGTCCTAGTCCTAGTCCTAGCCCTAGGCCTAGCCCTAGCCCTAGCCCTAACCCTAGCCCTAGCCCTAGCCCTAGCCGCAGCCCTTCCCTAGGCCTAGCTCTGACCCTAGCTTAAGCCCTAGCCCTAGCCGTAGCACTAGGCCTAACCCTAACCCTAAGCGTAAGCCTAAGCCTAAGCCTAACCCTAGCCCTAACCCAAGCCGGAACCCTAACACAAACCCTAACTCTAAGCCTAGCCCTAGCCCTAACACTAACCCTCACCTTCACCCTCACCCACAGCCTAGCCCAGCTCTGGCCGTAGATGTAGAAATAGCCCTAGTGCTAGAGCTAGGGGTAGGGTTATGGTTAAGGTTAGTGTTAGTGTTAGGGTTAGGGTTAGGTTTTAGGGCCAGGGTTAGGGCTAGAGCTGGGCTAAGGTTAGGGCTAGGGTTAGGGCTAGGGGTAGGCCGAGGGCTAGGCCGAGGGCTAGGACTAGGACTAGGACTAGGGCTAAGGCTAGGGCTAGGAATAGGGCTCGGGCTCGGGCTCGGGCTCGGGCTCGGGCTCGAGCTCGGGCTAGGGCTAGGGCTCGGGCTAGGGCTAGGGTTAGGGTTAGGATTAAGCCTAGGTCTAGGCCTAGTGCTACGAATATGGCTATGGCTAAAGCTCGGTTTGGGCTAATGGTCGGGCTCGGACTAGGAATAGGCTTAGGGCCAGGGTTACGGTTAGGGCTATTGCTAGGACTAGGGCCAGGCCAGGGCTAGGTTTAGGGTGAGGGAGAAGGTGAGGCTTAGGATTAGGGCTAGGGCTAAGGCTAGGGCTAGGGCTAGGGCTAGGGCTAGGGCTAGGGCTAGGGCTAGGGCTAGGGCTAGGGCTAGGGCTAGGGCTTGGGCTAACTCTGAGAATAGCGCTAGCGCTAGCCCTAACACTAATCCTCACCTTCACCCTCACCCTCAGCCTAGCCCTGCTCTGGCCGTAGATGTAGAAATAGCCCGAAACCTATCCCTAGACCTAAGCCTAATCCTAGCTCGAGCCCGAGCCCGAGCTTTAGCCATAGCCATAATCGTAGCACTAGGCCTAGGCCTAATCCTAACCCTAACCCTAGCCCTAACCCTAGCCCTAACCCTAACCCTAAACCTAGCCCAAGCCCAAGCCCTATCCCTAAGCCTATCCCTATCCCTATCCCTAACCCTATCCCTATCCCTATCCCTATCCCTATCCCTATCCCTATCCCTATCCCTACCCTATCCCTATCCCTATCCCTATCCCTATCCCTATCCCTATCCCTATCCCTAGTCTTAGCACTAGGCCTAGGCCTAAACCAAACCCTAGCCCTAGACCTAGCCCTAGCCCTAGCCCTAGCCCAAGCCCAAGCCCTACCCTAGCCCTAACCCTAGCCCTAGCCCAAACCCTAACCTTTGCCCAGTCATAGCCCTAGCCCTAACCCTCACCCTAACCCTCTCCCTCACCCTCACCCTAACTCTAACCCAAACCCTAACCTTACCCAGCCCTAGCCCTAACCCTTGCCCTAAAACCTAACACTAACTCTAACACTAACCCTAACGCTAACCGTAACACTAACCCTAACCCTAACCCTAACCCTAACCCTAACCCTAGCACTAGCACTAGCCATAGCCCAATCCTAACCTTACCCTTAACCCTAGCCCTCGCCGTACCCATAACCCTAATCCTACCCCAGCCCTAGCCCTCGGCCTAGGCCTAGCACAGCCCTAGCCCTAGAAGTAGTCCTAGTCCTAGTCCTAGTCCTAGTCCTAGTCCTAGTCCTAGTCCTAGTCCTACTAATAGTCCTAGTCCTAGTCCTAGTCCTAGTCCTCGTCCGAGTCCTAGTCCTAACCATAACCCTAAACCTAGCCCAGGACTAGCTCTAGTGCTAGCGCTAGCGCTAACGCAAACACTGACCCAAACCCTAACCCTAATCTTGTCCCTAGCCCTAACCCTAACCCGTACCATAACCCTAGCCCAAACCGAAGCCCTAGCCCTAAGGCTAACGCTAGCCCTAGCCCTAGTCGTACCACTAGGCCTAAGCCTAAACCAAACCCTAACCCTAATCCTAGCCCTAGCCCTAGCCCTAGCCCTAGCCCTAGCCCAAGCCCTAGCCCTCACCCTCACCCTCACGCTAGCTCAGCCCTGTATCTAGCCCTAGCCCAACTCGTCGCCCTGTATCTAGCCCTAGCCCTAGCCCTAGCCGCAGCCCTTCCCTAGGCCTAGCCCTGACCCTAGCTTAAGCCCTAGCCCTAGCCGTAGCACTAGGCCTAACCCTAACCTTAAGCGTAAGCCTAAGCCTAAGCCTAACCCTCACCCTCACCCTAACCCAAACCCTAGGGCCATGGCTCGGGCTAAGGCTAGGACTAGTGCTAGAGCCCGAGCCCTAGCACTAGCATTAGCCCTATCCTTAGCCCTAACCCTAACCCGAGCCCTAACCTAACCGAATCCCCAAACTTAGCCCAGCGCGAGCCCTAGCCCTAGCCCTAGGCTTGCCCTACCCTAACCTTAACCCTAACCCTAACCCTTACCCTAACCCTAACCATAAACCTAACCCACGCCAGGCCCTAGCCATAGCCATAACTCTAATGGTAACCCGAGCCCGAGCCCGAGCCCGAGCCGTAAGCCTAACCCTAGCCGTAGCCCTAGCTGTAGCCCTAGCCCTAGCCTTAACAGTAACACTAACCCTCACCTTCACCCTAGCCCTGCCCTCGCCATAGCCGTAGATATAGCCCTAATCCTAACCCTAGCCCTAAGCGTAATCCTAGCCCTAGCCGTAGCCCTACCCCTACCCCGAGCCCTACCCCGAGCTCGAGCTTGAGCACGAGGACGAGCCCTAGCCCTAGCCCTAGTTGTAGCACTAGTCCTAGGCCTAAACAAAACCCTAAACCTAAACCTAGCCCTAGCCATAGCCATAGCCATAGCCCTAGGCATAGCCATCACCCTGACCCTGACCCTGACCCTGACCCTGACCCTGACCCTGACCCTGACCTTGACCCTGACTCTCACCCTCACCCTCACCCTCACCCTCACCCTCACCCTAACCCAATCCCCAAACTTAGCCCAGCGCGAGCGCGAGCGCGAGCCCTAGCATTAGCACTAGCACTAGGACTAGCCGTAGCCGCAGCCCTAGCCCTAGCCCTAGCCGTAACCCTAACCCGAGCCCTAACCCTAACCCTAACACTAGGGCTAGGGCTAGGGCTAGCGTCAGGGCTTGGGCTAGGCCTAGGGCTGCGGCTAGGGCTAGGACTAGGCGTAGTGCTAGTGCTAGTGGTAGGGCTCGGGCTCGGGCTGGGCTAAGGTTAGGGGTTGCGTTAGGGTTAGGGTTAGGGTTACGGTTAGGGCTAGAGCTAGGGCTAGGGCCAGGGCAGGGCTAGGAGAGGGTGAGAAAGAAGGTGATTGTTAGTGTTAGTGTTAGGGCTAGGACTAGGGCTACGGCTAGGGTTAGGCTTATGGCTCGGGCAAGGGCTAGGGCTAGGGCTAGGGCTAGGGTTACCTTTAGAGCTATGGCTATGGCTAGGGCATGCGGTGGGTTAGCGTTAGGGTTCGGGTTCGGGTTCGGTTTAGAGTTAGGGTTAGGGCTAGGGCTAGGGCTAGGGCTAGGGCTAGGCCTAAGGCCTAAACCTAAACCTAAACCCTAGCCCTAACCCAAGCCGGAACCCTAACACAAACCCTAACTCTAAGCCTAGCCCTAGCCCTAGCCCTAACACTAACCCTCACCTTCACCCTCACCCACAGCCAAGCCCAGCTCTGGCCGTAGAGGTAGAAATTGCCCGAAACCTATCCCTAGACCTAAGCCTAATCCTAGCCCAAGCCCGAGCCCAAGCTTTAGCCATAGCCATAATCGTAGCACTAGGCCTAGGCCTAATCCTAACCCTAACCCTAGCCCTAACCTTTGCCCAGTCGTAGCCCTAGCCCTAACCCTCACCCTCAACCTCTCCCTCCCCCTCTCCCTAACCCTCACCCTCACCCTGACCCTCACCCTAACACTAACCCTAACACTAACCCTAATCCTAACCCTAACCCTAACCCTAACACTAACCCTAGCCCTAGCACTAGCACGAGCCCAATCATAACCTTCAGCTTAACCCTAGCCCTAGCCCTAGACCTAGACCTCGCCGTACCCCTAAACGTAATCCTACCTCAGCCCTAGCCCTCGGCCTAGGCCTAGCATAGCCCTAGCCCTAGAAGTAGTCCTAGTCCTAGTCCTAGTCCTAACCCTAAACCTAGCCCAGCCCTAGCTCTAGTGCTAGTGCTAACGCAAACGCTAATCCAAACCCTAACCCTAACCCTAGCCCTAGCCCAAGTCGTACCACTAGGCCTAAGCCTAAACCATACCCTAGAACTAACCCTAGCACTAGCACTAGCACTAGCCCAAGCCCAAGCCCTAGCCCAAGCCCTCACCATCACCATCACCTTCACGCTAGCTCCACCCTTTATCTAGCCCTAGCCCAACGTGTCGCCCTGACCGTAATCCTAAGCCTAGCCCTAGCCCTAGCCCTAAGCCTAGCCCTAGCCCTAGCCCTAGCCCTAGCCCTAGCCCTAGTCCTAGCCCTAGCCCTAGCCCTAGCCCTAGCCCTAGCCGTAGCCCTAACCCTCACCCTAACCCTCACCCTAACCCTAACCCAAACCCTAACCTTAGCCCAGTCATCGCCCTAGCCCTAGCCCTAACCCTCTTCCTCTCCCTCTCCCTCTCCCTGACCCCAACCCCAACCCTAACCTTAGCCCAGCCCTAGCCCTAACCCTGGCCCTAAAACCTAACCCTAACCCTAACCCTAACCCTAACCTTAACCCTAACCCTAGTCCTAGCACTAGCACTAGCCCAATCCTAACTTTAAGCTTAACCCTAGCCCTAGCCCTAGCCCTAGCCCTCGCCGTACCCCTACCCCTACCCCTAGCCCCAGCCCTAGCCCTCGGCCTAGGCGTAGCATAGCCCTAGCCCTAGAAGTAGTCCTAGTCCTAGTCCTTGTCTAAGTACTGGTCCTAACCTTAACCGTAGCCCAGCCCTAGCCCTGCTGCAAAATCTAACCCTAACCCTAACCCTAATCTTATCCCTAGATCTAGCCCTAGCCCTAGCCCTAGCCCTTGGCCTAGCCCTAGCATAGCCTTAGCCCTAGAAGTAGTCCTAGTCCTAGTCTTAGTCCTAGTCCTAACCCTAACCCTAACCGTAGCCCAGCCCTAGCCCTAGTGCAAAATCTAACCCTAACCCTAACCCTAATCTTATCCCTAGATCTAGCCCTAGCTCTAGCCCTAACCCTAGCCCTAGCCCTCGCCGTACCCCTACCCCTACACCTAGTCCCAGCACAAGCCCTCGGCCTAGGCCTAGCATAGCCCTAGCCCTAGAAGTAGTCCTAGTCCTAGTCCTAGTCTTAGTCCTAGTCCTAACCCTAACCGTAGCCCAGCCCTAGCCCTAGTGCAAAATCTAACCCTAACCCTAACCCTAATCTTATCCCTAGATCTAGCCCTAGCCCTAGCCCTAACCCTAGCCCTAGCCCTCGGCCTAGCCCTAACCCTAGCCCTAATCCTAGCCGTAACCTTAGCCCACCCCTAGCCCTAACCCTGGCCCTAAAACCTAGCCCTAACCCTAACCCTAACACTAACCTTAAACCTAACCCTAGCCCTAGCACTAGCACTAGCCCTAGCCGAATCCTAACCCGAGCTTTAGCCATAGCCATAATCGTAGCGCTAGGCCTAGGCCTAATCCTAACCCTAACCCTAACCCTAACCCTAGCCCTAGCCCTAGCCCTAGCCCTAGCCCTAGCCCTAGCCCTAGCCCTAGCCCTAGCCCTAGCCCTAATCCCAGTCCTAGTCCTAGTCCTAGCCCTAGCCCTAGGCCTAGCCCTAGCCCTAGCCCTAGCCGCAGCCCTTCCCTAGGCCTAGCTCTGACCCTAGCTTAAGCCCTAGCCCTAGCCGTAGCACTAGGCCTAACCCTAACCCTAACCGTAAGCCTAAGCCTAACCCTAACCCTAGCCCTAACCCAAGCCGGAACCCTAACACAAACCCTAACTCTAAGCCTAGCCCTAGCCCTAGCCCTAACACTAACCCTCACCTTCACCCTCACCCACAGCCTAGCCCAGCTCTGGCCGTAGATGTAGAAATAGCCCTAGTGCTAGTGCTAGGGGTAGGGTTATGGTTAAGGTTAGTATTAGTGTTAGGGTTAGGGTTAGGTTTTAGGGCCAGGGTTAGGGCTAGAGCTGGGCTAAGGTTAGGGCTAGGGTTAGGGCTAGGGGTAGGCCGAGGGCTAGGCCGAGGGGTAGGACTAGGACTAGGACTAGGGCTAGGGCTAGGACTAGGGCTAGGGCTAGGGCTAAGGCTAGGGCTAGGGCTAGGGCTAGGGCTAGGGCTAGGGCTAGGGCTAGGGCTAGGGCTAGGGTTAGGGTTAGGATTAAGCCTAGGCCTAGGCCTAGTGCTACAAATATGGCTATGGCTAAAGCTCGGTTTGGGCTAATGCTCGGGCTCGGACTAGGAATAGGCTTAGGGCCAGGGTTAGGGTTAGGGCTATTGCTAGGACTAGGGCCAGGCCAGGGCTAGGTTTAGGGTGAGGGAGAAGGTGAGGCTTAGGATTAGGGCTAGGGCTAAGGGTAGGGCTAGGGCTAGGGCTAGGGCTAGGGCTAGGGCTAGGGCTAGGGCTAGGGCTACGATTAGGCCTAGGCCTAGCGCTACGATTATGGCTATGGCTAAAGCTCGGGTTAGGATTCGGCTAGGGCTAGTGCTAGTGCTAGGGCTAGGGTTAGGGTTAAGGTTAGGGTTAGGGTTAGGGTTAGGGCTAGGTTTTAGGGCCAGGGTTAGGGCTAGGGGTGGGCTAAGGTTAGGGCTAGGATTAGGGCTAGGGTTAGGGCTAGGCCGAGGGCTAGGGCTAGGGCTAGGGCTAGGGCTAGGGCTAGATCTAGGGATAAGATTAGGGTTAGGGTTAGGGTTAGATTTTGCACTAGGGCTAGGGCTGGGCTACGGTTAGGGTTAGGACCAGGACTAAGACTAGGACTAGGACTAGGACTACTTCTAGGGCTAGGGCTATGCTAGGCCTAGGCCGAGGGCTATGGCTGGGGCTAGTTGTAGGGGTAGGGGTACGGCGAGGGCTAGGGCTAGGGCTAGGGCTAGAGCTAGGGCTAGATCTAGGGATAAGATTAGGGTTAGGGTTAGGGTTAGATTTTGCACTAGGGCTAGGGCTGGGCTACGGTTAGGGTTAGGGTTAGGACTAGGACTAAGACTAGGACTAGGACTACTTCTAGGGCTAGGGCTATGCTAGGCCTAGGCCGAGGGCTAGGGCTAGGGCTAGGGCTAGGGCTAGATCTAGGGATAAGATTAGGGTTAGGGTTAGGGTTAGATTTTGCAGCAGGGCTAGGGCTGGGCTACGGTTAGGGTTAGGACCAGTACTAAGACAAGGACTAGGACTAGGACTACTTCTAGGGCTAGGGCTATGCTACGCCTAGGCCGAGGGCTAGGGCTGGGGCTAGGTGTAGGGGTAGGGGTACGGCGAGGGCTAGGGCTAGGGCTAGGGCTAGGGTTAAGCTTAAAGTTAGGATTGGGCTAGTGCTAGTGCTAGGACTAGGGTTAGGGTTAAGGTTAGGGTTAGGGTTAGGGTTAGGTTTTAGGGCCAGGGTTAGGGCTAGGGCTGGTCTAAGGTTAGGGTTTGGGTTGGGGTCAGGGAGAGGGAGAGGGAGAGGAAGAGGGTTAGGGCTAGGGCTAGGGCGATGACTGGGCTAAGGTTAGGGTTTGGGTTAGGGTTAGGGTGAGGGTGAGGGTGAGGGTTAGGGCTAGGGCTAGGGCTAGGGCTAGGGCTAGGGCTAGGGCTAGGGCTAGGGCTAGGCTTAGGGCTAGGGCTAGGCTTAGGATTACGGTCAGGGCGACACGTTGGGCTAGGGCTAGATACAGGGTGGAGCTAGCGTGAAGGTGATGGTGATGGTGAGGGCTTGGGCTAGGGCTTGGGCTTGGGCTTGGGCTAGGGATAGTGCTAGGGTTAGTTCTAGGGTATGGTTTAGGCTTAGGCCTAGTGGTACGACTAGGGCTAGGGCTAGGGTTAGGGTTAGGGTTTGGATTAGCGTTTGCGTTAGCGCTAGCACTAGAGCTAGGGCTGGGCTAGGTTTAGGGTTAGGACTAGGACTAGGACTAGGACTAGGACTACTTCTAGGGCTAGGGCTATGCTAGGCCTAGGCCGAGGGCTAGGGCTGGGGTAGGATTACGTTTAGGGGTACGGCGAGGTCTAGGGCTAGGGCTAGGGCTAGGGTTAAGCTTAAGGTTAGGATTGGGCTCGTGCTAGTGCTAGGGCTAGGGTTAGTGTTAGTGTTAGGGTTAGTGTTAGTGTTAGTGTTAGTGTTAGGGTTAGTGTTAGGGTGAGGGTCAGGGTCAGGGTGAGGGTGAGGGTTAGGGAGAGGGGGAGGGAGAGGGTGAGGGTGAGGGTTAGGGCTAGGGCTACGACTGGGCAAAGGTTAGGGCTAGGGTTGGGTTAGGATTAGGCCTAGGCCTAGTGCTACGATTATGGCTATGGCTAAAGCTCGGGCTCGGGCTCGGGCTAGGATTAGGCTTAGGTCTAGGGATAGGCTAGGATTAGGCTTAGGGCCAGGGTTAGGGTTAGGGCTATTGCCAGGACTAGGGCCAGGCCAGGGCTAGGGTTAGGGTGAGGGTGAAGGTGAGGGTTAGAATTAGGGCTAGGGCTAGCGCTAGGGCTCGGGTTAGGGTTAGGGCTAGGGCTAGGGCTAGGAATAAGATTAGGGTTAGGGTTAGGGTTAGGGTTAGAGTTTGCACTAGGGCTAGGGCTGGGCTACGGTTAGGGTTAGGACTAGGACTAGGACTTGGACTAGGACTAGGACTACTTCTAGGGTAAGGGCTATGCTAGGCCTAGGCCGAGGGCTAGGGCTGGGTCTAGGGGTAGGGGTAGGGGTACTTCGAGTGCAAGTGCTACGGCTAGGGTTAGGGTTAGTGTTAGTGTTAGGGTTAGGGTTAGGTTTTAGGGCCAGGGTTAGGGCTAGGGCTCGGCTAAGGTTAGGGTTTGGGTTAGGGTGAGGGTGAGGGTTAGGTCTAGGTCTAGGGCTAGGGCTAGGGCTAGGGCTAGGGCTAGGGCTAGGGCTAGGGCTAGGGCTAGGGTCAGGTTTAGGATTAGGCCTAGGCCTAGTGCTACGATTAGCACTAGGCCTAGTGCTACTCCTAGTGCTACTAGGAGTAGGACTAGGGTTGGGCTAGGGCTAGGGCTAGGGCTAGGGCTAGGGCTAGGGCTAGGGCTAGGGCTAGGGCTAGGGTCAGGTTTAGGATTAGGCCTAGGCCTAGTGCTACGATTATGGCTATGTCTAAAGTTCGGGCTTCGGCAGGGGCTCGGGCTAGGATTAGGATTAGGGCCAGGGTTAGGGTTAGGACTATTGCCAGGACTAGGGCCAGGCCAGGGCTAGGGTTAGGGTGAGGGTGAAGGTGAGGGTTAGTATTAGGCTAGGGCTAGGGCTAGGGCTCGGTTTAGGCTTAGGGCTAGGGCTAGGGCTAAGACTTGATCTTGGGCCAGGGTTAGGGTTAGGGTTAGGGCTAGGAATAAGATTAGGGTTAGGGTTAGGGTTAGGGTTAGAGTTTGCACTAGGGCTAGGGCTGGGCTACGGTTAGGGTTAGGACTAGGACTAGGACTAGGACTTGGACTAGGACTTGAACTAGGACTACTTCTAGGGTTAGAGCTATGGTAGGCCTGGGCCGAGGGCTAGGGCTGGGGCTAGGGATAGGGCTAGAGGTACTTCGAGGGCAAGTGCTACGGCTAGGTTTAGGGTTAAGGTTAGTGTTAGGGTTAGGGTTAGATACAGGGCTGAGCTAGCGTGAGGGTGAGGGCTAGGGCTAGGGCTAGGGCTAGGGCTTGGGCTAGGGCTAGGGCTGGGCTAGGGCTAGGGCTAGGGCTAGGGGTAAGCTTAAAGTTAGGATTGGGCTAGTGCTAGTGCTAGGACTAGGGTTAGGGTTAAGTTTAGTGTTATGGTTAGGGTTAGGGTTAGGTTTTAGGGCCAGGGTTAGGACTAAGGCTGGGCTAAGGTTAGGGTTGGGGTTGGGGTGAGGGAGAGGGAGCGGAAGAGGGTTACGGCTAGGGCTAGGGCGATGACTGGGCTAAGGTTAGGGTTTGGGTTAGGGTTAGGGTTAGGGTTAGGGTAAGGGTAAGGGTAAGGGTTAGGGTTAGGGCTAGGGCTAGGACTAGGGCTAGGCTTAGGGCTAGGGCTAGGCTTAGGGTTACGGTCAGGGCGATTCGTTGGGCTAGGGCAAGATACAGGGCTGAGCTAGCGTGAGGGTGATGGTGATGGTGAGGGCTAGGGCTTGGGCTAGGGCTAGGGCTAGGGCTAGGGCTAGGGCTAGGGCTAGGGTTAAGGCCAGGGCTAGGGCTAGGTTTAGGGCTAGGGCTAGGGCTAGGGCTAGGGCTAGGGTTTGGTTTAGGCTTAGGCCTAGTGATACGACTAGGGCTAAGGCTAGGGCTAGGGTTAGGGTTAGAGTTTGGGTTAGCGTTTGCGTTAGCGCTAGCGCTAGCGCTAGCACGAGAGCTAGGGCTGGGCTAGGTTTAGGGTTAGGACTAGGACTAGGACTAGGACTAGGAGTACGACTAGGACTAGGACTAGGACAAGGACTAGGACAAGGACTAGGACTAGGACTACTTCTAGGGCTAGGGCTAACACAAACCCTAACACAAACCCTAACTCTAAGCCTAGCCCTAGCCCTAGCCCTAACACTAACCCTCACCTTCACCCTCACCCTCAGCCTAGCCCTGCTCTGGCCGTAGATGTAGAAATAGCCCGAAACCTATCCCTAGACCTAAGCCTAATCCTAGCCCGAGCTTTAGCCATAGCCATAATCGTAGCACTAGGCCTAGGCCTAATCCTAACCCTAACCCTAGCCCTAACCCTAGCCCTAACGTTAAACCTAAACCTAGCCCAAGCCCAAGCCCTAGCCCTAAGCCTAAGCCTAACCCTAGCCCTAACCCTATCCCTATCCCTATCCCTATCCCTATCCCTATCCCTAGTCATAGCACTAGGCCTAGGCATAAACCAAACCCTAGCCCTAGCCCTAGCCCTAGAAGTAGTCCTAGTCCTAGTCCTAGTCCTACTAATAGTCCTAGTCCTAGTCCTAACCCTAACCCTAAACCTAGCCCAGGCCTAGCTCTAGTGCTAGCGCTAACGCAAACGCTCTCCCAAACCCTAACCCTAATCTTATCCCTAGCCCTAACCCTAACCCTAACCCTTACCCTAACCCTAGCCCAAGCCCAAGCCCTAGCCCTAAGGCTAACCCTAGCCCTAGCCCTAGCCCTAGTCGTACCACTAGGCCTAAGCCTAAACCAAACCCTAGCCCTAGCCCTAGCCCTAGCCCTAGCCCTAGCCCTAGCTCTCACCCTCACCCTCACCCTCACGCTAGCTCAGCCCTGTATCTAACCCTAACCCTAACACTAACACTAACCTTAATCTTAAACCTAGCCGTAGCACTTGCCCTTGAAGTACCCCTACCCCTATCCCTTGCCCCAGCCCTAGCGCTCGGCCCAGGCCTACCATAGCCCTAACCCTAGAAGTAGTTCTAGTCCTAGTCCAAGTCCTAGTCCTAGTCCTAGTTCTAACCCTAACCGTAGCCCAGCCCTAGCCCTAGTGCAAACTCTAACCCTAACCCTAACCCTAACCCTAATCTTATTCCTAGCCCTAACCCTAACCCTATCCCTTACCCTGGCCCAAGCCCAAGTCTTAGCCCTAGCCCTAGCCCTAAGCCTAACCCGAGCCTTAGCCCTAGCCCTAGCCTAATACTAACCCTCACCTTCACCCTCACCCTAACCCAAGCCCTGGCCTGGCCCTAGTCCTGGCAATAGCCCTAACCCTAACCCTGGCCCTAATCCTAATCCTAGCCCGAGCCCCTGCCGAAGCCCGAGCTTTAGCCATAGCCATAATCGTAGCACTAGGCCTAGGCCTAATCCTAAACCTGACCCTAGTCCTAGCCCTAGCCCTAGCCCTAGCCCTAGCCCAACCCTAGTCCTACCCCTAGTAGCACTAGGAGTAGCACTAGGCCTAGTGCTAATCGTAGCACTAGGCCTAGGCCTAATCCTAAACCTGACCCTAGCCCTAGCCCTAGCCCTAGCCCTAGCCCTAGCCCTAGCCCTAGCCCTAGCCCTAGCCCTAACCCTCACCCTCACCCTAACCCAAACCCTAACCTTAGTCCAGCCCTAGCCCTAACCCTGGCCCTAAAACCTAACCTTAACCCTAACCCTAACCCTAACCTTAACCCTAACCCTAGCCGTAGCACTTGCACTCGAAGTACCCCTACCCCTACCCCTAGACCCAGCCCTAGCCCTCGGCCTAGGCCTAGCATAGCCCTTACCCTAGAAGTAGTCCTAGTCCTAGTCCAAGTCCTAGTCCTAGTCCTAACCCTAACCGTAGCCCAGCCCTAGCCCTAGTGCAAACTCTAACCCTAACCCTAACCCTAACCCTAATCTTATTCCTAGCCCTAGCCCTAGCCCTAACCCTAACCCGAGCCCTAGCGCTAGCCCTAGCCCTAATTCTAACCCTCACCTTCACCCTCACCCTAACCCTAGCACTAACCGTAGCACTAGGCCTAACACTAACCCTAAGCGGAAGCCTAAGCCTAAGCTTAACCCTAGCCCTAACCCTAGCCGGAAACCTAACACAAACCATACCAATAAGCCTAGTCCTAGCCCTAGCCTTAACACTAACCCTCACCTTCACCCTCACCCTCACCCTAGCCCTGCTCTGGCCGTAGACGTAGAAATAGACGGAAACCTAACACTAGACCTAAGCCTAATCCTTGCCCGAGCCCGAGGCCGAGCCCGAGGCCGAGCCCGAGGCCAAGCCCGAGCCTGAGGCCGAGGCCGAGCCCTAGGCCTAGCCCTAGTCGTAGCACTAGGCCTAGGCCTAGGCCTAGGCCTAGGCCTAGGCCTAAACCAAACCCTAACCCTAACCCTAACCCTAACCCTAACCCTAACCCTAACCCTAACCCTAACCCTAACCCTAACCCTAACCGTAACCCTAACCTAGCCCTAGCCCTAGCCCTAGCCCTAGTCCTAATCCCAGTCCTAGTCCTAGTCCTAGCCCTAGGCCTAGCCCTAACCCTAGCCCTAGCCCTAGCCCTAGCCTCAGCCCTTCCATAGGCCTAGCCCTGACCCTAGCTTAAGCCCTAGCCCTAGCCGTAGCACTAGGCCTAACCCTAACCCTAAGCCTAAGCCTAACCCTAGCCCTAACCCAAGCCGGAACCCTAATACAAACCCTAACACTAAGCCTAGCCCTAGCTCTAACACTAACCCTCACCTTCACCCTCACCCTCACCCTAGCCCTGTTCTGGCCATAGATGTAGAAATAGCCCGAAACCTATCCCTAGACCTAAGCCTAATCCTAGCCCGAGCCCGAGCCCGAGCCCGAGCCCGAGCTTTAGCCATAGCCATAATCGTAGCACTAGGCCTAGGCCTAATCCTAACCCTAACCCTAGCCCTAACTCTAGCCCTAACCCTAACCCGAAACCTAGCTGAAGACCAAGCCCTAGCCCTAAGCCTAAGCCTAACCCTATCCCTAACCCTATCCCTATCCCTATCCCTATCCTTATCCCTATCCCTATCCCTAGTCTTAGCACTGGGCCTAAGCCTAAACCAAACCCTAGCCCTAGCCCTAGCCCTAGCCCTCGCCCTAACCCTAGCCCTAAACCTAGCCCTAGCCCTAGCCCTAGCCTAGCCGTAGCCCTAGCCCTCACCCTCATGCTACCTCAGCCCTGGCTCTAGCCCTAGCCCAACCCGTCGCCCTAACCGTAACCATAACACTAGGCCTAGCCCTAAGCCTAGCCCTAACCCTAGCCTCAGCCCTAGCCCTAGCCCTAGCCCTAGCCCTAGCCCTAGCCCTAGTCCTAGCCCTAGCCCTAACCCTATCCCTATCCCTAGCCCTATCCCTAGCCCTAGCCGCAGCCCTTCCCTAGGCCTAGCCCTGACACTAGCTTCTTCTTCTAGGGATTAATCTAGCTTTAGTCCACTTTCATAGACACAGAAGACATCAGCCATGTGACCAATAATTTTCTCTTCACTATGGCTGCAGTCACACCAGAGCTTTAATCCAGCTTCAGTCCACTTTCACATGAGCCAAGCTTGCTAGGTGGCTTTGGGCTAGTCAGAGCTCTCTTCTGAGCTCTCACAGCCCCACCTACCTCACAGGGTGTCTGTTGTGGGGGGAAGAACAGAAAGTTTGTCAGCTGCTTTGAGTCCCCTTAAAAGGGTGAGAAAAGCGGGGTAGAAAAGCCAACGTTGCTTCTTCTAGGGATTAATCTAGCTTTAGTCCACTTTCATAGGCACAGAAGATATCAGCCATGTGACCAATAATTTTCTCTTCACTTTGGCTGCAGTCACACCAGTGCTTTAATCCAGCTTCCGTCCACTTTCACATGAGCCAAGCTTGCTAGGTGGCCATGGGCTAGTCACAGCTCTCTTCTGAGCTCTCACAGCCCCACCTACCTCACAGGGTGTCTGTTGTGGGGGGAAGAACAGAAAGTTTGTCAGCTGCTTTGAGTCCCCTTAAATGGGAGAGACAACCGGGGTAGAAAAGCCATTGCTGCTTCTGCTTCTTCTAGGGATTAATCCAGCTTCAGTCCACTTTCACATGAGCCAAGCTTGCTAGGTGGCTATGGGCTAGTCACAGCTCTCTTCTGAGCTCTCACAGCCCCACCTACCTCACAGGGTGTCTGTTGTGGGGGGAAGAACAGAAAGTTTGTCAGCCGCCTTGAGTCCCCTTAAATGGGTGAGAAAAGCGGGGTAGAAAAGCCAACTCTTCTTCTTCTTCTTCCTCATCCTCCTCTTCTTCTTTTTCTTCCTCTTCTAGGGATTAATCTAGCTTAAGTCCACTTTCATAGGCACAGAAGACATCAGCCATGTGACCAGTAATTTTCTTTTCACATTGGCTGCAGTCACACCTCAGGTTTAATCCGGCTTCTTTGCACTTTAAGACTCAGCCAGGGAACACATCAGATTGGCTGTGGTCCCACCTATCTGGTTCTGAGACTTTCTGAACCGGGGCTCCGCCTAGTGACCTCTTAGGCTCCACCCAGCGACCTCTTAAGCTCCACCCAGTGACCTCTTAAGCTCCACCCAGTGACCTCTTAAGCTCCACCCAGCACCTTCAGCAGCCCCCGCCTCCCTGGGACTTAGGGCTGTGAACACCAAGCCCTGAAGCCCACCAGCCGCCACTGGGGCCAGGGTTAGGGTTACTGTTAGGACTAGGGATAAGATTAGGGTTAGGGTTAGGGTTAGAGTTTGCACTAGTGCTAGTGCTGGGCTACGGTTAGGACTAGGACTAGGACTAGGACTAGGGCTAGGGCTAGGGCTAGGGCTAGGGCTAGGGCTAGGGCTAGGGCTAGGGCTAGGGCTAGGGCTAGGGCTAGGGCTAGGGCTAGAGCTAGAGCTAGGGCTAGGGTTAGGGCTAGAGCTAGAGCTAGGGCTAGGGCTAGGGCTAGGGCTAGGGCTAGGCTTAGGGCTAGGGCTAGGCTTAGGGTTACGGTCAGGGCGACTCGTTGGGCTAGGGCTAGATACAGGGCTGAGCTAGCGTGGGGGTGATGGTGATGGTGAGGGCTTGGGCTAGGGCTTGGGCTAGGGTAGGGCTAGGGCTAGGGCTAGGGCTAGGGGTAGGGGTAGGGGTAGGGCTAGGGCTAGGGCTAGGGCTAGGGCTAGGGCTAATGTTAGGGTTATGGTCAGGGCTAGATACAGGGCTGAGCTAGCGTGAGGGTGTGGGCTAGGGCTTGGGCTAGGGCTAGGATTAGGGTTAGGTTTTGCTTTAGGCTTAGGCCTAGTGGTACGACTAGGGCTACGGCTAGGGTTAGGGTTAGCCTTAGGGCTAGGGCTTGGGCTTGGGCTAGGGTTAGGGTAAGGGTTAGGGTTAGGGCTAGGGATAAGATTAGGGTTAGGGTTTGGGTGAGCGTTTGCGTTAGCACTAGCACTAGAGCTAGGCCTGGGTTAGGTTTAGGGTTAGGGTTAGGACTAGGACTAGGACTAGGACTATTACTAGGACTAGGACTAGGACTAGGACTAGGACTAGGAATTCTTCTAGGGCTAGGGCTGTGCTAGGCCTAGGCCGAGGTCTAGGGCTGGGGTAGCATTAGGGTTAGGGGTAGGGGTACGGCGAGGGCTAGGGCTAGGGTTAAGGTTAAGGTTAGGATTGGGCTAGGGCTAGTGCTAGTGCTAGGTTTAGGGTTAGGGTTAGCGTTAGGGTTAGTGTTAGGGTTAGTGTTAGGTTTTAGGGCAAGGGTTAGGGCTAGGGCTGGGTAAGGTTAGGGTTTGGGTTATGGTGAGGGTGAGGGTGAGGGTGAGGGAGAGGGTGAGGGTTATTGCTAGGGCTTGGGCTATGACTGGGCAAAGGTTAGGGTTTGGGCTAGGGCTAGGGCTAGGGCTAGGGCTAGGGCTAGGGCTAGGGTTTGGTTTAGGCCTAGGCCTAGTGATACGACTAGGGATAGGGATAGGGATAGGGTTAGGGCTAGGGTTAGGCTTAGGCTTAGGGCTAGGGCTTGGGCTTTGGCTAGGTTTAGGGTTAGGGTTAGGGTTAGGGCTAGGGTTAGGGTTAGGGCTAGGGTTAGGGTTAGAATTAGGCCTAGGCATAGTGCTACGATTATGGCTATGGCTAAAGCTCAGGCTCGGGCTCGAGCTCGGGCTAGGGCTAGGATTAGGCTTAGGTCTAGGGATAGGTTTCGGGCTATTTCTACATCTACGGCCATAGCAGGGCTAGGCTGAGGGTGAGGGTGAAGGTGAGGGTTAGTGTTAGGGCTAGGGCTAGGGCTAGGCTTAGAGTTGGCTTTTCTACCCCGCTTTTCTCACCCATTTAAGGGGACTCAAAGCGGCTGACAAACTTTCTGTTCTTCCCCCCACAACAGACACCCTGTGAGGTAGGTGGGGCTGTGAGAGCTCAGAAGAGAGCTGTGACTAGCCCATGGCCACCTAGCAAGCTTGGCTCATGTAAAAGTGGACGGAAGCTGAATTAAAGCTCTGGTGTGACTGCAGCCAAAGTGAAGAGAAAATTATTGGTCACATGGCTGATGTCTTCTGTGCCTATGGAAGTGGACTTTGCTAGATTAATCCCTAGAAGAAGAAGCTAGTGTCAGGGCTAGGCCTAGGGAAGGGCTGCGGCTAGGGCTAGGGCTAGGGCTAGGGTTAGGGCTAGGACAAGGGCTAGGGCTAGGGCTAGGGCTCGGGCTCGGGCTCGGGCTAAGGCTGAGGCTAGGGTTAGGGCTAGGCTTAGGGCTAGGCCTAGTGTTATGGTTAAGGTTAGGGCGACGGGTTGGGCTAGGGCTAGAACCAGGGCTGAGGTAGCATGAGGGTGAGGGTGTTAGCTGTGAGAAAGAGTGAAGGGAAAAAACACAGTCGGATGTACGAAAAGATTTTTTCAAAACACACTGATAGTGAGTCTGCCTCTCTCCTGGGAACGGACTACGAAGCAGATATGCTGCAAGGTCGACAAGTGTTTTCGAGCACGTAGGCCAAATTGGGAGGGGGAGACAGAGCTCACAAGCCCCGGAAGTTGTCACAAAACAACGTCCGGTCGCTAGTATGTAAAAGGCTTCTGTAGTCTTTGCTTTTTAGCCGTTTTGCCGTTTTGCCGTTATGCTTATGTAGCTTGCTTGCCGCTTGCCAAGAATGTAAGCTGATAACATGGAATGGATTGGAGATCCGCCAGGCTAATGCCTGAACTTGCTTTCTATATGCCTTTGTAATCTTACTTGCAATAAATCGTAGAGTTAGAAATAACTCTTGGACTGCCGTGGTTAATGAGCTGGAATGCTGTATACTGGGAGCAGAGACAAGACATTCTGCCAGCGCAGCGAAAGGCCAGGAGATGGAATAGCAATCAGGTAACCACTCTGCATCCAGATCTTATCTACAGATCTTATCAAGATCTAACAAGGGTTATGGGCCCAGATCGTTATCTGCTCTTATCTGATTGCTATCTGATGAAACCTTTTTTGCTGAGACTGGGAGAAAGGCTTTTACCCTGAAGCTGAGGAGGCTGTCTGGGCTAATTGGTGAGACTGTTTAAGACGGAACGTCTGTGTCTTATCATAGTTGACAGCAAAAGCTGGGAAAACTGCCAAGATCCTGTCTGTGAGTTGTTTAATGATGGAGCAAGCAAGGTTTCCGAAATTGGATAATTCCAACTATGCCAGCTGGCAGAGCTATTGTGAAGCACTCCTGGTAAGAGAGAATCTCTGGGATGTTGTCCAAAATGGGGCCACCCAGGCGACGGCGGAGCAGGATCGTAAGGCAAGGGCCACAATCTTGCTTACAATCTCTCCCTCGCAACTTTCGCATGTGAAAGACAAGCTGACAGCTAAAGATGCATGGGACTCGCTAAGAGCAGTGCACCAATCGCAAACAGCCTTGTCTAAAATGATTTGGTGTCGCAGGCTGTATTCCTGCAAGATGAAAAAGGGAACAGATCCAGCAGCTCACTTGGAGCGGATGACTGATTTGTTTAATCAAGTCCAAGGTCGCGGGATCGAAATCCCAACTCTACAACGAGCTTTCATCCTTCTCGGAAGTCTGGCAGATGAGTATGAAAACATTCTGTGGAGTCTACAAAGTTTTGATGAAACGCAGATTACCCCAGAACTGGTTGCTGCGCGTGTCTTGGAGGAGAGCCAGCATCGGAAGGACGAAACAGGGCTCCAGAGGCAGCATGCAGCGCAGAGACACTCTACTAATCTGTCCGAAGACTTCAAAGGCCTTCAGCAAGAAAAGGCAGCTGTTTCTAGGGAAAAACGCTGCTGGGCTTGCGGCCAGAAAGGACATTTACAAAAAGACTGTAAACAACCAACAGCTGGTAAACCACAGGGCAAAGGGGCTGCGGGCCGGGGCCAGAAAAGTAGTATGGTGGTGGCTGTTGTACGGGAAGTAAACTGTAAGGCAGATACCTGGGTTTTAGATTCAGGTGCCTCTACTCATATGGTTAACAGCGAAAAGCTTCTGAAAGAGTTGGTAAAACCTGATATACATTCTGTTGCCTTGGCTGATGGGAGGGCAAGATTGGTGAAGCAAATGGGAAAAGCTTTCGTTCCAAGTTTTGGGAAAGATTTTTCCAGAGTTTTGTGTGTTCCTGAGTTACAAAACTGCCTCATAAGTGTGTCTGCACTGACATCTAGTGGTTACACTCTGGTTTTCACAGGGAATGAATGTAACATTAGCTTGAATGGCCAGGTGTGTGCTAAAGCTGTCAAGAAAGACAAAATGTATTTTTTGGTTGACAAAGCAGGGGAAGCACACTGCTCACAGATCGGAAATGTGCCTTTACATTCAGATTGTGCCCATTACTACCATAGGGTCTTGGGTCACACTAGCTTCACAAATTTGCAGAAACTGACACAGGTGTGTCCAGACCTTAAAATTCATGCATGTGATTCTTTCTTGGACTGTACAGTGTGCAGCCAGGCCAAGCTGAAAGCTTTTCCAGTTGCGAAACGTAGTAAACGAACCACGCAACGGCCTTTTGAAGTAATCCATGCAGATTTGGCAGGTCCTCTGGGCAAAACGTTTGGTGGGAACCAGTACTTCATGGTAATTGTGGATCGCCACACAAGGTATTCCTATGTAATGCTCATGAAAGAGAAGAGTGAGGCTGCTCAACTTCTCAAAAACTGGGTCAACATGGTTGAAAGACAGTTTGAGTACAAGGTTGGGTTCTTGGTTACAGACAGAGGGGGTGAGTTTCTGTCTAATGATCTGAAGAACTGGTTGAAGGTAAAAGGGATTCAGCATGAAACAACCAACCCAGCAGTTCCACAGGAGGACGGCCTAGCCGAGCGAAGAATTGGGGTCCTAAAGCAGATAAAGGACTGCCTAATTCTCGATTCACAGGCTCCGGAACAGCTCTGGGGGGAGGCTATACTGACTGCCAATCATATAGCTAACCGCACTTGGAATTCCTTTGTAAAAACCACTCCATACCACATGCTGTTTGGGAGACCACCAAATCTGAAATACCTAAGAGTTTTTGGGCAGTACGCTAATGTGTATGTTCCAGCAAACTTTAGGAAGAAAGGTGATCCCAAATGGAGGAGACTGATGTTTGTGGGTTATTCTGGCAACAGCTACAAGTTCTACTTGGGCCATGGGGAAGTGTTGTTGTCCAGAAGTGCCAACTTTGAGAAACATTCTGGGTGGGATAGGATTCATGCCAACCAAGAGGTTTTTCTCAAGCTGGGGCAAAGTGTTGCAAATGCTGGAAATGGAGGGGTAATGAAGCAGGATGCTTCTGCAGGGCCTCAACCCAGTACTTCTACACAGCACCATACACAAACACACTCACCAATCAGTACACAGAAGTTTGAGAAGGTGTCCACTGAGGCTCAGAGCTCTACCTCGGATTCGGAGGATGACAAAGGTAGAGTCAAAGTGATCATACCTAGACGGACTCAAAGGGTCAGGAAACCTCCAGATAGGTTTGTTGTGCAAAGTGCAAAAGCTTTTTCAGTGGTGGCTGAACCAGAAAACTTTCAAGAGCTACTCTCTTTTCCTGAAGAAGAGCAGCAGAAGTGGTTTGAAGCCATGGAGCAAGAGTACTCGTCTTTGGTAGACAAGCAGGTGTTTGAAGTTGTAGATAGGCCGGAGAACCAGAAGGTTATAGGCTGTAAGTGGGTTTTCAAGTGCAAGGAGTTGCCTGATGGAACCCAGAAGTACAAAGCTAGATTGGTTGCTAAAGGTTACTCACAGCAGAGGTTTGAGAGTTTTGACAAAACCTTTGCACCTACTGCAAAGGCAGAAAGCCTGAGGCTGATCTTAGCTCTTGCAGCTAGGAAGCAGTATGCAGTAAGACACTTTGATTTTGAGACTGCCTACCTGAATGCTCCCCTTGATGAACTAGTGTTCATGGAGCAACCTGAAGGTTTCGCTCAGTGTAAGCAGCAGAAGGTTTTTCAGCTGAAGAAAGCACTGTATGGTTTGAAACAGAGTGCACGTTGCTGGAATCTTTGCATTCACGAGGAATTGGTCAAGTTGGGGTACAAACGCAGCATTGCTGATGCTTGCGTGTACACTAAGGGTGAGATAATTCTCGCTATCTACGTTGACGATCTCTGCGTGATTGCTAAGTCTGATAAGGAGATTGCTTTAGTGCAGAAGGAGTTGTCTCAGAAGTTCAAGCTCAAAGACCTGGGAAATCTGAAGTTTTACCTTGGGATCGAGGTACAGTGGACTCAGGATGGCAAGTGCCTGTTGAGCCAGCAGAAAAAGATTGAGAAACTGATTGAAAAGTGTGGTTTGCAGAATGCAAAGGTAGTGAAGAGTCCAATGCTCACTGGAACTTCTAATGAAGACTCAGTGAAACAGTTTGAGAATCCAAAGTTGTTTCAAAGTGTTTTGGGAAGCTTATTGTATATAAGCTCGCACACTAGGCCAGACATCAGTTATGTAGTGGCTTTGCTTAGCAGAAAGGCAAATGGACCTACTGTTCAGGATTGGATCAGGATGAAACATGTGTTAAGGTATCTCAAAGGTACACAACACAGAAAGTTGGAGATCCAAGGCAATCAACAAGGGTTAGATTGTTATGCTGATAGCTCTTTTGCATCTGAAGAGAATGACCGAAAGTCAGTGTCTGGATTGCTTATCAAATTTGCTGGAAGTCCAATTATTTGGCACAGCAGAAAGCAGAGTTGTGTTGCTTTAAGCAGTTCAGAAGCAGAGTTTGCAGCTTTATCTGAACTTTTGGCTGAGATTCAGTGGATTAAGCAATTGCTCATTGACCTGGGGGAAACAGTGGAACACCCTATTATAGTTCGGGAAGATTCACAAACCTGCATAGCAATGGCTGAGGCTGAAAATCTTAAGTGTCGAACCAAGTACATAGGGGTCAGGTATCAGAATGTACGTCAGATGGTGCAAGACAAAGTCATAAGACTAGAATACATTGGGTCTGAAGACAACATTGCTGACATTCTCACAAAACCACTGCCAACGGGTAAACATGAGCAATTGGCAAGCCTGTTAGGTATGACACTGTGAACCAAAATTGTAAACATTTGCGTACATCCAAACTGTGTTTTGGAGGGGCGTGTTAGCTGTGAGAAAGAGTGAAGGGAAAAAACACAGTCGGATGTACGAAAAGATTTTTTCAAAACACACTGATAGTGAGTCTGCCTCTCTCCTGGGAACGGACTACGAAGCAGATATGCTGCAAGGTCGACAAGTGTTTTCGAGCACGTAGGCCAAATTGGGAGGGGGAGACAGAGCTCACAAGCCCCGGAAGTTGTCACAAAACAACGTCCGGTCGCTAGTATGTAAAAGGCTTCTGTAGTCTTTGCTTTTTAGCCGTTTTGCCGTTTTGCCGTTATGCTTATGTAGCTTGCTTGCCGCTTGCCAAGAATGTAAGCTGATAACATGGAATGGATTGGAGATCCGCCAGGCTAATGCCTGAACTTGCTTTCTATATGCCTTTGTAATCTTACTTGCAATAAATCGTAGAGTTAGAAATAACTCTTGGACTGCCGTGGTTAATGAGCTGGAATGCTGTATACTGGGAGCAGAGACAAGACATTCTGCCAGCGCAGCGAAAGGCCAGGAGATGGAATAGCAATCAGGTAACCACTCTGCATCCAGATCTTATCTACAGATCTTATCAAGATCTAACAGAGGGCTAGGGCTAGGGCTAGGGCTAGGGCTAGGGTTAGGGCTAGGGTTAGGGCTAGGGCTAGGGCTAGGGCTAGGGCTAGGGCTAGGGCTACGGCTAGGGTTTGGTTAAGGCCTAGGCCCAGTGCTAAGACTAGGGATAGGGATAGGGATAGGGTTAGGGTTAGGGCTAGTATTAGGGTTAGGCTTAGGCTTAGGGCTAGGGCTTGGGCTTGGGCTAGGTTTCGGGTTAGGGTTAGGGCTAGGGTTCGGGCTACGGTTAGGGTTAGGATTAGGCCTAGGCCTAGTGCTACGATTATGGCTATGGCTAAAGCTCGGGCTCGGGCTCGGGCTAGGATTAGGCTTAGGTCTAGGGATAGGTTTCGGGCTATTTCTACATCTACGGCCAGAGCAGGGCTAGGGTGAGCGTGAGGGTGAAGGTGAGGGTTAGTGTTAGGGCTAGGGCTAGGCTTAGTGTTAGGGTTTGTATTAGGGTTCCGGCTTGGGTTAGGCGTAGGCTTAGGGTTACGCTTAGGGTTAGCGTTAGGCCTAGTGCTACGGCTAGGGCTAGGGCTTAAGCTACCGTCAGGGCTAGGCCTATGGAAGGGCTGAGGCTAGGGCTAGGGCTAGGGTTAGGGCTAGGCCTAGGGCTAGGACTAGGACTAGGACTGGGATTAGGACTAGGGCTAGGGCTAGGGCTAGGGCTAGGGCTAGGGTTAGGGCTAGGGCTAGGGCTAGGGCTAGGGCTAGGGCTAGGGCAAGGGCTAAGGCTAGGGCTAGGGCTAGAGTTACGGTTAGGGTTAGGGTTAGGGTTAGGGTTAGGGTTTGGTTTAGGCCTAGGCCTAGTGCTACCACTAGGGCTCGGGATCGGGATCGGGATCGGGATCGGGCTCGGCCTCGGCCTCGGGATCGGGATCGGGATCGGGCTTGGGCTAGGATTAGGCTTAGGTCTAGTGTTAGGTTTCCGTCTATTTCTACGTCTACGGCCAGAGCAGGGCTAGGGTGAGGGTGAGGTTGAAGGTGTGGGTTAGTGTTAAGGCTAGGGCTAGGGCTAGGCTTATTGGTATGGTTTGTGTTAGGGTTCCGGCTAGGGTTAGGGCAAGGATTAAGCTTAGGCTTAGGCTTAGGCTTACGCTTAGGGTTAGGGTTAGGCCTAGTGCTACGGCTAGGTCTAGGGCTTAAGGTTGGGTCAGGGCTAGGCCTAGGGAAGGGCTGTGGCTACGGCTAGGGCTAGGACTAGGACTAGGTCTAGGACTACGACTAGGACTAGGAGTAAGACTAGGAGTAGGGTTGGGCTAGGGCTAGGGCTAGGGCTAGGGCTAGGGCTAGGGCTAGGGCTAGGGCTAGGGTTTGGTTTAGGCCTAGGCCTAGTGCTACGACTAGGGATAGGGATAGGGCTAGGTTTAGGGCTAGGGTTAGCGTTAGGCTTAGGGCTAGGGCTTGGGCTTGGGCTTGGGCTAGGTTTAGGTTTAGGGTTAGGGCTAGGGCTAGGGTTAGGATTAGGCCTAGGCCTAGTGCTACAATTATGGCTATGGCTAAAGCTCGGGCTCGGGCTCGGGCTCGGGCTCGGGCTCGGGCTAGGATTAGGCTTAGGTCTAGGGATAGGTTTCAGGCTATTTCTACATCTACGGCCAGAGCAGGGCTAGGCTGAGGGTGAGGGTGTAGGTGAGGGTTAGTGTTAGGGCTAGGGCTAGGCTTAGATTTAGGGTTTGTGTTAGGGTTCCGGGTTGGGTTAGGGCTAGGGTTAGGCTTAGGCTTAGGCTTACGCTTAGGGTTAGGGTTAGGCCTAGTGCTACGGCTACGGCTAGGGCGGAAGCTAGGGTCAGGGCTAGGCCTAGGGAAGGGCTGCGGCTAGGGCTAGGGCTACGGATAGGGTTAGGGGTAGGGGTAGGGCTAGGCCTAGGGCTAGGAATAGGACTAGGACTGGGATTAGGACTAGGACTAGGACTAGGACTAGGACTAGGGCTAGGGCTAGGGCTAGGGCTAGGGCTAGGGCTAGGGCTAGGGCTAGGGCTAGGGCTAGGGCTAGGGTTAGGCCTAGGCCTAGCGCTAAGATTATGGCTATGGCTAAAGCTCGGGTTACGATTGGGCTAGGGCTAGTTCTAGTGCTAGGGCTAGGATTAGGGTTAAGGTTAGTGTTAGGGTTAGGGTTAAGGCTAGGTTTTAGGGCCAGGGATAGGGCTAGGGCTGGGATAAGGTTAGGGCTAGGATTAGGGCTAGGGTGAGGGCTAGGACTTGGACTAGGGCTAGGGCTACGGCTAGGGCTAGGGCTAGGGCTAGGGCTAGACCTAGGGATAAGATTAGGGTTAGGGTTAGGATTAGATTTTGCACTAGGGCTAGGGCTGGGCTACGGTTAGGGTTAGGGTTAGGACTAGGACTAAGACTAGGACTAGGACTAGGACTACTTCTAGAGCTAGGGCTATGCTAGGCCTAGGCCGAGGGCTAGGGCTGGGGCTAGGGCTAGGGCTAGGGTTAAGCTTAAAGTTAGGATTGGGCTAGTGCTAGTGCTAGGACTAGTGTTAGGGTTAAGTTTAGTGTTAGTGTTAGGGTTAGGGTTAGGTTTTAGGGCCAGGGTTAGGGCTAGGGCTGGGCTAAGGTTAGGGTTGGGGTTGGGGTTGGGGTGAGGGAGAGGTAGCGGAAGAGGGTTACGGCTAGGGCTAGGGCGATGACTGGGCTAAGGTTAGGGTTTGGGTTAGGGATAGGGTTAGGTTTAGGGTAAGGGTTAGGGCTAGGGCTAGGGCTAGGGCTAGGGCTAAGGCTAGGCTTAGGGCTAGGGCTAGGCTTAGAGTTACGGTCAGGGCGACTCGTTGGGCTAGGGCAAGATACAGGGCTGAGCTAGCATGAGGGTGATGGTGACGGTGAGGATTAGGGCTTGGGCTTGGGCTAGGGCTAGGGCTAGGGCTAGGGCTAGGGCTAGGGTTTGGTTTAGGCTTAGGCCTAGTGGTACGACTAGGGCTAGGGCTAGGGCTAGGGTTAAGGTTAGGGTTTGGGTTAGCGTTTGCGTTTGCGTTAGCGCTTCCGCTAGCACTAGAGCTAGGGCTGGGCTAGGTTTAGGGTTAGGACTAGGACTAGGACTAGGACTAGGACTAGGACTACTTCTAGGGCTAGGGCTATGCTAGGCCTAGGCCGAGGGCTAGGGCTGGGGTAGGATTATGTTTAGCGGTACGGCGAGGGCTTGGGATAGGGATAGGGCTAGGGTTAAGCTTACGGTTAGGATTGGGCTAGTGCTAGTGCTAGGGCTAGGGTTAGTGTTAGTGTTAGGGTTAGTGTTTGGGTGAGGGTGAGGGTGAGGGTCAGGGTGAGGGTGAGGGTGAGGGTTAGGGAGAGGGAGAGGGAGAGGGTGAGGGTGAGGGTTAGGGCTAGGGCTACGACTGGGCAAAGGTTAGGGTTTGGGTTAGGGTTAGGTTTAGGGTTAGGTTTAGGGTTAGGTTTAGGGTTAGGATTAGGGCTAGGGCTAGGCCTAGCCTTCTGCCTAGGCCTACCATAGCCCTAGCCCTAGAAGTAGTCCTAGTCCTAGTCCTAGTCCTAGTCCTAGTCCTAGTCCTAGTCCTCACCCTAACTGTAGCCCAGCGCTAGCCCTAGTGCAAACTCTAACCCTAACACTAACCCTAATCTTATCCCTAGCCCTAGCCCTAACCCTAACCCTGGCCCAAGCCCTAGCCCTAGCCCTAGCCTTAGCCCTAGCCCTAGCCCTAGCCCTAGCCCTAGCCCTACCCTTAGCCCTAGCCCTAGCCCTAATCCTAACCCTCACCTTCTCCCTCACTCTAAACCTAGCCCTGGCCTGGCCCTAGTCCTAGCAATAGCCCTAACCCTAACCCTGGCCCAAGCCCTAGCCCTAGCCCTCGCCGTACCCCTACCCCTACCCCTAGCCCCAGCCCTAACCCTCGGCCTAGTCCTAGCATAGCCCTAGCCCTAGAAGTAGTCCTAGTCCTAGTCCTAGTCTTATTCCTAGTCCTAACCGTAACTCTAACCGTAGCCCAGCCCTAGCCCTAGTGCAAAATCTATCCCTAACCCTAATCTTATCCCTATCCCTATCCCTATCCCTATCCCTATCCCTATCCCTATCCCTATCCCTATCCCTATCCCTATCCCTATCCCTATCCCTATCCCTATCCCTATCCCTATCCCTATCCCTATCCCTATCCCTATCCCTATCCCTATCCCTATCCCTATCCCTAACCCTATCCCTAACCGTATCCCTATCCCTATCCCTATCCCTATCCCTATCCCTATCCCTAGTCCTAGTCCTAGCCCTCGGCCTAGCCCTAACCCTAGCCCTAATCCTAGCCCTAACCTTAGCCCAGCCCTAGCCCTAACCCTGGCCCTAAAAACTAGCCCTAACCCTAACACTAACACTAATCTTAACCCTAACCCTAGCCCTAGCCCTAGCACTAGCCCTAGCCCTAGCCCAATCCTATCCCGAGGTTTAACCATAGCCATAATCGTAGCGCTAGGCCTAGGCGTAATCTTAACCCTAGCCGTGGCCGTAGCCCTAGCCCTAGCCCTAGCCCTAGCCCTAGCCCTAGCCCTAGCCCTAGCCCTAGCCCTAGCCCTAGCCCTAGCCCTAGCCCTAGCCCTAGTCCTAGTCCTAGTCCTAATCCCAGTCCTCGTCCGAGCCCTAGGCCTAGCCCTAGCCCTAACCCTAGCCCTAACCCTCGGCCTAGCCGTAGCACTAGTCCTAACCCTAAGCGTAAGCCTAAGCCTAAGCCTAACCCTAGCCCTAACCCAAGCCGGAACCCTAACACAAACCCTAACTCTAAGCCTAGCCCTAGCCCTAACACTAACCCTCACCTTCACCCTCACCCTCAGCCTAGCCCTGCTCTGGCCGTAGATGTAGAAATAGCCCGAAACCTATCCCTAGACCTAAGCCTAATCTTAGCCCGAGCCCAAGCCCGAGCCCGAGCCCGAGCTTTAGCCATAGCCATAATCGTAGCACTAGGCCTAGGCCTAATCCTAACCCTAGCCCTAGCCCTAGTCCTAGTCCTAGTCCTAGTCCTAATCCCAGTCCTAGTCCTATTCCTAGCCCTAGCCCTAGGCCTATCCCTATCCCTATTCCTAGCCCTAGCCGTAGCCGCAGCCCTTCCCTAGGCCTAGCCCTGACCCGAGCTTAAGCCCTATACCTAGCCGTAGCACTAGGCCTAACCCTAACCCTAAGCGTAAGCCTAAGCCTAAGCCTAACCTTAGCCTTAACTCAAGCCGGAACCCTAACACAAACCCTAACTCTAAGCCTAGCCCTAGCCCTAACACTAACCCTCACCTTCACCCTTACCCTCAGCCTAGCCCTGCTCTGGCCGTAGATGTAGAAATAGCCCGAAACCTATCCCTAGACCTAAGCCTAATCCTAGCCCGAGCCCGAGCTCGAACCCGAGCTTTAGCCATAGCCATAATCGTAGCCATAATCATAGCCTAACTGTAATTCTAGCCCTAGCCCTAACCCTAGCCCTAGCCCTAGCCCTGGCTCTAGCCCTAGCCCTAGCCCTAGTCCTAGTCCTAGCCCTAGCCCTAGCCCTAGCCCTAGCCCTAGCCCTAGCCCTAGCCCTAGACCTCACCCTCATGCTACCTCAGCCCTGGCTCTAGCCCTAGCCCAACCCGTCGCCCTAACCGTAACCATAACACTAGCTCTAGTCCTAGCCCTAAGCCTAGCCCTAAGCCTAGCCCTAAGCCTATCCCTATCCCTATCCCTATCCCTATCCCTATCCCTATCCCTATCCCTATCCCTAACCCTAACCCTAACCCTAACCCTAACCCTAACCCTAACCCAAACCCTAACCTTTGCCCAGTCATAGCCCTAGGGCTAGGGCTAGGGCTAGGGCTAGGGCTAGGGCTAGGGCTATGGTTAGGGTGAGGATTAGGCCTAGGCTTAGGCCTAGGCCTAGGCCTAGGCCTTGTGCAACGATTATGGCTATGGCTAAAGCTCGGGCTCGGGCTCGGGCTTGGGCTCGGGCTCGGGCTAGGATTAGGCTTAGGGCCAGGGTTAGGGTTAGGGCTATTGCCAGGACTAGGGCCAGGCCAAGACTAGGGTTAGGGTGAGGGTGAAGGTGAGGGTTAGTATTAGGGCTAGGGCTAGGGCTCGGGTTAGGCTTAGGGCCAGGGCTAGGGCTAGGACTTGGGCTTGGGCCAGGGTTAGGGTTAAGGTTAAGGTTAGGGCTAGGAATAAGGTTAGGTTTAGGGTTAGGGTTAGGGTTAGAGTATGTACTAGGGCTAGGGCTGAGCTACGGTTAGGGTTAGGACTAGGACTAGGACTAGGACTAGGACTAGGACTTGGACTAGGACTAGTACTACTTCTAGGGTTAGGGCTATGCTAGGCCTAGGCCGAGGGCTAGGGCTGGGGCTAGGGGTAGGGGTAGGGGTACTTCGAGGGCTACGGCTAGGGTTAGGGTTAAGGTCAGTGTTAGTGTTAGGGTTAGGTTTTAGGGCCAGGGTTATGGCTAGGGCTGGGCTAAGTTTAGGGTTTGGGTTAGGGTGAGGGTTAGGGTTACGGCTAGGGCTAGGGCTAGGGCTAGGGCTAGGGCTAGGGCTAGGGCTAGGGCTAATGTTAGGGTTACGGTCAGGGCGACGGGTTGGGCTAGGGTCAGATACAGGGCTGAGCTAGTGTGAGGGTGAGGGTGAGGGTGAGGGTAAGGGCTAGGGCTTGGGCTGGGGCTAGGGCTAGGGCTAGTATTAGGGTTAGGGTTTGGTTTAGGCTTAGGCCTAGTGGTACGACTAGGGCTAGGGCTAGGGTTAGGGTTAGCCTTCGGGCTAGGGCTTGGGCTTGGGCTAGGGTTAGGGTTAGGGTAAGGGTTAGGGTTAGGGCTAGGGATAAGATTAGGGTTAGGGTTTGGGTTAGCGTTTGCGGTAGCGCTAGCACTAGAGCTAGGCCTGGGCTAGGTTTAGGGTTAGGGTTAGGGTTAGGGTTAGGAGTAGGACTAGGACTAGGACTAGGACTAGGACTAGGACTAGGACTAGGACTAGGACTAGGACTAGGACTATTAGTAGGACTAGGACTAGGACTAGGACTAGGACTACTTCTAGGGCTAGGGCTGTGCTAGGCCTAGGCCGAGGGCTAGGGCTGGGGTAGGATTAGGGTTAGGGGTACGGCGAGGGCTAGGGCTAGGGTTAAGGTTAAGGTTAGGATTGGGCTAGTGCTAGTGCTATTGCTAGGGTTAGGGTTAGGGTTAGCGTTAGGGTTAGCGTTAGGGTTAGTGTTAGGGTTAGTGTTAGGTTTTAGGGCAAGGGTTAGGGCTAGGGCTGGGTAAGGTTAGGGTTTGGGTTAGGGTGAGGGTGAGGGTGAGGGAGAGCGAGAGGGTTAGGGTGAGGGTTAGGGCTAGGGCTATGACTGGGCAAAGGTTAGGGTTTGGGTTAGGTTTAGGGCTAGGTTATAGGGCCAGGGTTAGGGCTAGGGCTGGGCTAAGGTTAGGGATTGGATTAGGGCTAGGGTTAGGGCCAAAGCCTAACCCTAATCCTAGCCCTATCCCTATCCCCAGCCCAAGCCCTAGCCCTCACCCTCACCCTCACCCTCACCCTCACCCTCACCCTCACCCTCACGCTAGCTGAGCCCTGTATCGAGCCCTAGCCCAACCCGTCGCCCTGACCGTAACCCTAACATTAGCCCTAGCCCTAGCCCTAGCCCTAGCCCTAGCCCTACCCCTCGCCCTCGCCCTCACCCTCGCCCTCGCCCTCGCCCTAGCCCTAACCCTAACCCTCACCCTAACCCAAACTCTAACCTTAGCCCAGCCTTAGCCCTAACCCTGGCCCTAAAACCTAACCCTAACCCTAAAACTTACCTTAACCCTAACCCTAGCCGTAGCACTTGCCCTCAAAGTACCCCTAACCCTACCCCTAGCCCCAGCCCTAGCCCTCGGCCTAGGCCTAGCATAGCCCTAACCCTAGAAGCCCAAGTCCTAGTCCTAACCCTAACCGTAGCCCAGCCTTAGCCCTAGTGCAAACTCTAACCCTAACCCTAACCCTAACCCTAATATTACCCCTAGCCCTAACCCTAACCCTAAACCTAACCCGGGCCCTAGCCCTAGCCCTCGCCCTAAGCCTAACCCGAGCCCTCGCCCTAGCCCTAGCCCTAATAGTAACCCTCACCTTCACCCTCACCCTGACCCTAGCCCTGGCCTGGCCCTAGTCCTAGCAATAGCCCTAACCCTAACCCTGGCCCTAAGCCTAATCCTAGCCCGAGCCCGAGCCCAAGCCCGAGCTTTAGCCATAGCCATAATCGTAGCACTACGCCTAGGCCTAGGCCTAATCCTAACCCTGACCCTAGCCCTAGCCCTAGCCCTAGCCCTAGCCCTAGCCCTAGCCCTTGCCCTAACCCTAGCCCTAGCCCTAGCCCTAGCCCTAGCCCTAGCCCTAGCCCTAGCCTGAGGCCTAGCCCTAGCCCTAGCCCTAGCCCAACCCTAGTCCTAGTCCTACTCCTACTCCTAGTCCTAGTCCTAGCCCTAGTCCTAGCCGTAGCCCTAGCCCTAGCCGCAGCCCTTCCCTAGGCCTAGCCCTGACCCTACCTTAAGCCCTAGTCCTAGCTGTAGCACTAGGCCTAACGCTAACCCTAAGCGTAAGCCTAAGCCTAAGCTTAACCCTAGCCCTAACCCTAGCCGGAACCCTAACACAAACCATACCAATAAGCCTAGCCCTAGCCCTAGCCTTAACACTAACCTTCACCTTCACCCTCACCCTCACCCTAGCCCTGCTCTGGCCGTAGACGTAGAAATAGACGGAAACCTAACACTAGACCTAATCCTAATCCTAGCCCTAGTCCTAACCCTCACCCTCAGGCTAGCTCAGCCCTAGCTAGTTAGGGTTTGGGTTAGGGTGAGGGTGAGTGTGAGTGTGAGTGTGAGTGTGAGGGTGAGGGAGAGGGAGAGGGTGAGGGTTAGGGCTATGTCTAGGGCTATGACTGGGCAAAGGTTATGGTTTGGGCTAGGGCTAGGGTTAGGGCTAGGGCTAGGGCTAGGGCTAGGGCTAGGGCTAGGGCTAGGGCTAGGACTAGGACTAGGGCTAGGGCTAGCACTAGGGCTAGGGCTAGGGCTAGGGCTAGGGCTACGGCTACGGCTAGGGCTAGGGCTAGGGCTAGGGTTTGGTTTAGGCCTAGGCCTAGTGCTACGACTAGGGATAGGGAAAGGGTTAGGGCTAGGGTTAGGCTTAGGGTTAGGCTTAGGGCTAGGGTTTGGGCTTGGGCTTGGGCTTGGGCTAGGTTTAGGGTTAGGGTTAGGGTTAGGGTTAGGTTTAGGGTTAGGGCTAGGGTTAGGGCTAGGGTTAGGGCTAGGGTTAGGGCTAGGGTTAGGGCTAGGGCTAGGGCTAGGCCTAGGGCTAGGGTTAGGGCTAGGGCTAGGGCTAGGGCTAGGAATAGGACTAGGCCTGGGATTAGGACTAGGACTAGGACTAGGGCTAGGGCTAGGGCTACTGCTAGTGCTTTGGCTAGGGCTAGGGCTACGGTTAGGGTTAGGACTAGGCCTAGGCCTAGCGCTACGATTATGGCTATGGCTAAAGCTCGGGTTACGATTGGGCTAGGGCTAGTGCTAGTGCTAGGGCCAGGGTTAGGGTTAAGGTTAGGGTTAGGGTTAGGGTTAGGGTTTGGGCTAGGTTTTAGGGCCAGGGTCAGGGCTAGGGCTGGGATAAGGTTAGGGCTAGGATTAGGGCTAGGGCTAGGGGTAGGGCTAGGGTTTGGTTTAGGCTTAGGCCTAGTGGTACGACTAGGGCTAGGGCTAGGGCTAGGGTTAGGGTTAGGGTTTGGGTTAGCGTTTGCGTTAGCGCTAGCACTAGAGCTAGGGCTGGGCTAGGTTTAGGGTTAGGACTAGGACTAGGACTAGGACTAGGACTAGGACTAGGACTAGGACTAGGACTAGGACTAGGACTAGGACTAGGACTAGGGCTATGCTAGGCATAGGCCGAGGGGTAGGGCTGGGGTAGGATTACGTTTAGTGTTACGGCGAGGGCTAGGGCTAGGGCTAGGGTTAAGCTTAAGGTTAGGATAGGGCTAGTGCTAGTGCTAGTGCTAGGGTTAGTGTTAGTGTTAGGGTTAGGGTTAGTGTTAGGGTTAGTGTTAGGGTTAGTGTTAGGGTGAGGGTGAGGGTGAGGGACAGGGTGAGGGCTAGGTCTAGGTCTAGGTCTAGGTCTAGGGCTAGGGCTAGGGCTAGGGCTAGGGCTAGGGCTAGATCTAGGCCTAGGGCTAGATCTAGGCCTAGGGCTAGATCTAGGCCTAGGGTTAGGGTTACGATTAGGCCTAGGCCTAGTGGTACGATTATGGCTATGGCTAAAGCTCGGGCTCGGGCTTGGGCTTGGGCTCGGGCTCGGGCTCGGGCTAGGATTTGGCTTAGGGCCAGGGTTAGGGTTAGGGCTATTGCTAGGACTAGGGCCAGGCCAGGGCTAGGGTTAGGGTGAGGGTGAAGGTGAGGGTTAGTATTAGGGCTAGGGATAGGGCTAGGGCTAGGGCCAGTTCTAGTGTTAGGCTTAGGGCTAGGGCTAGGGCTAGGGCTAGGGCTTGGGCTTGGGCCAGGGTTAGGGTTAGGGTTAGGGTTAGGGTTAGGGCTAGGGATAAGATTAGGGTTAGGGTTAGGGTTAGAGTTTGCACTAGGGCTAGGGCTGGGCTACGGTTAGGGTTAGGATTAGGACTAGGACTAGGACTTCGACGAGGACTAGGACTAGGACTACTTCTAGGGTTAGGGCTATGCTAGGCCTAGGCCGAGGGCTAGGGCTGGGGCTAGGGGTAGGGGTAGGGGTACTTCGAGGGCTAGTGCTACGTCTAGGGTTAGGGTTAAGGTTAGGGTTAGGGTTAGGGTTAGGTTTTAGGGCCAGGGTTAGGGCTAGGGCTGGGCTAAGTTTAGGGTTTGGGTTAGGGTGTGGGTGAGGGTTAGGGTTAGGGTTAGGGCTAGGGCTAGGGCTAGGGCTAGGGCTAGGGCTAGGGCTAGGGCTAGGGCTAGGGCTAGGGCTAGGGCAAGGGCTAATATTAGTGTTACGGTCAGGGCGACGGGTTGGGCTAGGTCTAGATACAGGGCTGAGCTAGCGTGAGGTTGAGGGTGAGGGTGAGGTTGAGGGCTAAGGCTTGGGCTAGGGCTAGGGTAGGGCTACGGCTAGGGCTATGGCTAGGATTAGGGTTAGGGTTTGGTTAAGGCTTAGGCCTAGTGGTACGACTAGGGCTAGGGCTAGGGCTAGGGTTAGCCTTAGGGCTAGGGCTTGGGCTTGGGCTTGGGCTTGGGCTAGGGTTAGGGTAAGGGTTAGGGTTAGCGTTTGCGTTTGCGTTAGCGCTAGCACTAGCACTAGAGCTATGCCTTGGCTAGGTTTAGGGTTAGGGTTAGGGTTAGGACTAGGACTAGGACTAGGACTTCGACGAGGACTAGGACTAGGACTACTTCTAGGGTTAGGGCTATGCTAGGCCTAGGCCGAGAGCTAGGGCTGGGGCTAGGGGTAGGGGTAGGGGTACTTCGAGGGCTAGTGCTACGTCTAGGGTTAGGGTTAAGGTTAGGGTTAGGGGTAGGGTTAGGTTTTAGGGCCAGGGTTAGGGCTAGGGCTGGGCTAAGGTTAGGGTTTGGGTTAGGGTGTGGGTGAGGGTTAGGGTTAGGGTTAGGGCTAGGGCTAGGGCTAGGGCTAGGGCTAGGGCTAGGGCTAGGGCTAGGGCTAGGGCTAGGGCTAGGGCTAGGGCTAGGGCTAGGGCAAGGGCTAATATTAGTGTTACGGTCAGGGCGACGGGTTGGGCTAGGGCTAGATACAGGGCTGAGCTAGCGTGAGGTTGAGGGTGAGGGTGAGGTTGAGGGCTAGGGCTTGGGCTAGGGCTAGGGTAGGGCTACGGCTATGGCTATGGCTAGGATTAGGGTTAGGGTTTGGTTAAGGCTTAGGCCTAGTGGTACGACTAGGGCTAGGGCTAGGGCTAGGGTTAGCCTTAGGGCTAGGGCTTGGGCTTGGGCTTGGGCTTGGGCTAGGGTTAGGGTAAGGGTTAGGGTTAGCGTTTTCGTTTGCGTTAGCGCTAGCACTAGCACTAGAGCTATGCCTGGGCTAGGTTTAGGGTTAGGGTTAGGGTTAGGACTAGGACTAGGACTAGGACTAGGACTAGGACTAGGACTAGGACTAGGACTAGGACTAGGACTAGGACTAGGACTAGGACTAGGACTAGGACTAGGACTACGACTAGGACTAGGACTAGGACTAGGGCTGTGCTAGGCCTAGGCCGAGGGCTAGGGCTGGGGTAGGATTAGGGTTAGGGGTACGGCGAGGGCTAGGGCTATGGTTAAGGTTAAGGTTAGCATTGGGCTAGGGCTAGTGCTAGGGCTAGGGTTAGGGTTAGGGTTAGGGTTAGCGTTAGCGTTAGCGTTAGGGTTAGTGTTAGGGTTAGTGTTAGGATTTAGGGCAAGGGTTAGGGCTAGGGCTGGGTAAGGTTAGGGTTTGGGTGAGGGTGAGGGTGAGGGTGAGGGTGAGAGAGAGGGAGAGGGTTAGGGTGAGGGATAGGGCTAGGGCGATGACTGGGCAAAGGTTAGGGTTTGGGTTTGGGTTAGGGTTAGGGTTAGGGTTAGGGTTAGGGCTAGGGCTAGGCTTAGGGCTAGGCTTAGGGCTAGGCTTAGGGCTAGGGCTAGAGCTAGTGTTATGGTTACGGTTAGGGCGACGGGTTGGGCTAGGGCTAGAGCCAGGACTGAGGTAGCATGAGGGTGAGGGCTAGGGCTAGGGCTAGAGCTTGGGTTAGGGCTAGGGCTAGGGCTAGGGCTAGGGCTAGGGCTTGGGCTAGGGTTAGGGCTAGGGCTAGGGTTAGGGTTAGGATTAGGCCTAGGCCTAGTTATACGATTATGGCTATGGCTAAAGCTTGGGCTCGGGCTCGGGCTCGGGCTCGGGCTAGGCTTAGGCTTAGGTCTAGGGATAGGTTTCGGGCTATTTCTACATCTACGGCCAGAGCAGGGCTAGGCTGAGGGTGAGGGTGAAGGTGAGGGTTAGTGTTAGGGCTAGGGCTAGGGCTAGGCTTAGAGTTAGGGTTTGTGTTAGGGTTCCGGCTTGCGTTAGGGCTAGGGTTAGGCTTACGCTTAGGCTTACGCTTATGGTTAGGTTTAGGCCTAGTGCTACGGCTAGGGCTAGGGCTTAAGCTTCAGTCAGGGCTAGGCCTAGGGATGTGCTGCGGCTAGGGCTAGGGCTAGGGTTAGGGCTAGGCCTAGGCCTAGAGCTAGGAATAGGACTAGGACTGGGATTAGGACTAGGACTAGGGCTAGAGCTAGAGCTAGGGCTCTAGGGTTGGGCTAGGGCTAGATACAGGGCTGAGCTAGCGTGAGGGTGAGGGTGAGGGCTAGGGCTTGGGCTAGGGCTAGGGCTAGGGCTAGGGCTACGGCTAGGGCTTTGGCTAGGATTAGGGTTAGGGTTTGGTTAAGGCTTAGGCCTAGTGGTATGACTAGGGCTAGGGCTAGGGCTAGGGTTAGCCTTAGGGCTAGGGCTTGGGCTTGGGCTTGGGCTAGGGTAAGGGTTAGGGTTAGCGTTTGCGTTAGCGCTAGCGCTAGCACTAGAGCTACGCCTGGGCTAGGTTTAGGGTTAGGGTTAGGGTTAGAACTAGGACTAGGACTAGGACTAGGACTAGGACTAGGACTAGGACTAGGACTAGGACTAGGACTAGGACTAAGACTAGGACTAGGACTAGGACTAGGACTAGGACTAGGACTAGGACTAGGACTAGGACTAGGACTACTTCTAGGGCTAGGGCTGTGCTAGGCCTAGCCCGAGGGCTAGGGCTGGGGTAGGATTAGGGTTAGCGGTACGGCGAGGGCTAGGGCTATTGTTAAGGTTAAGGTTAGGATTGGGCTAGTGCTAGTGCTAGGGCTAGGGTTAGGGTTAGGGTTAGGGTTAGGGTTAGCGTTAGGGTTAGTGTTAGGGTTAGTGTTAGGTTTTAGGGCAAGGGTTAGGGCTAGGGCTGGGTAAGGTTAGGGTTTGGGTGAGGGTGAGGGTGAGGGTGAGGGAGAGGGAGAGGGAGAGGGAGAGGGAGAGGGAGAGGGAGAGGGTGAGGGTGAGGGTTAGGGCTAGGGCTATGACTGGGCAAAGGTTAGGGTTTGGGTTTGGGTTTGGGTTAGGGTTAGGGTTAGGGTTAGGGTTAGGGTTAGGGTTAGGGTTAGGGCTAGGGCTAGGGCTAGGGCTATGCTTAGGGCTAGGCTTAGGGCTAGGGCTAGAGCTAGTGTTATGGTTACGGTTAGGGCGACGGGTTGGGCTAGGGCTAGAGCCAGGACTGAGGTAGCATGAGGGTGAGGGCTAGGGCTTGGGTTAGGGCTAGGGCTTGGGCTAGGGTTTGGTTTAGGCCTAGGCCTAGTGCTACGACTAGGGTTAGGGATAGGGATAGGGTTAGGGCTAGGGTTAGGCTTAGGCTTAGGGCTAGGGCTTCGGCTTGATCTAGGTTTAGGTTTAGGGTTAGGGCAAGGGTTAGGGCTAGGGTTAGGGCTAGGGTTAGGGTTAGGATTAGGCCTAGGCCTACTGCTACGATTATGGCTATGGCTAAAGCTCGGGCTCGGGCTCGGGCTAGGATTAGGCTTAGGTCTAGGGATAGGTTTCGGGCTATTTCTACATCTACGGCCAGAGCAGGGCTAGGCTGAGGGTGAGGGTGAAGGTGAGGGTTAGTGTTAGGGCTAGGGCTAGGGCTAGGCTTAGAGTTAGGGTTTGTGTTAGGGTTCCGGCTTGGGTTAGGGCTAGGGTTAGGCTTACGCTTAGGCTTACGCTTAGGGTTAGGTTTAGGCCTAGTGCTACGGCTAGGGCTAGGGCTTAAGCTAGGGTCAGGGCTATGCCTAGGGAAGTGCTGCGGCTAGGGCTAGGGCTAGGGCTAGGGTTAGGGCTAGGCCTAGGCCTAGAGCTAGGAATAGGAATAGGACTGGTATTAGGACTAGGACTAGGACTAGGGCTAGAGCTAGGGCTAGGGCTAGGGTTAGGGCTAGGGCTAGGGCTAGGGCTAGGGTTAGTGTTACGATTAGGCCTAGGCCTAGCGCTACTATAATGGCTATGGCTAAAGCTCGGGTTAGGATTGGGCTAGGGCTATTGCTAGTGCTAGGGTTAGGGTTAGGGTTAGGGTTAGGGCTAGGTTTTAGGGCCAGAGTTAGGGCTAGGGCTGGGCTAAGGTTAGGGCTAGGATTAGGGCTAGGATTAGGGCTAGGCCGAGGGCTAGGACTAGGTCTAGGTCTAGGGCTAGGGCTAAAGCTAGGGCTAGGGCTAGATCTAGGGATAAGATTAGGGTTAGGGTTAGGGTTAGATTTTGCACTAGGGCTAGGGCTGGGCTACGGTTAGGATTAGGGTTTGGACTAGGACTAAGACTAGGACTAGGACTAGGACTAGGACTAGGACTAGGACTACTTCTAGGGCTAGGGCTATGCTAGGCCTAGGCCGAGGACTAGGGCTGGGGCTAGGGGTAGGGGTAGGGGTACGGCGAGGGCTAGGGCTAGGGCTAGGGTTAGGGCTAGGGTTAGGCTTAGGGTTAGGGTTAGGGGTAGGGGTAGGGGTAGGGGTAGGCTTAGGACTACGAATAATAATAGGAATAGGGCTAGAACTAGGTTTTGGGTTAGCGCTAGCCTTACCCGTAGCCATAACACTACCCCTACCACTACCACTACCCCTAAAACTAACCTTAGCCCAGCCTGAGGCCGAGCCCTAACACTAGCCCTAGCCCTAGCACTAGCGGCAGCCCTAGGCCTAGCCGAAGCCCTGACGCTAGCCCTAGCCCTAACCCAAATGCTAGTTCTAGCCCTACTCCTATTTCTATTCCTAAGCCTAAACCTAAGCCTAGCCCTAGACCTAGCCCTAGCTTTACCCTAGCACTAGCACTAGCACTAGCACTAGCACTAGCACTAACACTAACGCTAACTCTGACCCTAAGCCTATGACTAAGCCTAAGCCTAAGCCTAACCCTATACTTAACCATAACACAAACCCTAACAAAGCCTAGCTCTAACCCTAGCCCTAGCCCTAGCTCTAGCCCTAGCTCTAGCCATAGCCATAGCCATAGTTCTACACTACACCTAGCCCTATCCCTAGCCCTAGCCATAGCCATAGCCCTAGCCCTAGCCATAGCCATAGCTCTACACTACACCTAGCCCTTGCCCTTGCCCTAGCCCTAGCCCTAGCCCTCACACTCACACTCACACTCATGCTAGCTGAGCCCTGGCTCTAGCCCTAGCCCAACCTGTAGCCCTAACCCTAACACCAACCCTAGCCCTAGCACTACCCACAGCCTAGCCCTAGCCCTAGCCCTTGCCCTATCCCTAGCCCTATCCCTAGCCTTTACGCTAACCCTAGCCCTAGGCCTACCACTAACCCTGACTCTAACCCGAAGCCTATCCCTTACCCTAACCATAAGCATAAACCTAACCCATGCCAGGCCCTTGCCATTGCCATAACTCTAATGGTAACCCAAGCCCGAGCCCGAGCCCGAGCCGTAAGCCTAACCCTAGCCGTAGCCCTAGCCCTAGCCCTAGCCCTAGCCCTAGCCCTAGCCCTAGCCATAGCCCTAACACTAACACTAACCCTCACCTTCACCCTAGCCCTGCCCTCGCCATCGCCGTAGAAATAGCCCTAATCCTAATCCTACCCCTAAGCATAATCCTAGCCCTAGCCCTAGCCTGAGCCCGAGCCCGAGCCCTACCCCGAGCTTGAGCTTGAGCACGAGCCCTAGCCCTAGCCCTAGTTGTAGCACTAGTCGTAGGCCTAAACAAAACCCTAACGCTAACGCTAACGCTAACGCTAACGCTAACCCTAACCCTAACCCTAACCCTAACCCTAACCCTAACCCTAACCCTAACCCTAGCCATAGCCATAGCCATAGCCATAGCCCTATGCCTAGCCATCACCCTGACCCTGACCCTGACCCTGACCCTCACCCTCAACCTAACCCTAACCCTAACCCAATCCCCAAACTTAGCCCAGCGCGAGCACGAGCCTGAGCACTAGCACTAGCACTAGCACTAGCCGCAGACCTAGCCCTAGCCCTAGCTATAGCCCTAGCCCTAACCCTAACCCGAGCCCTAACCCTAACCCTAACACTAGCTCAGCCCTGGCTCTAGCCCTAGCCAAACCCGTAGCCCTAACCCTATCCCTAACAATAGTCCTAGCCCTAAGCCTAGCCCTAGCCCTAGCCCTAAGCCTAGCCCTAGCCCTAGCCCTAGCCTAGCCCTAGCCCTAGCCTAAGCCCTAGCCCTAGCCCTAACCCTAGCCCTAGCCCTAGCCCTAGCCCTAGCCCTAGCCCTAGCCCTAGCCCTTCCCCTAGCCCTAGCCGTAGCCCTAACCCTAACCCTAACCCTAACCCTAACCTTAAACCTAAACCAAACCCTAACCTTAGCCCAGCCCTAGCCCTAGACCTAGCCCTAACCCTCACTCTAACCCTCACCCTAACACTCACCCTCACCCAAACCCTCTCCCTCACCCTCACCCAAACCCTAACCTTAGCCCAGCCCTAGCACTAACACTTGCCCTAAAACCTAACACTAACCCTAACAGTAACCCTAACAGTAACCCTAACACTAACACTAACCCTAACTCTAGCCCTAGCCCTAGCCCTAGCCCAATCTGAACCTTAAGCTTAAACCTAGCCCTAGCCCTAACACTCGCCGTACCCCTAACCCTAATCCTACCCCAGCCCTACCCCTCGGCCTAGGCCTAGCATAGCCCTAGCCCTAGAAATAGTCCTAGTCCTAGTCCTAGTCCTAGTCCTAGTCCTAGTCCAGGTCCTAGTCCTAACGCAAACGCTAACCCAAACCCTAACCGTAATCTTATCCCTAGCCCTAACCCTAACCCTAAACCTAGCCCAAGCCCAAGCCCAAGCCCTAGCCCTAAGGCTAACGCTAGCCCTAGCCCTAGTCGTACCACCAGGCCTAAACCTAAACCAAACCCTAACCCTAACCCTAACCCTAACCCTAATCCTAGCCGCAACCCTCACCCTCACCCTCACGCTAGCTCAGCCCTGGCTCTACCCCTACCCCAACCCGTCGCCCTAACCGTAACCCTAACCCTATACTTTGCCCTAAGCCTAGTCCTAGCCCTAACCCTAGCCCTAGCCGTAGCCCTAGCCCTAACCCTAACCCTAACCCTAACCCTAACCCTAACCCTAACCCTAACCCTAACCCTAACCCTAACCCTAACCCAAACCCTAACCTTAAACCAGTCATAGCCCTAGCCCTAGCCCTAGCCCTAGCCCTCAGCCTCAGCCTCAGCCTCAGCCTCAGCCTCACCCTAACCCTCTCCCTCTCCCTCTCCCTCTCCCTCTCCCTCTCCCTCTCCCTCACCCTCACCCTCACCCTAACCCTAACCCT
>JALMGA010000036.1:820000-827500 GCA_023333525.1 Aspidoscelis tigris stejnegeri | reverse complement strand
TAGGGCTAGGGCTAGGGCTAGGGCTAGGGCTAGGGCTAGGGCTAGGGCTAGGGCAAGGGCTAATATTAGTGTTACGGTCAGGGCGACGGGTTGGGCTAGGTCTAGATACAGGGCTGAGCTAGCGTGAGGTTGAGGGTGAGGGTGAGGTTGAGGGCTAAGGCTTGGGCTAGGGCTAGGGTAGGGCTACGGCTAGGGCTATGGCTAGGATTAGGGTTAGGGTTTGGTTAAGGCTTAGGCCTAGTGGTACGACTAGGGCTAGGGCTAGGGCTAGGGTTAGCCTTAGGGCTAGGGCTTGGGCTTGGGCTTGGGCTTGGGCTAGGGTTAGGGTAAGGGTTAGGGTTAGCGTTTGCGTTTGCGTTAGCGCTAGCACTAGCACTAGAGCTATGCCTTGGCTAGGTTTAGGGTTAGGGTTAGGGTTAGGACTAGGACTAGGACTAGGACTTCGACGAGGACTAGGACTAGGACTACTTCTAGGGTTAGGGCTATGCTAGGCCTAGGCCGAGAGCTAGGGCTGGGGCTAGGGGTAGGGGTAGGGGTACTTCGAGGGCTAGTGCTACGTCTAGGGTTAGGGTTAAGGTTAGGGTTAGGGGTAGGGTTAGGTTTTAGGGCCAGGGTTAGGGCTAGGGCTGGGCTAAGGTTAGGGTTTGGGTTAGGGTGTGGGTGAGGGTTAGGGTTAGGGTTAGGGCTAGGGCTAGGGCTAGGGCTAGGGCTAGGGCTAGGGCTAGGGCTAGGGCTAGGGCTAGGGCTAGGGCTAGGGCTAGGGCAAGGGCTAATATTAGTGTTACGGTCAGGGCGACGGGTTGGGCTAGGGCTAGATACAGGGCTGAGCTAGCGTGAGGTTGAGGGTGAGGGTGAGGTTGAGGGCTAGGGCTTGGGCTAGGGCTAGGGTAGGGCTACGGCTATGGCTATGGCTAGGATTAGGGTTAGGGTTTGGTTAAGGCTTAGGCCTAGTGGTACGACTAGGGCTAGGGCTAGGGCTAGGGTTAGCCTTAGGGCTAGGGCTTGGGCTTGGGCTTGGGCTTGGGCTAGGGTTAGGGTAAGGGTTAGGGTTAGCGTTTTCGTTTGCGTTAGCGCTAGCACTAGCACTAGAGCTATGCCTGGGCTAGGTTTAGGGTTAGGGTTAGGGTTAGGACTAGGACTAGGACTAGGACTAGGACTAGGACTAGGACTAGGACTAGGACTAGGACTAGGACTAGGACTAGGACTAGGACTAGGACTAGGACTAGGACTAGGACTACGACTAGGACTAGGACTAGGACTAGGGCTGTGCTAGGCCTAGGCCGAGGGCTAGGGCTGGGGTAGGATTAGGGTTAGGGGTACGGCGAGGGCTAGGGCTATGGTTAAGGTTAAGGTTAGCATTGGGCTAGGGCTAGTGCTAGGGCTAGGGTTAGGGTTAGGGTTAGGGTTAGCGTTAGCGTTAGCGTTAGGGTTAGTGTTAGGGTTAGTGTTAGGATTTAGGGCAAGGGTTAGGGCTAGGGCTGGGTAAGGTTAGGGTTTGGGTGAGGGTGAGGGTGAGGGTGAGGGTGAGAGAGAGGGAGAGGGTTAGGGTGAGGGATAGGGCTAGGGCGATGACTGGGCAAAGGTTAGGGTTTGGGTTTGGGTTAGGGTTAGGGTTAGGGTTAGGGTTAGGGCTAGGGCTAGGCTTAGGGCTAGGCTTAGGGCTAGGCTTAGGGCTAGGGCTAGAGCTAGTGTTATGGTTACGGTTAGGGCGACGGGTTGGGCTAGGGCTAGAGCCAGGACTGAGGTAGCATGAGGGTGAGGGCTAGGGCTAGGGCTAGAGCTTGGGTTAGGGCTAGGGCTAGGGCTAGGGCTAGGGCTAGGGCTTGGGCTAGGGTTAGGGCTAGGGCTAGGGTTAGGGTTAGGATTAGGCCTAGGCCTAGTTATACGATTATGGCTATGGCTAAAGCTTGGGCTCGGGCTCGGGCTCGGGCTCGGGCTAGGCTTAGGCTTAGGTCTAGGGATAGGTTTCGGGCTATTTCTACATCTACGGCCAGAGCAGGGCTAGGCTGAGGGTGAGGGTGAAGGTGAGGGTTAGTGTTAGGGCTAGGGCTAGGGCTAGGCTTAGAGTTAGGGTTTGTGTTAGGGTTCCGGCTTGCGTTAGGGCTAGGGTTAGGCTTACGCTTAGGCTTACGCTTATGGTTAGGTTTAGGCCTAGTGCTACGGCTAGGGCTAGGGCTTAAGCTTCAGTCAGGGCTAGGCCTAGGGATGTGCTGCGGCTAGGGCTAGGGCTAGGGTTAGGGCTAGGCCTAGGCCTAGAGCTAGGAATAGGACTAGGACTGGGATTAGGACTAGGACTAGGGCTAGAGCTAGAGCTAGGGCTCTAGGGTTGGGCTAGGGCTAGATACAGGGCTGAGCTAGCGTGAGGGTGAGGGTGAGGGCTAGGGCTTGGGCTAGGGCTAGGGCTAGGGCTAGGGCTACGGCTAGGGCTTTGGCTAGGATTAGGGTTAGGGTTTGGTTAAGGCTTAGGCCTAGTGGTATGACTAGGGCTAGGGCTAGGGCTAGGGCTAGGGTTAGCCTTAGGGCTAGGGCTTGGGCTTGGGCTTGGGCTAGGGTAAGGGTTAGGGTTAGCGTTTGCGTTAGCGCTAGCGCTAGCACTAGAGCTACGCCTGGGCTAGGTTTAGGGTTAGGGTTAGGGTTAGAACTAGGACTAGGACTAGGACTAGGACTAGGACTAGGACTAGGACTAGGACTAGGACTAGGACTAGGACTAAGACTAGGACTAGGACTAGGACTAGGACTAGGACTAGGACTAGGACTAGGACTAGGACTACTTCTAGGGCTAGGGCTGTGCTAGGCCTAGCCCGAGGGCTAGGGCTGGGGTAGGATTAGGGTTAGCGGTACGGCGAGGGCTAGGGCTATTGTTAAGGTTAAGGTTAGGATTGGGCTAGTGCTAGTGCTAGGGCTAGGGTTAGGGTTAGGGTTAGGGTTAGGGTTAGCGTTAGGGTTAGTGTTAGGGTTAGTGTTAGGTTTTAGGGCAAGGGTTAGGGCTAGGGCTGGGTAAGGTTAGGGTTTGGGTGAGGGTGAGGGTGAGGGTGAGGGAGAGGGAGAGGGAGAGGGAGAGGGAGAGGGAGAGGGAGAGGGTGAGGGTGAGGGTTAGGGCTAGGGCTATGACTGGGCAAAGGTTAGGGTTTGGGTTTGGGTTTGGGTTAGGGTTAGGGTTAGGGTTAGGGTTAGGGTTAGGGTTAGGGTTAGGGCTAGGGCTAGGGCTAGGGCTATGCTTAGGGCTAGGCTTAGGGCTAGGGCTAGAGCTAGTGTTATGGTTACGGTTAGGGCGACGGGTTGGGCTAGGGCTAGAGCCAGGACTGAGGTAGCATGAGGGTGAGGGCTAGGGCTTGGGTTAGGGCTAGGGCTTGGGCTAGGGTTTGGTTTAGGCCTAGGCCTAGTGCTACGACTAGGGTTAGGGATAGGGATAGGGTTAGGGCTAGGGTTAGGCTTAGGCTTAGGGCTAGGGCTTCGGCTTGATCTAGGTTTAGGTTTAGGGTTAGGGCAAGGGTTAGGGCTAGGGTTAGGGCTAGGGTTAGGGTTAGGATTAGGCCTAGGCCTACTGCTACGATTATGGCTATGGCTAAAGCTCGGGCTCGGGCTCGGGCTAGGATTAGGCTTAGGTCTAGGGATAGGTTTCGGGCTATTTCTACATCTACGGCCAGAGCAGGGCTAGGCTGAGGGTGAGGGTGAAGGTGAGGGTTAGTGTTAGGGCTAGGGCTAGGGCTAGGCTTAGAGTTAGGGTTTGTGTTAGGGTTCCGGCTTGGGTTAGGGCTAGGGTTAGGCTTACGCTTAGGCTTACGCTTAGGGTTAGGTTTAGGCCTAGTGCTACGGCTAGGGCTAGGGCTTAAGCTAGGGTCAGGGCTATGCCTAGGGAAGTGCTGCGGCTAGGGCTAGGGCTAGGGCTAGGGTTAGGGCTAGGCCTAGGCCTAGAGCTAGGAATAGGAATAGGACTGGTATTAGGACTAGGACTAGGACTAGGACTAGGGCTAGAGCTAGGGCTAGGGCTAGGGTTAGGGCTAGGGCTAGGGCTAGGGCTAGGGTTAGTGTTACGATTAGGCCTAGGCCTAGCGCTACTATAATGGCTATGGCTAAAGCTCGGGTTAGGATTGGGCTAGGGCTATTGCTAGTGCTAGGGTTAGGGTTAGGGTTAGGGTTAGGGCTAGGTTTTAGGGCCAGAGTTAGGGCTAGGGCTGGGCTAAGGTTAGGGCTAGGATTAGGGCTAGGATTAGGGCTAGGCCGAGGGCTAGGACTAGGTCTAGGTCTAGGGCTAGGGCTAAAGCTAGGGCTAGGGCTAGATCTAGGGATAAGATTAGGGTTAGGGTTAGGGTTAGATTTTGCACTAGGGCTAGGGCTGGGCTACGGTTAGGATTAGGGTTTGGACTAGGACTAAGACTAGGACTAGGACTAGGACTAGGACTAGGACTAGGACTACTTCTAGGGCTAGGGCTATGCTAGGCCTAGGCCGAGGACTAGGGCTGGGGCTAGGGGTAGGGGTAGGGGTACGGCGAGGGCTAGGGCTAGGGCTAGGGTTAGGGCTAGGGTTAGGCTTAGGGTTAGGGTTAGGGGTAGGGGTAGGGGTAGGGGTAGGCTTAGGACTACGAATAATAATAGGAATAGGGCTAGAACTAGGTTTTGGGTTAGCGCTAGCCTTACCCGTAGCCATAACACTACCCCTACCACTACCACTACCCCTAAAACTAACCTTAGCCCAGCCTGAGGCCGAGCCCTAACACTAGCCCTAGCCCTAGCACTAGCGGCAGCCCTAGGCCTAGCCGAAGCCCTGACGCTAGCCCTAGCCCTAACCCAAATGCTAGTTCTAGCCCTACTCCTATTTCTATTCCTAAGCCTAAACCTAAGCCTAGCCCTAGACCTAGCCCTAGCTTTACCCTAGCACTAGCACTAGCACTAGCACTAGCACTAGCACTAGCACTAACACTAACGCTAACTCTGACCCTAAGCCTATGACTAAGCCTAAGCCTAAGCCTAACCCTATACTTAACCATAACACAAACCCTAACAAAGCCTAGCTCTAACCCTAGCCCTAGCCCTAGCTCTAGCCCTAGCTCTAGCCATAGCCATAGCCATAGTTCTACACTACACCTAGCCCTATCCCTATCCCTAGCCCTAGCCATAGCCCTAGCCCTAGCCATAGCCATAGCTCTACACTACACCTAGCCCTTGCCCTTGCCCTAGCCCTAGCCCTAGCCCTCACACTCACACTCACACTCATGCTAGCTGAGCCCTGGCTCTAGCCCTAGCCCAACCTGTAGCCCTAACCCTAACACCAACCCTAGCCCTAGCACTACCCACAGCCTAGCCCTAGCCCTAGCCCTTGCCCTATCCCTAGCCCTATCCCTAGCCTTTACGCTAACCCTAGCCCTAGGCCTACCACTAACCCTGACTCTAACCCGAAGCCTATCCCTTACCCTAACCATAAGCATAAACCTAACCCATGCCAGGCCCTTGCCATTGCCATAACTCTAATGGTAACCCAAGCCCGAGCCCGAGCCCGAGCCGTAAGCCTAACCCTAGCCGTAGCCCTAGCCCTAGCCCTAGCCCTAGCCCTAGCCCTAGCCCTAGCCATAGCCCTAACACTAACACTAACCCTCACCTTCACCCTAGCCCTGCCCTCGCCATCGCCGTAGAAATAGCCCTAATCCTAATCCTACCCCTAAGCATAATCCTAGCCCTAGCCCTAGCCTGAGCCCGAGCCCGAGCCCTACCCCGAGCTTGAGCTTGAGCACGAGCCCTAGCCCTAGCCCTAGTTGTAGCACTAGTCGTAGGCCTAAACAAAACCCTAACGCTAACGCTAACGCTAACGCTAACGCTAACCCTAACCCTAACCCTAACCCTAACCCTAACCCTAACCCTAACCCTAACCCTAGCCATAGCCATAGCCATAGCCATAGCCCTATGCCTAGCCATCACCCTGACCCTGACCCTGACCCTGACCCTCACCCTCAACCTAACCCTAACCCTAACCCAATCCCCAAACTTAGCCCAGCGCGAGCACGAGCCTGAGCACTAGCACTAGCACTAGCACTAGCCGCAGACCTAGCCCTAGCCCTAGCTATAGCCCTAGCCCTAACCCTAACCCGAGCCCTAACCCTAACCCTAACACTAGCTCAGCCCTGGCTCTAGCCCTAGCCAAACCCGTAGCCCTAACCCTATCCCTAACAATAGTCCTAGCCCTAAGCCTAGCCCTAGCCCTAGCCCTAAGCCTAGCCCTAGCCCAGGCCTAGCCTAGCCCTAGCCCTAGCCTAAGCCCTAGCCCTAGCCCTAACCCTAGCCCTAGCCCTAGCCCTAGCCCTAGCCCTAGCCCTAGCCCTAGCCCTTCCCCTAGCCCTAGCCGTAGCCCTAACCCTAACCCTAACCCTAACCCTAACCTTAAACCTAAACCAAACCCTAACCTTAGCCCAGCCCTAGCCCTAGACCTAGCCCTAACCCTCACTCTAACCCACACCCTAACACTCACCCTCACCCAAACCCTCTCCCTCACCCTCACCCAAACCCTAACCTTAGCCCAGCCCTAGCACTAACACTTGCCCTAAAACCTAACACTAACCCTAACAGTAACCCTAACAGTAACCCTAACACTAACACTAACCCTAACTCTAGCCCTAGCCCTAGCCCTAGCCCAATCTGAACCTTAAGCTTAAACCTAGCCCTAGCCCTAACACTCGCCGTACCCCTAACCCTAATCCTACCCCAGCCCTACCCCTCGGCCTAGGCCTAGCATAGCCCTAGCCCTAGAAATAGTCCTAGTCCTAGTCCTAGTCCTAGTCCTAGTCCTAGTCCAGGTCCTAGTCCTAACGCAAACGCTAACCCAAACCCTAACCGTAATCTTATCCCTAGCCCTAACCCTAACCCTAAACCTAGCCCAAGCCCAAGCCCAAGCCCTAGCCCTAAGGCTAACGCTAGCCCTAGCCCTAGTCGTACCACCAGGCCTAAACCTAAACCAAACCCTAACCCTAACCCTAACCCTAACCCTAATCCTAGCCGCAACCCTCACCCTCACCCTCACGCTAGCTCAGCCCTGGCTCTACCCCTACCCCAACCCGTCGCCCTAACCGTAACCCTAACCCTATACTTTGCCCTAAGCCTAGTCCTAGCCCTAACCCTAGCCCTAGCCGTAGCCCTAGCCCTAACCCTAACCCTAACCCTAACCCTAACCCTAACCCTAACCCTAACCCTAACCCTAACCCTAACCCTAACCCAAACCCTAACCTTAAACCAGTCATAGCCCTAGCCCTAGCCCTAGCCCTAGCCCTCAGCCTCAGCCTCAGCCTCAGCCTCACCCTAACCCTCTCCCTCTCCCTCTCCCTCTCCCTCTCCCTCTCCCTCTCCCTCACCCTCACCCTCACCCTAACCCTAACCCTAATACTAACCGTAACCCTATTCCTAACACTAACCCTAACCATAGCACTAGCACTAGCCCTAGCCTAATCCTAACCTTAAGTTTAACCCTAACCCTAGCCCTAGCCCTCGCCGTACCCCGAACCCTAACCGTAGCCC
>JALMGA010000036.1:572500-815000 GCA_023333525.1 Aspidoscelis tigris stejnegeri | reverse complement strand
AGTGTTAGGGTTAGGTTTAGGGCTCGGGTAAGGGTTAGGGCTAGGGCTAGGGCTAGTGCTGCGGCTAGTGCTAGTGCTAGTGCTAGTGCTAGTGCTAGGGCTCGGGCTCGGGCTCGGGTTCGCGCTGGGCTAAGTTTGGGGATTGGATTAGGGTTAGGGTTAGGTTTAGGGTGAGGGTGAGGGTGAGGGTGAGGGTGAGGGTGAGGGTGAGGGTCAGGGTCAGGGTCAGGGTCAGGGTCAGGGTCAGGGTCAGGGTCAGGGTGATGGGTTGGCCTAGGGCTATGGCTATGGCTATGGCTAGGGTTAGGGTTAGGGTTTTGTTTAGGCCTAGGACCAGTGCTACTACTAGGTCTAGGGCTCGGGTTCGTGCTCAAGCTCGGGCTCTGGGTAGGGCTTGGTCTCGGGCTCGGGCTCGGGCTAGGGATAGGATTACGCTTAGGGCTAGGGTTAGGATTAGGGCTATTTCTACGGCAAAGGCGAGGGCAGGGCTAGGGTGAAGGTGAGGATTAGTGTTAGTGTTAGGTCTAGGTCTAGGTCTAGGTCTAGGTCTAGGGCTAGGGCTAGGGCTAGGGCTATGGCTATGGCTAGGGCTAGGGCTAGGGCTAGGGCTACAGCTACGGCTAGGGTTAGGCTTACGGCTCGGGCTTGGGCTCGGGGTCGGGATACAATTAGAGTTATCGGTATGGCTAGGGCCTGGTGTGGGTTAGGTTTATTATTAGGGTTAGGGTTAGGGTTAGGTTTCGGGTTAGAGTTAGGATTAGTGATAGGCCTAGGGCTAGGGTTAGCGTAAGGGCTAGGGCTAGGGCTAGGGCTAGGGCAAGGGCAAGGGCAAGGGCAAGGGCTAGGGCTTGGGCTAGGGCTAGGGTTAGGCTGAGGGCTAGGGCTAGGGCTAGTGTTAGGGTTAGGTTTAGGGCTACGGGTTGGGCTAGGGCTAGAGCTAGGGCTCAGCTAGCATGAGTGTGAGTGTGAGGGCTATGGCTAGGCCTAGGGCTAGGTGTTGTGTAGAGCTATGGCTAGGGTGACGGCTAGGGCTAGGGCTAGGGCTAGGGCTAGGATTTGGTTTAGGCCTAGGCCTAGTGCTATGACTAGGGCTAGGGATAGGGCTCGGGCTCGGGCTCACGCTCGAGCTTGGGCTTGGGCTAGGATTAGGATTTGGCGTAGGCTTAGGGCTAGGGTTAGGGTTAGGGCTATTTCTATGGCTAGGGCCAGGGCAGGGCTAGGTGACTGTGAGCGTGAAGGTGATTGTTAGTGTTAGTGTTAGTGTTAGGGCTAGGACTAGGGCTACGGCTATGGTTAGGCTTATGGGTCGGGCAAGGGCTAGGGCTAGGGTTACCTTTAGAGCTAAAGCTGTGGCTAGGGCATGCGGTGAGTTAGCGTTAGGGTTCGGGTTCGGGTTCGGTTTAGAGTTAGGGTTAGGGTTAGGGTTAGGGCTAGGGCTAGGGCTAGGGTTAGGGCTAGGGCTAGGGCTAGGGCTAGGCCTAAGGCTAGGGCTAGGGCTAGGGCTAGGTCTAGGGCTAAGTGTTGTGTAGATCTATGGCTAGGGCTACGGGTAGGGCTAGGACTAGGGCTAGGATTTGGTTTAGGCCTAGGCCAATTGCTACGACTAGGGCTAGGGATAGGGCTCGGGCTCGGGCTCGGGCTCGAACTTCGGCTTGGGTTAGGATTAGGCTTAGGTGTAGGCTTAGGGCTAGGGTTAGGGTTAGGGCTATTACTATGGCTAGGGCCATGGCAGGTCTAGGTGAGGGTGAGGGTCAAGGTGATTGTTAGTGTTAGTGTTAGTGTTAGGGGTAGGACTAGGGCTACGGCTAGCATTAGGCTTATGGCTCAGGCAAGGGCTAGGGATAGGGTTATCTTTAGATCTAACGCTATGGCTAGGGCATGTGGTGGGTTAGCGTTACGGTTCGGGTTCGGGTTCGGGTTCGGGTTCGGTTTAGAGTTAGGGTTAGGGCTAGGGCTAGGGCTAGGGCTAGGGCTAGGCCTAAGGCTTGGGCTAGGGCTAGGGCTAGGGCTAGGGCTAGGGCTACGGCTAAGGCTAGGGCTAGGGCTAATCTTAGGATTAGGATTAGGAATAGGAATAGGGCTAGAGCTAGGGTTTCGGTTTGGGTTAGAGGTAGGGGTTGGGGTAGGGGTAGGTGTTGGGGTAGGGGTAGGGTTGGGGTAGGGGTAGGGTTATGGCTACGGATAAGGCTAGGGCTAGTGCTAGGGCTAGGGCAAGGCTTAGGGTTTGTGTTAGGATTCGGTCTAGGGTTCGGGCTAGGTTTAGGCTTATGCTTAGGGCTACGACGGGTTAGGGTTAGTGTTAGTCTTAGTGTTAGGGTTAGGGTTAGGGCAAAAGCTAGGGCGAGGGCTAGGGCGAGGGCTAGGCTTAGGACTAGGAATAGGAATAGGAATAGGGCTAGAGCTAGGGTTTGGGTTTGGGCTATAGCTCGGGCTAGGATCAGGGCAACGCCTAGGGCCATGTCTCGGGCTAAGGCTAGGGCTAGGGCAAGGGCTAGGCTTATGGCTAGGGCTAGGGCTAGGGCTTGGACTTGGGCTAGGGCTTGGGCTAGGGCTAGTGCTAGGGCTAGGGATAAGATTAAAGTTAGGGTGAGCGTTTGCCTTTGCGTTTGCTCTAGCGCTAGCACTCGGGCTAGAGCTGGGCTAGGGTAAGGTTTAGGACTAGGTCTAGGGCTAGAGCTAGGGCTAGGGCTAGGGCTTCGGCTAGGGCTAGGGCTAGGGCTAGGGCTAGGGCTAGGGCTAGGGCTAGGGCTAGGATTAGGCCTAGACCTAGTGCTAGGACTATGGCTATGGCTATGGCTAAAAGTCGGGCGAGGGCTAGGGCTAGGATTAGGCGTAGCGCTAGGGTTAGGGTTCGATCTATTGCTAGGACTAGGGTCAGGCGAGGGCTAGGTTGAGAGTGACGGTGAAGGTGAGGGTTAGTGTTAGTGTTAGGGCTAGGGATAGGGATAGGGCTATGGTGAAGGTGAGGTTTAGTGTCAGGTCTACGTCTAGGTCTAGATCTAGGGCTAGGGCTAGGGCTAGGGCTAGGGCTAGGGCTAGGGCTAGGGCTAGGGCTAGGGCTAGGGCTAGGGCTAGGGTTAGGGTTAGGGTTAGGGTTAGGGTTAGGGTTAGGGTTAGGTTTAGGATTAGGGTTAGGGTTAGGGTTAAAGCTATGGCTACGGCTGGGCTAAGGTTAGTGTTAGGTTTAGCTTTAGGGTTTGGTTATGGTTAGGTTTACGTTTAGGGTTCGGGTTAAGGTTAGGGTAGGGCTAGGGCTAGGGCTAGGGCTAGGGCTAGGGCTAGGGCTAGGGCTAGGGCAAGGGCTAGGGCTAGGGCTAGGGCTAGGGCTAGGCTTAGGCTTAGGGCTAGGGCTACGCTTAGGCATAGAACGAGGGCTAGAGCTAGGGTTTGGGTTAGGGGTAGGGGTAGGGGTAGGGGTAGGGGTAGGCTTAGGACTAGGAATAAGAATAGGAATAGGGCTAGAACTAGGTTTTGGGTTAGCCCTAGCCTTAGCCGTAGCCATAACCCTACCACTACCACTACCCCTACCCCTAACCCTAACCTTAGCACAGCCCGAGCCCGAGACCTAGCACTAGCCCTAGGCCTAGCCCTAGCCTCAGCCCTAGGCCTAGCATAAGCCCTGACGCTAGCCCTAGCCCTAGCCCTAACCCAAACGCTAGTTCTAGCCCTACTCCTATTTCTATTCCTAAGCCTAAACCTAAGCCTAGCCCTAGCCCTAGCCCTAGCCCTAGCCCTAGCCCTAGCCCTAGCCCTAGCCCTAGCCCTAGCCCTAGCCCTAGCCCTAGCCCTAGCCCTAGCCCTAACACTAGCACTAGCACTGGCACTAGCAGTAACACTAGCACTAGCACTAGCAGTAGCACTAACACTAGCACTAGCCCTAACACTAACGCTAACTCTAACCCTAAGCCTATGCCTAAGCCTAAGCCTAACCCTATACTTAACCATAACACAAACCCTATCAAAGCCTAGCTCTAACCCTAGCCCTATCCCTAGCCATAGCTCTACACTACACCTAGCTCTAGCCCTAGCCCTAGACCTAGCCCTAGGCATAGCTCTACACTACACCTAGCCCTAGCCCTTGCCCTAGCCCTAGCCCTAGCCCTCACACTCACACTCACACTCATGCTAGCTGAGCCCTGGCTCTAGCCCAACCTGTAGCCCTAACCCTAACACTAACCTAGCCCTAGCCCTACCTACAGCCTAGCCCTAGCCCTAGCCCTAGCCCTTGCCCTAACCCTAGCCCTAGCCCTAGCCCTTACGCTAACCCTAGCCCTAGGCCTACCACTAACCCTAACTCTAAGCCAAAGCCTAACCCTTACCCTAACCCTAAGCATAAACCTAACCCATGCCAGGCCCTTGCCATAGCCATAACTCTAATGGTAACCCAAGCCCGAGCCCGAGCCCGAGCCGTAAGCCTAACCCTAGCCGTAGCCCTAGCCCTAGCCCTAGCCCTAGCCCTAGCCCTAGCCCTAACACTAACACTAACCCTCACCTTCACCCTAGCCCTGCCCTAGCCCTAGCCCTAGCCCTAGCCCTAGCCCTAGCCCTAGCCCTAGCCCTAGCCCTAGCCCTAGCCCTAGCCCTACCCCTAACCCTCACCCTAACCCTCACCCTAACCCAAACCCTAACCTTAGCCCAGCCCTAGCCCTAACCCTGGCCCTAAAACCTAACCCTAACCCTAAAACTAACACTAACACTAACCTTAACCCTAACCCTAGCCGTAGCACTTGCCCTCGAAGTACCCCTACCCCTACCCATAGCCCCAGCCCCAGCCCTCGGCCTCGGCCTAGGCCTAGCGTAGCCTTAACCCTAGAAGTAGTACTAGTCCAAGTCCAAGTCCTAGTCCTAGTCCTCACCCTAACCGTAGCCCAGCCCTAGCCCTAGTGCAAAATCTAACCCTAACCCTAACCCTGATCTTATCCCTAGCCCTAGCCCTAGCCCTAGCCCTCGGCCTAGGCCTAGCATAGCCCTAGCCCTAGAAGTACTCCTAGTCCTAGTCCTAGTCCTAGTCTTAGTCCTAGTCCTAACCCTAACCCTAACCGTAGCCCAGCCCTAGCCCTAGTGCAAAATCTAAAACTAACCCTAACCCTAATCTTATCCCTAGATCTAGCCCTAGCTCTAGCCCTAGCCCTAGCCCTAGCCCTCGCCGTACCCCTACCCCTACACCTAGCCCCAGCCCTAGCCCTTGGCCTAGGCCTAGCATAGCCCTAGCCCTAGAAGTAGTCCTAGTCCTAGTCCTAGTCTTAGTCCTAGTCCTAACCCTAACCCTAACCGGAGCCCAGCCCTAGCCCTAGTGCAAAATCGAACCCTAACCCTAATCTTATCCCTAGATCTAGCCCTAGCCCTAGCCCTAGCCCTAGCCCTAGCCCTCGGCCTAGCCCTAACCCTAGCCCTAATGCTAGCCCTAATCTTAGCCCAGCCCTAGCCCTAACACTGGCCCTAAAACCTAGCCATAACCCTAACACTAACCTTAACCCTAACCCTAGCCCTAGCCCTAGCACTAGCCCTAGCCGAATCCTAACCAGACCTTTAGCCATAGCCATAATCGTAGCGCTAGGCCTAGGCCTAATCCTAATCCTAATCCTAGCCCTAGCCCTAGCCCTAGCCCTAGCCCTAGCCCTAGCCCTAGCCCTAGCCCTAGCCCTAGCCCTAGCCCTAGCCCTAGCCCTAGCCCTAGCCCTAGCCCTAGCCCTACCCCTAGCCCTAGCCCTAGCCCTAGTCCTAGTCCTAGTCCTAATCCCAGTCCTAGTCCTATTCCTAGCCCTAGGAATAGCCCTAGCCCTAACCCTAGCCCTAGCGCTAACCCTAGCCGCAGCCCTTCCCTAGGCCTACCCCTGACCCTAGCTTAAGCCCTAGCCCTAGCCGAAGCACTAGGCCTAACCCTAACCCTAAGCGTAAGCCTAAGCCTAAGCCTAAGCCTAACCCTAGCCCTAGCCCTAACGCAAGCCGGAACCCTAACACAAACCCTAAATCTAAGCCTAGCCCTAGCGCTAGCCCTAACACTAACCCTCACCTTCACCCTCACCCACAGCCTAGCCCTGCTCTGGCCGTAGATGTAGAAATAGCCCGAAACCTATCCCTAGACCTAAGCCTAATCCTAGCCCAAGCCCGAGCCCGAGCCCGAGCTTTTGCCATAGCCATAATCGTAGCACTAGGCCTAGGCCTAATCCTAACCCTAAACCCTAGCCCTAACCCTTGCCCTAACCCTAAACCGAAACCTAGCCCAAGCCCAAGCCCTTGCCCTAGCCCTAAGCCTAAGCCTAAGCCAAACCCTAGCCCTAACCCTATCCCTATCCCTATCCCTATCCCTAGTCGTAGCACTAGGCCTAGGAATAAACCAAACCCTAGCCCTAGCCGTAGCCCTAGCCCTAGCCCTAGCCCTAGCCCTAGCCCTAGCCCTAGCCCTAGCCCTAGCCCTAGCCCTAGCCCTAGCCCTAGCCCTAGCCCTAGCCCTAGCCCTAGCCCTAGCCCTAGCCCTAGCCCTAGCCCTAGCCCTAGCCCTAGCCCTAGTCCTAGTCCTAGTCCTAGTCCTAGCCCTAGCCGTAGCCCTACCCCTACCCGCAGCCCTTCCCTAGTCCTAGCCCTGACCCTACCTTAAGCCCTAGCCCTAGCCGTAGCACTAGGCCTAACCCTAACCCTAAGCGTAAGCCTAAGCCTAAGCCTAGCCCTAACCCAAGCCGGAACCCTAACACAAACCCTAACTCTAAGCCTAGCGCTATCCCTAGCCCTAACACTAATCCTCACCTTCACCCTCAGCCTAGCCCTGCTCTGGCCGTAGATGTAGAAATAGCCCGAGCTTTAGCCATAGCCATAATCGTAGCACTAGGCCTAGGCCTAATCCTAACCCTAACCCTATTCCTATCCCTAGCCCTAACCCTAACCCTAACCCTAACCCTAAACCTAAACCTAAACCTAGCCCAAGCCCAAGCCCTAGCCCTAAGCCTAAGCCTAACCCTAGCCCTAGCCCTAACCCTAACCCTATCCCTATCCCTGGTCTTAGCACTAGGCCTAGGCCTAAACCAAACCCTAGCCCTAGCCCTAGCCCTAGCCCTAGCCCAAGCCCTAGCCCTAGCCCTAGCCCTAACCCTAGCCCTAGCCCAAACCCTAACCTTTGCCCAGTCATAGCCCTAGCCCTAACCTTCACCCTCACCCTCACCCTCTCCCTCTCCCTCACCCTCACCCTAACTCTAACCCAAACCCTAACCTTACCCTTGCCCTAAAACCTAACACTAACCCTAACACTAACCCTAACGCTAACCGTAACCCTAACCCTAACCCTAACCCTAGCACTAGCACTAGCCATAGCCCAATCCTAACCTTACCCTTAACCCTAGCCCTCGCCGTACCCATAACCCTAATCCTACCCCAGCCCTAGCCCTCGGCCTAGGCCTAGCACAGCCCTAGCCCTAGAAGTAGTCCTAGTCCTACTCCTAGTCCTAGTCCTACTAATAGTCCTAGTCCTAGTCCTAGTCCGAGTCCTAGTCCTAACCCTAACCCTAACCCTAGCCCAGGCCTAGCTCTAGTGCTAGCGCTAGCGCTAACGCAAACGCTAACCCAAACCCTAACCCTAATCTTATCCCTAGCCCTAACCCTAAACCTTACCATAACCCTAGCCCAAACCCAATCCCTAGCCCTAAGGCTAACCCTAGCCCTAGCCCTAGCCCTAGTCGTACCACTAGGCCTAAGCCTAAACCAAACCCTAACCCTAATCCTAGCCCTAGCCCTAGCCCTAGCCCTAGCCGTAGCTCTCGCCCTCACCCTCACCCTCACGCTAGCTCAGCCCTGTATCTAGCCCTAGCCCAACTCGTCGCCCTGACCGTAACCCTAACATTAGCCCTAGCCCTAGCCCTAGCCCTAGCCCTAGCCCTAGCCCTAACCCACACCCTCACCCTAACCCAAACCCTAACCGTAGCCCAGTCATCGCCCTAGCACTAACCCTCTTCATCTCCCACTCCCTCTCCCTCACCCCAAGCCAAACCCTAAACTTAGCCCAGCCCTAGCCCTAACCCTGGCCCTAAAACCTAATCCTAACCCTAACATTAACCTTAACCCTAACCCTAGTCCTAGCACTAGCACTAGACCAATCCGAACTTTAAGCTTAACCCTAGCCCTAGCCCTAGCCCTAGCCCTAAACCTAGCCCTCGCCGTACCCCTACCCCTACCCCTAGCCCCAGCCCTAGACCTCGGCCTAGGCCTAGCATAGCCCTAGCCCTAGTAGTAGTCCTAGTCCTAGTCCTAGTCCTAGTCTTAGTCCTAGTCCTAACCTTAAACCTAACCGTAGCCCAGCCCTAGCCCTAGTGCAAAATCTAACCCTAACCCTAACCCTAATCTTATCCCTAGCCCTAGCCCTAGCCCTAGCCCTAAACCTCACCCTCACCCTAACCCAAACCCTAACCTTAGCCCAGCCCTAGACCTAACCCTGGCCCTAAAACCTAACCCTAACCCTAACCCTAACACTAACCTTAACCCTAACCCTAGCCGTAGCACTAGCCCTCGAAGTACCCCTACCCCTACCCCTAGCCCCAGCCCCAGCCCTCGGCCTCGGCCTAGACCTAGCATAGCCTTAACCCTAGAAGTAGTACTAGTCCAAGTCCAAGTCCTAGTCCTAGTCCTAGTCCTCACCCTAACCGTAGCCCAGCCCTAGCCCTAGTGCAAACTCTAACCCTAACACTAAACCTAATCTTATCCCTAGTCCTAACCCTAACCCTAACCCTGGCCCAAGCCCAAGCCCTAGCCCTAGCCCTAGCCCTAGCCCTAGCCCTAGCCCTAGCCCTAGCCCTAGCCCTAGCCCTACCCTTAGCCCTAGCCCTAATCCTAAGCCTCACCTTCTCCCTCACCCTAAACCTAGCCCGGCCTGGCCCTAGTCCTAGCAATAGCCCTAACCCTAACCCTGGCCCTAAGCCTATTCCTAGTCCGAGCCCGAGCATTAGCCCGAACCGAGCTTTAGCCATAGCCATATTCGTAGCACTAGGCCTAGGCCTAGGCTTAATCCTAGCCCTAGCCCTAGCCCTAGCCCTAGTCCTAGTCCTAGTCCTAGTCCTAGTCCTAGTCCTAGCCCTCGGCCTAGCCCTCGGCCTAGCCCTAGCCCTAACCCTAGCCCTAACCTTAGCCCAGCTCTAGCCCTAACTCTGGCCCTAAAACCTAACCCTAACCCTAACCTTAACCCTAACACTAACCTTAACCCTAACCCTAGCCCTAGCACTAGCACTAGGGCTATTTCTACATCTACGGCCAGAGCTGGGCTAGGCTGTGGGTGAGGGTGAAGGTGAGGGTTAGTGTGAGGGCTAGGGCTAGGGCTAGGCTTAGAGTTAGGGTTTGTGTTAGGGTTCCGGCTTGGGTTAGGGCTAGGGTTAGGCTTAGGCTTAGGCTTACGCTTAGGGTTAGGGTTAGGCCTAGTGCTACGGCTAGGGCTAGGGCTTAAGCTAGGGTCAGGGCTAGGCCTAGGGAAGGGCTGCGGCTAGGGCTAGGGTGAGGGCTAGGGCTAGGGTTAGGGCTAGGGCTAGGCCTAGGGCTAGGACTAGGACTAGGACTAGGATTGTGATTAGGACTAGGGCTAGGGCTAGGGCTAGGGCTAGGGCTAGTGTTAGGATTAGGATTAGGCCTAGGCCTAGCGCTACGATTATGGCTATGGCTAAAGCTCGGGTTAGGATTCGGCTAGGGCTAGTGCTAGTGCTAGTGCTAGGGCTAGGGTTAGGGTTAAGGTTAGTGTTAGGGTTAGGGTTAGGGCTAGGTTTTAGGGCCAGGGTTAGGGCTAGGATTAGGGCTAAGGTTAGGGTTAGGGCTAGGGATAGGGCTAGGGTTAGGGCTAGGGCTAGGGCTAGGGCTAGGGCTAGGGCTAGGGCTAGGGATAAGATTAGGGTTAGGGTTAGGGTTAGATTTTGCACTAGGGCTAGGGCTGGGCTACGGTTAGGGTTAGGGTTAGGGTTAGGGTTAGGACTAGGACTAAGACTAGGACTAGGACTAGGACTAGGACTAGGACTAGGACTAGGACTACTTCTAGGGCTCGGGCTATGCTAGGCCTAGGCCGAGGGCTAGGGCTGGGGCTAGGTGTAGGGGTACGGGTACGGCGAGGGCTAGGGCTAGGGTTAGGGCTACGGCTAGATCTAGGGATAAGATTAGGGTTAGGGTTAGGGTTAGATTTTGCACTAGGTCTAGGGCTGGGCTACCGTTAGGGTTAGGGTTAGGACTAGGACTAAGACTAGGACTAGGACTAGGACTACTTCTAGGGCTAGGGCTATGCTAGGCCTAGGCCGAGGGCTAGGGCTGGGGCTAGGTGTAGGGGTAGGGGTACGGTGAGGGCTAGGGCTAGGGCTAGGGCTAGGGTTAAGCTTAAAGTTAGGATTGGGCTAGTGCTAGGACTAGGGTTAAGGTTAAGTTTAGTGTTAGGGTTATGGATAGGGTTAGGTTTTAGGGACAGGGTTAGGGCTAGGGCTGGGCTAAGATTAGGGTTTGGGTTGGGGTGAGGGAGAGGGAGAGGGAGAGGGAGAGGAAGAGGTTTAGGGCTAGGGCTAGGGCTAGGGCTAGGCTTAGGGCTAGGGCTAGGCTTAGGGTTACGGTCAGGGCGACTCGTTGGGCTAGGGCTAGATACAGGGCTGAGCTAGCGTGAGGGTGATGGTGATGGTGAGGGCTTGGGCTAGGGCTTGGGCTGGGAATAGGGCTAGGGCTAGGACTAGGGCTAGTGCTAGGGCTAGGGCTAGGGCTATGGCTAGGGTTTGGTTTAGGCTTAGGCCTAGTGGTACGACTAGGGCTAGGACTAGGGCTAGGTTTAGGGTTAGGGTTTGGAATAGTGTTTGCGTTAGCGCTAGGACTAGAGCTAGGGCTGGGCTAGGTTTAGGGTTAGGACTAGGACTAGGACTAGGACTAGGACTAGGACTAGGACTACTTCTAGGGCTAGGGCTATGCTAGGCCTAGGACGAGGGCTAGGGCTGGGGTAGGATTACGTTTAGGGGTACGGCGAGGGCTAGGGCTAGGGCTAGGGTTAAGCTTAAGGTTAGGATTGGGCTAGGGCTAGTGCTAGTGCTAGGGTTAGTGTTAGGGTTAGTATTAGGGTTAGTGTTAGGGTGAGGGTCAGGGTCAGGGTCAGGGTCAGGGTCAGGGTGAGGGTGAGGGTTAGGGAGAGGGTGAGGGAGAGGGTAAGGGTGAGTGTTAGGGCTAGGGCTACGACTGGGCAAAGGTTAGGGTTTGGGTTAGGATTAGGGTTAGGATTAGGGCTAGGGCTAGGCCTAGCCCTCGGCCTAAGCCTAGCATAGCCCTAGCCCTAGAAGTAGTCCTAGTCCTCACCCTAACCGTAGCCCAGCCCTAGCCCTAGTGCAAACTCTAACCCTAACACTAACCCTAATCTTATCCCTAGCCCTAACCCTAACCCTAACCCTGGCTCAAGCCCTAGCCCTAGCCCTACACTTAGCCCTAGCCCTAATCCTAACCCTCACCTTCTCCCTCAACCTAAACCTAGCCTTGGCCTGGCCCTAGTCCTAGCAATAGCCCTAACCCTAACCCTAACCCTAACCCTAACCCTGGCCCAAGCCCTAGCCCTAGCTAGGGCTAGGGTTAGGGTTAGGGTTTGTGTTAGGGTTACTGTTAGGGTTCGTGTAAGGGTTAGTGATAGGTTTTAGGGCATGGGTTCGTGCTAGGGCTGGGCTAAGGTTAGGGTTTGGGTGAAGGTGAGGGTGAGGGTGAGGGTGAGGGAGAGGGAGAGGGTTATGGTGAGGGTGAGTGTTAGGGTGAAAGTGAGGGTGAGGGTGAGGGTGAGGGTGAGGGCTAGGGCTAGGGCTAGGGCTAGGCTTAAGGCTAGGCTTAGGGCTAGGGCTAGTGTTATGGTTAGGATTAGGGCGACAGGTTGGGCTAGGGCTAGAGGCAGGGCTGAGCTAGCGTGAGGGGGAGGGCTAGGGCTAGGGTAAGGATTAGGCCTAGGCCTAGGCCTAGTACTACGACTATGGCGATGGGTAAAACTCGGTGGATGGCTCGGGCTCGGGCTCAGGCTAGGATTAGGTGTAGGGCTAGGGTTAGGGGTACATCTATTGCTAGGACTAGGGCCAGGCCAGGGCTAGGGTGAGGGTGATTGTGAAGGTGAGGGTTAGTGTTAGGGCTAGGGCTAGGGCTAGGGTTAGGGCTAGGGCTAGAGCTAGGGCTAGGGCTAGGGCTAGGGCTAGGGCTAGGGCTAGGGCTAGGGCTAGGGCTAGGGCTAGGGTTAGGGTTAGGGTTAGGGTTAGGGTTAGGGTTAGGGTTAGGGTTAGGGTTAGGGTTAGGGTTAGGGTTAGGGTTAGGGTTAGGGTTAAGTTTCGGGCAAGGTTAGGCTTAGGGATAGGGTTACGTTTAGGGTTACAGGAAAGGTTAGGCCTAGGCCTAGGCCTAAGCCTAGTGCTACGTGTAGGGCTAGGGCTATGGCTAGGGTCAGGACCAGGGTTAATGCTAGTGCTATGGCTATGGCTAGGGCTGGGTTAAGGTGAGGTTTTGGGTTAGGGTTAGGGTTAGTGTGAAGGTGAGGGAGAGGGTTAGAGTGAGGGTTAGGGCTAGGGCTAGGGCTAGGGCTGGGCTAAGGTTAGGGTTTGGGTTAGGTTTAATGTTAGGGTTAGGGTTAGGGTTAGGGCTAGGGCTAGGGCTAGAGTAAGGGCTAGGGCTAGGGCTAGGGCTAGTGTTAGGGCTAGGGCTAGGGCTAGGGCTAGGGCTAGGGTTAGGGCTAGGCTTAGGGCTAGGGCTATTGTTAGGGATAGGGTTAGGGCTATGGGTTGGGCTAGGGCTAGAGCCAGGGCTGAGCTAGTGTTAGGGTTAGGGTTAGGGCTCAGGGTAGGGTTAGGGCTAGGGCTAGGGCTAGGGCTAGGGCTGCGGCTAGTGCTAGTGCTAGTGCTAGTGCTCGGGCTCGCGCTGGGCTAAGTTTTGGAATTGGGTTAGGGTGAGGGTGAGGGTCAGGGTCAGGGTCAGGGTCAGGGCCAGGGTCAGGGTCAGGGTCAGGGTGATGGCTAGGCCTTGGGCTATGGGTATGGCTAGGGCTAGGGCTAGGGTTAGGGTTAGGGTTAGGGTTAGGGTTAGGGTTAGGGTTAGGGTTTTGTTTAGGCCTACGACTAGTGCTACAACTAGGGCTAGGGCTAGGGCTCGTGCTCGTGCTCAAGCTCAAGCTCGGGGTAGGGCTCGGGCTCGGACTCAGGCTAGGGCTAGGACTAGGATTATGCTTAGGGGTAGGATTAGGATTAGGGCTATTTCTACGGCGATGGCGAGGGCAGGGCTAGGGTGAAGGTGAGGGTTAGTGTTAGTGTTAGGGCTAGGGCTAGGGCTAGGGCTAGGGCTAGGGCTAGGGCTAGGGCTAGGGCTAGGGCTAGGGCTAGGGCTAGGGCTAGGGCTACGGCTATGGTTAGGCTTACGGCTCGGGCTCGGGCTCGGGCTTGGGTTACCATTAGAGTTATGGCTATGGCAAGGGCCTGGCATGGGTTAGGTTTATGCTTAGGTTTAGGGTAAGAGTTAGGCTTCGGGTTAGAGTTAGGGTTAGTGGTAGGCCTTGGGCTATGGTTAGCGTAAGGGCTAGAGCTAGGGCTAGGGCTAGAGTTAGGGCAAGGGCTAGGGCTAGGGCTAGGCTGTAGGTAGGGCTAGGGCTAGGGTTAGTGTTATGGTTAGGGCTACAGGTTGGGCTAGGGCTAGAGCCAGGGCTCAGCTAGCATGAGTGTGAGTGTGAGGGCTAGGGCTAGGGCTAGGGCCAGGGCTAGGGCTAGGTGTAGTGTAGAGCTATGCCTAGGGCTAGGTCTAGGGCTAGGGCTAGGGCTAGGTGTAGTGTAGAGCTATGGCTACAGCTAGGGCTAGGGTTAGAGCTAGGCTTTGGTAGGGTTTGTGTTATGGTTAAGTATAGGCTTAGGCTTAGGCTTAGGCATAGGCTTAGGGTTAGAGTTAGCGTTAGTGTTAGGGCTAGTGCTAGTGTTAGTGCTAGTGCTAGTGCTAGTGCTAGTGCTAGTGCTAGTGCTAGTGCTAGTGCTAGTGTTAGTGCTAGTGCTAGTGCTAGGGCTAGGGCTAGTGCTAGGGCTAGGGCTAGGGCTAGGGCTAGGGCTAGGGCTAGGGCTAGGGCTAGGGCTAGGCTTAGGTTTAGGCTTAGGAATAGAAATAGGAGTAGGGCTAGAACTAGCGTTTGGGTTAGGGCTAGGGCTAGGGCTAGCGTCAGGGATTATGCTAGGCCTAGGGCTGCGGCTAGGGCTAGGGCTAGTGCTAGTGCTAGGTCTCGGGCTCGGGCTGTTGTAAGGTTAGGGTTAGGGTTAGGGGTAGTGGTAGGGGTAGGGTTATGGCTTCGGCTAAGGCTAGCGCTAACCCAAAACCTAGTTCTAGCCCTATTCCTATTCCTATTCTTATTCCTAGTCCTAAGCCTACACCTACCCCTACCCCTACCCCTACCCCTAACCCTACCCCTAACCGAAACCCTAGCTCTAGCCCTCGTTCTATGCCTAAGCGTAGCCCTAGCCCTAAGCCTAAGCCTAGCCCTAGCCGTAGCCCTAGCCCTTGCCCTAGCCCTAGCCCTAGCCCTAGCCCTAGCCCTAGCCCTAGCCCTAGCCCTAGCCATAGCCCTAACCCTAGCCCTACCCTAACCTTAACCCAAACCCTAACCCTAAACCTAAACCTAAACCTAACCAAACCCTAAAGCTAAACCTAACACTAACCTTAGCCCAGCCGTAGCCATCGCTTTAACCCTAACCCTAACCCTAACCCTAACCCTAACCCTAACCCTAACCCTAACCCTAACCCTAACCCTAACCCTAACCCTAACCCTAACCCTAACCCTAACCCTAGCCCTAGACCTAGACCTAGATTTAGACCTAGACCTAGACCTGACACTAAACCTCACCTTCACCCTAGCCCTAGCCCTAGCCCTAGCCCTAACACTAACACTAACCCTCACCTTCACCGTCACTCTCAACCTAGCCCTCGCCTGACCCTAGTCCTAGCAATAGATCTAACCCTAACCCTAGCGCTACGCCTAATCCTAGCCCTAGCCCTCGCCCGAGTTTTAGCCATAGCCATAGCCATAGTCCTAGCACTAGGTCTAGGCCTAATCCTAGCCCTAGCCCTAGCCCTAGCCCTAGTCCTAGCCCTAGCCCTAGCCCTAGCCCTAGCCCTAGCCCTAGCCCTAGCCGAAGCCCTAGGCCTAGCCCTAGCCCTAGCCCTAGCTCTAGCCCTAGACCTAGTCCTAAACCTTACCCTAGCCCAGCTCTAGCCCGAGTGCTAGCGCTAGCGCTAACGCAAACGCTCACCCTAAACCTAATCTTATCCCTAGCCCTAGCCCTAGCCCTAACCCTAACCCTAGCCCAAGGCCAAGCCCTAGCCCTAGCCCTAGCCATAAGCCTAGCCCGAGCCCGAGCCCTAGCCCTGATCCTAGCCCGAGCTATAGCCCAAACCCAAACCTTAGCTCTAGCCCTATTCCTATTCCTATTCCTAGTCCTAAGCCTAGCCCTCGCCTTAGCCCTAGCCCTAGCTTTTGCCCTAACCCTAACCCTAACACTAAGACTAACCCTAACCCTAACCCAAGTCGTAGCCCTAAGCATAACCCTAAACCTCGCCCGAACCCTAGACCGAACCCTAACACAAACCCTAAGCCTTCCCTAGCACTAGCACTAGCACTAGCCTTATCCGTAGCCATAACCCTACCCCTACCCCTACCCCTACCCCAATCCCCTACCCCAACCCTACCCCTACCCCAACCCCTACCCCTACCCCAACCCCTACCTCTAACCCAAACCCAAACCCTAGCTCTAGCCCTATTCCTATTCCTAATCCTAATCCTAAGATTAGCCCTAGCCCTATCCCTAGCCTTAGCCGTAGCCCTAGCCCTAGTCCTAGCCCTAGCGCTAGCCCTAGCCCTAGCCCTAGCCCAAGCCTTAGGCCTAGCCCTAGCCCTAGCCCTAGCCCTAGCCCTAACCCTAACTCTAAACCGAACCCGAACCCGAACCCTAACCCTAACGCTAACCCACGAAATGCCCTAGCCATAGCGTTAGATCTAAAGATAACCCTATCCCTAGCCCTTGCCTGAGCCATAAGCCTAATCCTAGCCATAGCCCTAGTCCTAGCCCTAACACTAACACTAACACTAACAATCACCTTGACCCTCACCCTCACCTAGACCTGCCATGGCCCTAGCCATAGTAATAGCCCTAACCCTAACCCTAGCCCTAAGCCTACGCCTAAGCCTAATCCTAGCCCAAGCCAAAGCTCGAGCCCGAGCCCGAGCCCTAGCCCTAGCCCTAGCCCTAGCCCTAGTCGTAGCACTTGGCCTAGGCCTAAACCAAATCCTAGCCCTAGCCCTAGCCCTACCCGTAGCCCTAGCCATAGCTCTACACAACACCTAGCCCTAGCCCTAGCTCTAGCCCTAGCCCTAGCCCTAGCCCTAGCCCTAGCCCTAGCCCTAGCCCTAGCCCTAGCCCTAGCCCTAGCCCTAGCCCTAGCCCTAGCCCTAGCCCTAGCCCTAGCCCTAGGCCTAGCATAGCCCTAGCCCTAGAAGTAGTCCTAGTCCTAGTCCTAGTCCTAGTCCTAACCCTAACCCTAGCCCAGCACTAGCCCTAGTGCTAGCACTAACACAAACGCTAACACTAAAACTAACCCTATTCTTATCCCTAGCCCTAAACCTAAACCTAACCCTAGCCCAAGCCCAAGCCTTAGCCCTAAGCCTAACCCTAGCCCTATCCCTATCCCTAGTCGTAGCACTATGCCTAGGCCTAAACCAAACCCTTACCTAACCCTAACCCTAACCCTAGCCCTAGCCCTAGCCCTAGCCCAAGCCCTAGCCCTAGCCCTAGCCCTAGCCCTAGCCCTAGCCCTAGCCCTAGCCCTAGCCCTAGCCCTAGCCCTAGCCCTCATCCTCACCCTCACCCTCACCCTCACCCTCACCCTCACCCTCACCCTCACCCTCACCCTCACCCTCACCCTCACCCTCACGCTAGCTCAGCCCTGGCTCTAACCCTCGCCCAACCTGTCGCACTGACCGTAACAATAACACGAGCCCTAGCCCTAGCCCTAAGCCTACCCGTAGCCATAACCCTGGCCCTAGCCCTAACCCTAACCCTAACCCTAACCCTAACCCTAACCCTAACCCTAATCCTAACCCTAACCCTAACCCTAACCCTAACCCTAACCCTAATCCTAACCCTTACCCTAACCCTAACCCTAACGCAACCCCTAACCTTAGCCCAGCCCGAGCCCGAGCCCTACCACTAGCACTAGTCCTAGTCCTAGCCCTAGCCGCAGCCCTAGGCCTAGCCCAAGCCCTGACGCTAGCCCTAGCCCTAGTGTTAGGGTTAGGGTTAGGGTTAGGGCTCGGGTTAGTGTTAGGGCTAGGGCTAGGGCTAGGGCTAGGGCTAGGGCTAGGGCTAGGGCTAGGGCTAGGGCTAGGGCTAGGGCTAGGGCTAGGGCTGCGGCTACGGCTAGTCCTAGTGTTAGTGCTAGTGCTAGGGCTCGGGCTCGGGCTCGCGCTGGGCTAAGTTTGGGGATTGGGTTAGGGTTAGGGTTAGGGTTAGGGTTAGGGTCAGGGTCAGGGTCAGGGTCAGGGTGATGGCTATGCCTAAGGCTATGGCTAGGGCTAGGGCTAGTGTTAGGGTTATGGTAGGGCGATGGGTTGGGCTAGGGCTAGAGACAGGGTTGAGCTAGCGCGAGGGTGAGGGTGAGGGTGAGGGTGAGGGTTAGGGCTCGCGTTAGGGTTAGGGCTAGGGTAGGGCTAGTGCTAGTGCTAGGGCTCGGGCTCGGGCTTGCGCTGGGCTAAGTTTGGGGATTGGGTTAGGGTTAGGGCTCGGGTTAGGGCTAGGGCTAGGGCTAGGGCTAGGGTTAGGGCTAGGGCTAGGGCTAGGGCTAGGGCTACGGCTAGGGCTAGGGCTAGGGCTAGGGCTAGAGCTAGGGCTAGTGTTAGGGTTATGGTAGGGCGATGGGTTTGGCTAGGGCTAGAGACAGGGCTGAGCTAGCGCGAGGGTGAGGGTAAGGGTGAGGGTGAGGGTGAGGGTGAGGGTGAGGGTGAGGGTGAGGGTGAGGGCTAGGGCTAGGGCTAGGGCTTGGGCTCGGGCTAGGGCTAGGGCTAGGGCTAGGGCTAGGGCTAGGGCTCGGGCTCGGGCTAGGGCTAGGGCTCGGGCTGGGGCTCGGACTGCGGTTAGGGTTAGGGTTAGGGTTAGGGTTAGGGTTTGGTTTAGGCCTAGGCCTAGTGCTACGACTAGGGATAGGGATAGGGCTAGAGTTAGGCTTAGGGCTTGGGCCTGGGCTTGGTCTGAGGTAAGGGTTAGGTTTAGGGCTAGGGATAAGAATAGGGTTAGGGTTAGGTTTAGGGTTAGCATTTGCGTTAGCGCTAGCTTTGCACTAGGGCTAGGGCTGGGCTAGGGTTAGGGTTAGGACGAGGATGAGGACGAGGACAAAGACTACTTCGAGGGCTAGGGCTATGCTACACCTAGGCCGAGGGCTAGGGCTGGGGCTACGGTTAGGGTTCGGGGTATGGCGAGGGCTAGGGCGAGGGCTAGGGTTAAACTTAAGGTTAGGATTAGGCTAGGGCTAGTGCTAGTGCTATGGTTAGGGTTAGTGTTAGGAATAGGGTTACGGTTAGTATTAGGGTTAGGGTTAGGGTGAGGGAGAGGGAGAGGGAGAGGGAGAGGGAGAGGGAGAGGGAGAGGGAGAGGGAGAGGGTTAGGGTGAGGCTGAGGCTGAGGCTGAGGCTGAGGCTGAGGGCTAGGGCTAGGGCTAGGGCTAGGGCTATGACTGGTCTAAGGTTAGGGTTTGGGTTAGGGTTAGGTTTAGGGTTAGGGTTAGGGTTAGGGTTAGGGTTAGGGTTAGGGTTAGGGTTAGGGTTAGGGTTAGGGTTAGGGTTAGGGTTAGGGTTAGGGTTAGGGTTAGGGTTAGGGTTAGGGCTAGGGCTACGGCTAGGGCTAGGGTTTGGGCTAGGACTAGGCTTAGGGCTAAGTATAGGGTTAGGGTTACGGTTAGGGCGACGGGTTGGGCTAGGGGTAGAGCCAGGGCTGAGCTAGCGTGAGGGTGAGGGTGAGGGTGAGGGTTGGGGCTAGGGCTAGGGCTAGGGCTAGGCTTAGAATGAGTGTTAGGGTTAGGGTTTGGTTTAGGTTTAGGCCTAGTGGTACGACTAGGGCTAGGGCTAGCGTTAGCCTTAGGGCTAGGGCTTGGCCTTGGGCTTGGGCTAGGTTTAGGGTTAGGGTTAGGGCTAGGGATAAGATTAGGGTTAGGGTTTGGGTTAGCGTTTGCGTTAGGATTAGGACTAGGACTAGGACTAGGACTAGGACTAGGACTAGGACTAGGACTAGGACTAGGACTAGGACTAGGACTAGGGGTAGGGCTATGCTAGGCCTAGGCCGAGGGGTAGGGCTGGGGTAGGATTAGGGTTAGGGGTACGGCGAGGGTTAGGGCTAGGGCTAGGGCTAGGTTTAAGCTTAAGGTTCGGATTGGGCTAGGGCTAGTGCTAGGGCTAGGGTTAGGGTTAGGGTTAGTGTTAGGGTTACTGTTAGGGTTACTGTTAGGGTTAGTGTTAGGATTTAGGGCAAGGGTTAGTGCTAGGGCTGGGCTAAGGTTAGGGTTTGGGTGAGGGTGAGGGTGAGGTTGAGGTAGAGGGAGAGGGTTTGGGTGAGGGTGAGTGTTAGGGTGAGGGTGAGGGTGAGGGTGAGGGTGAGGGTGAGGGTTAGGGCTAGGGGTAGGGCTAGGGCTAGGGCTAGGGCTAGGGCTAGGGCTAGGCTTAAGGCTAGGCTTAGGGCTAGGGCTAGTGTTATGGGTAGGATTAGGGTGACAGGTTGCGCTAGGGCTAGAGCCAGGGCTGAGCTAGCGTGAGGGTGAGGGCTAGGGCTAGGGCTAGGGTAAGGATTAGGCCTAGGCCGAGGCCTAGGCCTAGTGCTACCACGATGGCTATGGCTAAAACTCGGTAGACGGCTCGGGCTCGGGCTCGGGCTAGGATTAGGTGTAGGGCTAGGGTTAGGGTAAGATCTATTGCTAGGACTAGGGCCAGGCCAGGGTTAGGGTGAGGGTGATTGTGAAGGTGAGGGTTAGTGTTAGGGCTAGGGCTAGGGCTAGGGCTAGGGTTAGGGCTAGGGCTAGAGCTAGGGGTAGGGGTAGGGGTAGGGGTAGGGGTAGGGGTAGGGGTAGGGGTAGGGGTAGGGGTAGGGGTAGGGGTAGGGGTAGGGGTAGGGGTAGGGGTAGGGGTAGGGGTAGGGGTAGAGGTAGGGGTAGGGGTAAGGGTAGGGGTCGGGCTAGGGCTAGGGCTAGGGCTAGGGCTAGGGCCAAGGCTAGGGCTAGGGTTAGGGTTAGGGTTAGGGTTAGGGTTAGGGTTAGGGTTAGGGTTAGGGTTAGGGTTAGGGTTAGGGTTAATGTTCGGGCAAGGTTAGGCTTAGGGTTAGGGTTACGTTTAGGGTTACAGGAAGGGTTAGGCCTAGGCCTAGGCCTAAGCCTAGTGCTACGAGTAGGGCTAGGGCTATGGCTAGGGTCAGGACCAGGGCTAATGCTAGTGCTATGGCTATGGCTAGGGCTGGGTTAAGTTGAGGTTTTGGGTTAGGGTTAGGGTTAGTGTGAAGGTGAGGGAGAGGTTTAGAGTGAGGGTTAGGGCTAGGGCTAGGGCTATGGCTGGGCTATGGTTAGGGTTTGGTTTAGGTTTAAGGTTAGGGTTAGGGTTAGGGTTAGGGTTAGGGCTACGGCTAGGGCTAGGGCAAGGGCTAGGGCTAGGGCTAGGGCTAGGGCTAGGGCTAGGGCTAGGGCTAGGGCTAGGCTAGGGCTAGGGCTAGGGCTAGGGCTAGGCTTAGGGCTAGGACTATTGTTAGGGATAGGGTTAGGGCTACGGGTTGGGCTAGGGCTAGAACCAGGGCTGAGCTAGTGTTAGGGTTAGGGTTAGGGCTCGGGTTAGGGTTAGGGCTAGGGCTAGGGCTAGGGCTAGGGCTGCGGCTAGTGCTAGTGCTAGTGCTAGTGCTAGTGCTCGGGCTCGGGCTCGGGCTCGCGCTGGGCTAAGTTTGGGCATTGGGTTAGGGTGAGGGTTAGGGTGAGGGTCAGGGTCAGGGTGAGGGTCAGGGTCAGGGTCAGGGTCAGGGTCAGGGTCAGGGTGATGGCTAGGCATAGGGCTATGGCTATGGCTATGGCTATGGCTATGGCTAGGGTTAGGGTTAGGGTTAGGGTTAGGGTTAGGGTTAGGGTTAGGGTTAGGGTTAGGGTTAGGGTTAGGGTTAGGGTTAGGGTTAGGGTTAGGGTTAGGGTTAGGGTTAGGGTTAGGGTTAGGGTTAGGGTTAGGGTTAGGGTTTTGTTTAGGCCTACGACTAGTGCTACAACTAGGGCTAGGGCTAGGGCTAGGTCTCGTGCTCAAGCTCAAGCTCGGGGTAGGGCTCGGGCTCAGGCTAGGGCTAGGGCTACGATTATGCTTAGGGGTAGGATTAGGATTAGGGCTATTTCTACGGCGATGGCGAGTTCAGGGCTAGGGTGAAGGTGAGGGCTAGTGTTAGTGTTAGTGTTAGGGCTAGGGCTAGGGCTAGGGCTAGGGCTACGGCTAGGGTTAGGCTTACGGCTCGGGCTCAGGCTCGGGCTTGGGTTACCATTAGAGTTATGGCAATGGCAAGGGCCTGGCATGGGTTAGGTTTATGCTTAGGGTTAGGGTAAGGGTTAGGCTTCGGGTTAGAGTCAGGGTTAGTGGTAGGCCTAGGGCTAGGGTTAGCGTAAGGGCTAGGGCTAGGGCTAAGGCTAGGGCTAGGGCTAGGGCAAGGGCTAGGGCTAGGGCTAGGCTGTGGGTAGGGCTAGGGCTAGGGTTAGTGTTAGGGTTAGGGCTACAGGTTGGGCTAGGGCTAGAGCCAGGGCTCAGCTAGCATGAGTGTGAGTGTGAGTGTGAGGGCTAGGGCTAGGGCTAGGTGTAGTGTAGAGCTAGGGCTAGGGCTATGGCTATGGCTAGGGATAGGGATAGGGATAGGGATAGGGATAGGGATAGGGATAGGGATAGGGATAGGGATAGGGATAGGGATAGGGATAGGGATAGGGATAGGGATAGGTGTAGTGTAGAGCTATGTCTATGGCTATGGCTAGAGCTATGGCTAGAGCTAGGGCTAGGGCTAGGGTTAGAGCTAGGCTTTGTTAGGGTTTGTGTTATGGTTAAGTATAGGGTTAGGCTTAGGCTTAGGCTTAGGCATAAGCTTAGGGTTAGAGTTAGCGTTAGTGTTAGGGCTAGTGCTAGTGCTAGTGCCTAGGGCTATGGCTATGGCTATGGCTATGGCTAGGGCTAGGGCTAGGGTAGTACTAGGGCTAGGGCTAGGCTAGAGCTAGTCTTGGCTTAGGGCTAGGATTATTGTTAGGGATAGGGTTAGGGCTACGGGTTGGGCTAGGGCTAGAGGCAGGGCTGAGGTAGTGTTAGGTTTAGGTTTAGGGCTCGGGTAAGGGTTAGGGCTAGTGCTAGTGCTAGGGCTAGGGCTAGCGCTAGGGCTAGGGTTAGGGCTAGGGCTAGGGCTAAGGCTAGGGCTAAGACTAGGGCTAATCTTAGGATTAGGATTAGGAATAGGAGTAGGGCTAGAGCTAGCGTTTGGGTTTGGGTTAGAGGTAGGGGTTGGGGTAGGGGTAGCGTTGGGGTAGGGGTTGGGGTAGGGGTAGGGGTAGGGTTATGGCTACGGATAAGGCTTGGGCTAGTGTTAGGGCTAGGGCAAGGCTTAAGGTTTGTGTTAGGGTTCGGTCTAGGGTTCGGTCTAAGTTTAGGCTTATGCTTAGGGCTACGACTTGGGTTAGGGTTAGGGTTAGTCTTAGTGTTAGGGTTAGGGTTAGGGCAAAAGCTAGGTCGAGGGCTAGGGCGAGGGCTAGGCTTAGGACAAGGACTAGGAATAGGAATAGGGCTAGAGCTAGGGTTTGGGTTTGGGCTATAGCTCGGGCTAGGATCAGGGCAAGGCCTAGGGCCATGTCTCGGGCTAAGGCTAGGGCTAGGGCTAGGGCTAGGCTTATGGCTAGGGCTAGGGCTAGGGCTAGGGCTTGGGCTTGGGCTAGGTTTAGGGTTAGGGCTAGGGCTAGGGCTAGGGATAAGATTAGGTTTAGGGTGAGCGTTTGCGTTTGCGTTTGCGTTAGCGCTAGCGCTAGCGCTAGCACTCGGGCTAGAGCGGGGCTAGGGTAAGGTTTAGGACTAGGTCTAGGGCTAGAGCTAGGGCTAGGGCTAGGGCTAGGGCTAGGGCTAGGGCTTCGGCTAGGGCTAGGGCTAGGGCTAGGGCTAGGACTAGGGCTAGGGCTAGGGCTAGGGCTAGGGCTAGGCCTAGGATTAGGCCTAGACCTAGTGCTAGGACTATGGCTATGGCTATGGCTAAAACTCGGGCGAGGGCTAGGGCTAGGATTAGGCGTAGCGCTAGGGTTAAGGTTAGATCTATTCCAAGGACTAGGGTCAGGCGAGGGCTAGGTTGAGAGTGACGGTGAAGGTGAGGGTTAGTGTTAGTGTTAGGGCTAGGGCTAGGGCTAGGGTGAAGGTGAGGTTTAGTGTCAGGTCTAGGTCTAGGTCTAGGTCTAGATCTAGGTCTAGGGCTATGGCTAGGGCTAGGTTTAGGTTTAGGGTTAGGGTTAGGGTTAGGGTTAGGGTTAGGGTTAGGGTTAGGGTTAGGGTTAGGATTAGGGTTAGGGTTAGGGTTAGGGTTAATGCTATGGCTACGGCTGGGCTAAGGTTAGTGTTAGGTTTAGCTTTAGGGTTTGGTTAGGGTTAGGTTTAGGGTTCGGGTTCGGGTTAAGGTTAGGGTAGGACTAGGGCTCGGGCTCGGGCTCGGGCTCGGGCTCGGGCTCGGGCTAGGGCTAGGGCTAGGGCTAGGGCTAAGGCTAGGGCTAGGGCTAGTCTTAGGCTTAGGGCTAGGGCTACGGTTAGGCATAGAACGAGGGGTAGAGCTAGGGTTTGGGTTAGGGGTAGGGGTAGGGGTAGGGGTAGGCTTAGGACTAGGAATAAGAATAGGAATAGGGCTAGAACTAGGTTTTGGGTTAGCGCTAGCCTTAGCCGTAGCCATAACCCTACCCCTACCACTACCCCTAACCCTAACCCTAACCTTAGCACAGCCCGAGCCCGAGACCTAGCACTAGCCCTAGCCCTAGCCCTAGCCCTAGCCGCAGCCCTAGGCCTAGCATAAGCCCTGACGCTAGCCCTAGCCCTAGCCCTAACCCAAACGCTAGTTCTAGCCCTACTCCTATTTCTATTCCTAAGCCTAAACTTAAGCCTAGCCCTAGCCCTCGCCCTCGCCCTAGCCCTAGCCCTAGCACTAGCCCTAGCACTAGCACTAGCACTAGCACTAGCACTAACACTAGCACTAGCACTAGCCCTAACACTAACGCTAACTCTAACCCTAAGCCTATGCCTAAGCCTAAGCCTAACCCTATACTTAACCATAACACAAACCCTATCAAAGCCTAGCTCTAACCCTAGCCCTAGCCCTAGCCCTAGCTCTACACTACACCTAGCCCTAACCTAGCACTAGACTTAGCCCTAGGCATAGCTCTACACTACACCTAGCCCTAGCCCTTGCCATAGTCCTAGCCCTAGCCCTCACACTCACACTCACACTCATGCTAGCTGAGCCCTGGCTCTAGCCCTAGCCCAACCTGTAGCCCTAACCCTAACACTAACCCTAGCCCTACCTACAGCCTAGCCCTAGCCCTAGCCCTAGCCCTTGCCCTAACCCTAGCCCTAGCCCTAGCCCTAGCCCTTACGCTAACCCTAGCCCTAGGCCTACCACTAACCCTAACTCTAACCCGAAGCCTAACCCTTACCCTAAACCTAAGCATAAATCTAACCCATGCCAGGCCCTTGCCATAGCCATAACTCTAATGGTAACCCAAGCCCGAGCCCGAACCCGAGCCGTAAGCCTAACCCTAGCCCTAGCCCTAGCCCTAGCCCTAGCCCTAGCCCTAACACTAACACTAACCCTCACCTTCACCCTAGCCCTGCCCTCGCCATCGCCGTAGAAATAGCCCTAATCCTAATCCTACCCCTAAGCATAATCCTAGCCCTAGCCCTAGCCTGAGCCCGAGCCCGAGCCCTACCCCGAGCTTGAGCTTGAGCACGAGCACGAGCCCTAGCCCAAGCCCTAGTTGTAGCACTAGTCGTAGGCCTAAACAAAACCCTAACCCTAACCCTAACCCTAACCCTAGCCCTAGCCATAGCCCTAGGCCTAGCCATCACCCTGACCCTGACCCTGACCCTGACCCTGACCCTGACCCTGGCCCTGACCCTGACCCTGACCCTGACCCTGACCCTCACCCTAACCCTAACCCAATCCCCAAACTTAGCCCAGCGCGAGCCCGAGCACTAGCACTAGCACTAGCCGCAGCCCTAGCCCTAGCCCTAGCCCTAGCCCTAACCCTACCCCGAGCCCTAACCATAACCCTAACACTAGCTCAGCCCTGGCTCTAGCCCTAGCCCAACCCATAGCCCTAACACTATCCCTAACAATAGCCCTAGCCCTAAGCCTAGCCCTAGCCCTAACACTAGCCCTAGCCCTAGCCGTAGCCCTTACTCTAGCCCTAGCCCTAGCCCTAGCCCTAACCCTAACCCTAATCCTAACCTTAAACCTAACCCAAACCCTAACCTTAGCCCAGCCATAGCCCTAGCCCTAGCCCTAACCCTCACTCTAACCCTCTCCCTCACCTTCACACTAACCCTAACCCTAACCCAAAACCTCACCTTAACCCAGCCATAGCCATAGCCATAGCACTAGCATTAACCCTGGTCCTGACCCTAGCCCTAGCCCTAGCCCTACTCGTAGCACTAGGCTTAGGCCTAGGCCTAACCCTTCCTGTAACCCTAAACGTAACCCTAACCCTAAGCCTAACCTTGCCCGAACCTTAACCCTAACCCTAACCCTAACCCTAACCCTAACCCTAACCCTAACCCTAACCCTAACCCTAACCCTAACCCTAACCCTAACCCTAACCCTAACCCTAACCCTAACCCTAGCCCTAGCCTTGGCCCTAGCCCTAGCCCTAGCCCTAGCCCTAGCCCTAGCCCTAGCCCTAGCCCTAGCCCTAGCCCTAGCCCTAGCCCTAGCCCTAGCCCTAGCTCTAGCCCTAGCCCTAACACTAACCCTCACCTTCACAATCACCCTCACCCTAGCCCTGGCCTGGTCCTAGTCCTAACAATAGATCTACCCCTAACCCTAGCCCTACACCTAATCCTAGCCTGAGCCCGAGCCCGAGCCGTCCACCGTGTTTTAGCCATACCCATAGTCGTAGTACTAGGCCTAGGCCTAATCCTTAACCTAGCCCTAGCCCTCCCCCTCACGCTAGCTCAGCCCTGCCTCTAGCCCTAGCCCAACCTGTCGCCCTAATCCTAACCATAACACTAGCCCTAGCCCTAAGCCTAGCCTTAAGCCTAGCCCTAGCCCTAGCCCTAGCCCTAACCCTCACCCTCACTTTCACCCTAAAACCCACCCTCACCCTCACCCTCTCCCTCTCCCTCACCCTCACCCTCACCCTCACCCTCACGCAAACCCTAACCTTAGCCCAGCCCTAGCACGAACCCTTGCCCTAAAACCTAACACTAACCCTTACACTAACCCTAACAGTAACCCTAACCCTAACCCTAACCGTAACCCTAGCCCTAGCTAGGGCTAGGCCTTGGGCCAGGGTTAGGGTTAGGGTTAGGGTTAGGGCTATTGCTAGGACTAGGGCCAGGCCAAGGCTAGGTTTAGGTTGAGGGAGAAGGTGAGGGTTAGGATTAGGGCTAGGGCTAAGGGTAGGGCTAGGGCTAGGGCTTGAGCCAGGGTTAGGGTTAGGGTTAGGGCTAGGGATAAGATTAGGGTTAGTGTTAGGGTTAGAGTTTGCACTAGGGCTAGGGCTGGGCTACGGTTAGGGTGAGGACTAGGACTAGGACTAGGACTACTTCTAGGGCTAGGGCTATGCTAGGCTTAGGCCGAGGGCTAGCCCTAGCGCTAGCCCTAATCCTAACCCTAACCCTAACCCTAACCCTAACCAAAACCCTAACCTTTGCCCAGTCGTAGCCCTAGCCCTAACCCTCACCCTTACCCTCTCCCTCACCCTCTCCCTAACCCTCACCCTGACCCTGACCGTGACCCTGACCCTCACCCTCACCCTAACACTAACCCTAATACTAACCCTAACACTAACCCTAGCCCTAGCACTAGCCCTAGCCCAATCCTAACCTTTAGCTTAACCCTAGCCCTAGCCCTAGCCCTAGCCCTCGCCGGACCCCTAAACGTAATCCTACCCCAGCCCTAGCCCTCGTCCTAGGCCTAGCATAGCCCTAGCCCTAGAAGTAGTCCTAGTCCTAGTCCTAGTCCTAGTCCTAGTCCTAGTCCTAACCCTAAACCTAGCCCAGGCCTAGCTCTAGTGCTAGCGCTAACGCAAACACTATTCCAAACCCTAACCCTAACCCTAGCCCTAGTCCTAGCCCTAGTCGTACCACTAGGCCTAAGCCTAAACCAAACCCTAGCCCTAGCCCTAGCCCTAGCCCTAGCACTATCCCTAGTCCTAGCCCTAGCCCTAGCCCTAGCCCTAGTCCTAGCCCAAGCCCTAGCCCAAGCCCTCAGCATCACCATCACCCTCACGCTAGCTCAGCCCTGTATCTAGCCCTAGCCCAACGAGTCGCTCTGACCGTAACCCTAAGCCTAGCCCTAACCCTAAGCCTAGCCCTAGTCCTAGCCCTAGCCCTAGCCCTAACCGTCACCCTAAACCTAACCCTAACCCTAACCCAAACCCTAACCTTAGCCCAGTCATCGCCCTAGCCCTAGCCCTAACCCTCTCCCTCTCCCTCTCCCTCTCCCTCTCCCTCACCCCAACCCAAACCCTAATCTTAGCCCAGCCCTAGCCCTAACCCTGTCCCTAAAACCTAACCGTAACCATAACCCTAACAATAAACTTAACCCTAACCCTAGTCCTAGCACTAGCCCAATCCTATCTTTAAGCTTAACCCTAGCCCTAGCCCTAGCCCTCGCCGTACCCCTACCCCTACCCCTTCCCCCAGCCCTAGCCCTCGGCCTAGGCCTAGCATAGCCCTAGCCCTAGAAGTAGTCCTAGTCCTAGTCTTAGTCATAGTCCAAACCCTAACCCTAACCGTAGCCCAGCCCTAGCCCTTCTGCAAAATCTAACACTAACCCTAACCCTAATCTTATCCCTAGATCTAGCCCTAGCCCTAACCCTAGCCCTAGCCCTAGCCCTAGCCCTCGCCGTACCCCTACCCCAACACCTAGCCCCAGCCCTAGCCCTCGGCCTAGGCCTAGCATAGCCCGAGCCCTAGACGTAGTCCTAGTCCTCGTCCTAGTCCTAGTCTTAGTCCTAGTCCTAACCCTAACCCTAACCGTAGCCCAGCCCTAGCCCTAGTGCAAAATCTAACCCTAACCCTAACCCTAATCTTAGCCCTAGCCCTAGCCCTAGCCCTAGCCCTAGCCCTAGCCCTAGCCCTAGCCCTAGCCCTAGCCCTAGCCCTAGCCCTCGGCCTAGCCCTAACCCTAGCCCTAATCCTAGCCCTAACCTTAGCCCACCCCTAGCCCTAACCCTGGCCCTAAAACCTAGCCCTAACCCTAACCCTAACACTAACACCAACCTTAACCCTAACCCTAGCCCTAGCACTAGCACTAGCACTAGCCCTAGCCAAATCCTAACCCGAGCTTTAGCCATAGCCATAATCGTAGCACTAGGCCTAGGCCTAATCCTAATCCTAACCCTAACCCTAGCCCTAGCCCTAGCCCTAGCCCTAGCGCTAGCCCTAGCCCTAGCCCTAGCCCTAGCCCTAGCCCTAGCCCTAGCCCTAGCCCTTGCCCTAGCCCTAGCCCTAGCCCTAATCACAGTCCTAGTCCTAGTCCTAGCCCTAGTCCTAGCCCTAGCCCTAACCCTAGCCCTAGCCCTAGCCCTAGCCGCAGCCCTTCCCTAGGCCTAGCCCTGACCCTCGCTTAAGCGCTAGCCCTAGCTGTAGCACTATGCCTAACCCTAACCCTAAGCGTAAGCCTAAGCCTAAGCCTAACCCTAGCCCTAACCCAAGCCGGAACCCTAACACAAACCCTAACTCTAAGCCTAGCCCTAGCCCTAGCCCTAAAACTAACCCTCACCTTCACCCTCACCCACAGCCTAGCCCAGCTCTGCCCGTAGATGTAGAAATAGCCCTAGTGCTAGTGCTAGGGCTAGGGTTAGGGTTAAGGTTAGTGTTAGTGTTAGGTTTAGGGTTAGGTTTTAGGGTCAGAGTTAGGGCTAGAGCTGGGCTAAGGTTAGGGCTAGGATTAGGGCTAGGGCTAGGCCGAGGGCTAGGCCGAGGGCTAGGACTAGGATTAGGACTAGGACTAGGAATAGGAATAGGAATAGGAATAGGAATAGGAATAGGAATAGGAATAGGACTAGGGCTAGGGCTAGGGCTAGGGCTAGGGTTAGGGTTAGGATTAAGCCTAGGCCTAGGCCTAGTGCTACGAATATGGCTATGGCTAAAGCTCCGTTCGGGCTAATGCTCGGGCTCGGACTAGGAATAGGCTTAGGGCCAGGGTTAGGGCTATTGCTAGGACTAGGGCCAGGCCAGGGCTAGGTTTAGGGTGAGGGAGAAGGTGAGGCTTAGGATTAGGGCTAGGGCTAAGGGTAGGGCTAGGGCTAGGGCTAGGGCTAGGGCTAGGGCTAGGGCTAGGGCTAGGGCTAGGGCTAGGGCTAGGGCTAGGGCTAGGGCTAGGGCTAGGGCTAGGGCTAGGGCTAGGGCTAGGGCTAGGGCTAGGGCTAGGGCTTGGGCTTGGGCCAGGGTTAGGGTTAGGGTTAGGGCTAGGGATAAGATTAGGGTTAGTGTTAGGGTTAGAGTTTGCACTAGGGCTAGGGCTGGGCTACGGTTAGGGTGAGGACTAGGACTAGTACTAGGACTTGGACTAGTACTACTTCTAGGGTTAAGGCTATGCTAGGCCTAGGCCGAGGGCGAGGGCTGGGGCTGGGGCTAGGGGTAGGGGTAGGGGTACTTCGAGGGCTAGTGCTACGGCTAGGGTTAGGGTTAAGGTTAGTGTTAGTGTTAGGGTTAGGGATAGGTTTTAGGGCCAGGGTTAGGGCTAGGGCTGGGCTAAGGTTAGGGTTTGGGTTAGGGTGAGGGTGAGGGCTAGGGCTAGGGCTAGGGCTAGGGCTAGGGCTAGGGATAGGGATAGGGATAGGGATAGGGATAGGGATAAGATTAGGGTTAGGGTTAGGGTTAGATTTTGCACTAGGGCTAGGGCTGGGCTACGGTTAGGTTTAAGGTTAGGACTAGGACTAAGACTAGGACTAGGACTAGGACTACTTCTAGGGCTAGGGCTATGCTAGGCCTAGGCCGTGGTCTAGGGCTGGGGCTAGGGGTAGGGGTAGGGGTACGGCGAGGGCTAGGGCTAGGGCTAGGGCTAGGGCTTGGGTTAAGCTTAAAGTTAGGATTGGGCTCGTGCTAGTGCTAGGACTAGTGTTAGGGTTACGGTTAGTGTTAGTGTTAGTGTTAGGTTTTAGGGCCAGGGCTAGGGCTAGGGCTGGGCTAAGGTTAGGGTTGGGGTTGGGGTGAGGGAGAGGGAGTGGGCGATGAAGAGGGTTAGGGCTAGGGCGATGACTGGGCTACGGTTAGGGTTTGGGTAAGGGTGAGGGTGAGGGTTAGGGCTAGGGCTAGGGCTAGGGCTAGGGCTAGGGCTAGGGCTAGGGCTAGGGCTAGGGCTAGGGCTAATGTTAGGGTTACGGTCAGGGCGACGAGTTGGGCTAGGGGTAGATACTGGGCTGAGATAGCGTGAGGGTGAGGGTGAGGGTGAGGGTGAGGGTGAGGGCTAGGGCTTGGGCTAGGGCTAGGGCTAGGGCTAGGGCTAGGGCTAGGATTAGGGTTAGTGTTAGGTTTTGGTTTAGGCTTAGGCCTAGTGGTACGACTAGGGCTAGGGCTAGGGCTAGGGTTAGCCTTAGGGCTAGGGCTTGGGTTTGGGCTAGGGTTATGGTAAGGGTTAGGGTTAGGGCTATGGATAAGATTAGGGTTAGGGTTTGGGTTAGCGTTTGCGTTAGCGCTAGCACTAGAGCTAGGCCTGGGCTAGGTTTAGGGCTAGGGTTAGGACTAGGACTCGGACTAGGACTAGAGCTAGGATTATTAGTAGGACTAGGACTAGGACTAGGACTAGGACTAGGACTAGGACTACTTCTAGGGCTAGGGCTGTGCTAGGCCTAGGCCGAGGGCTAGGGCTGGGGTAGGATTAGGGTTATGGGTACGGCGAGGGCTAGGGTTAAGGGTAAGGTTAGGATTGGGCTATGGCTAGTGCTAGTGCTAGGGTTAGGGTTAGGGTTAGGGTTAGGGTTACGGTTAGCGTTAGTGTTAGTGTTAGGGTTAGTGTTAGGTTTTAGGGCAAGGGTTAGGGCTGGGTAAGGTTAGGGTTTGGGTTAGGGTGAGGGTGAGGGTGAGGGTGCGGGTGAGGGAGAGGGAGAGGGTTAGGGTGAGGGTTAGGGCTAGGGCTATGACTGGGCAAAGGTTAGGGTTTGGGCTAGGGCTAGGGTTACGGCTAGGGCTAGGGCTTGGGCTAGGGCTAGGGCTAGGGCTAGGGCTAGGGCTAGGGTTTGGTTTAGGCCTAGGCCTAGGCCTAGTGCTAAGACTAGGGTTAGGGATAGGGATAGGATTAGGGCTAGGGTTAGGCTTAGGCTTAGGCTTAGGGCTAGGGCTTGGGCTTGGGCTTGGGCTAGGTTTAGGGTTAGGGTTAGGGCTAGGGATAGGGCTAGGGTTAGGGTTAGGATTAGGCCTAGGCCTAGTGCTACGATTATGGCTATGGCTAAAGCTCGGGCTAGGGCTTGGGCTAGGATTAGGCTTAGGTCTAGGGATAGGTTTCGGGCTATTTCTACATCTACGGCCAGAGCAGGGCTAGGCTGAGGGTGAGGGTGAAGGTGAGGATTAGTGTTAGGGCTAGGGCTAGCGCTAGACTTAGAGTTAGGGTTTGTGTTAGGGTTCCGGCTTGGGTTAGGGCTAGGCTTAGGCTTAGGCTGACGCTTAGGGTTAGGGTTAGGCCTAGTGCTACGGCTAGGGTTAGGGCTTAAGGTAGGGTCAGGGCTAGGACTAGGGAAGGGCTGCGGGTAGGGCTAGGGCTAGGGCTAGGACTAGGACTAGGACTAGGACTAGGACTAGGACTAGGGCTTGGGCTAGGGCTAGGGCTAGGGCAAGGGCTAGGGCGAGGGCGAGGGCTAGGGCTAGGTCTAGGGCTAGAGCTAAGGCTAGGGCTAGGGCTAGGGCTAGGGCTAGGGTTAGGGCTAGGGCTAGGGCTAGGGCTAGGGCTTGGGCTTGGGCTAGGGCTAGGGTTAGGGCTAGGGCTAGGGCTTGGGCTAGGGCTAGGGCTAGGGCTAGGGCTAGGGCTAGGGCTAGGGCTAGGGCTAGGGCTAGGGTCAGGGTTAGGATAAGGCCTAGGCCTAGGCCTAGGCCTAGAGCTACGATTATGGCTATGGCTAAAGCTCGGGCTTGGGCTTGGGCTCGGGCTAGGATTAGGCGTAGGGCCAGGGTTAGGGTTAGGGCTATTGCTACGACTAGGGCCAGGCCAGGGCTAGGGTTAGGGTTAGGGTGAAGGTGAGGGTTAGTATTAGGGCTAGGGCTAGGGCTCGGGTTAGGCTTAGGGCTAGGGCTAGGACTTGGGCTTGGGCCAGGGTTAGGGTTAGGGTTAGGGTTAGGATTAGGGCTAGGGATAAAATTAGGGTTAGGGTTAGGGTTAGGGTTAGAGTTTGCACTAGGGCTAGGGCTGGGCTACGGTTAGGGTTAGGGTTAGGACTAGGACTAGGACTAGGACTAGGACTTGGACAAGGACTAGGACTACTTCTAGGGTTAGGGCTATGCTAGGCCGAGGCCGAGGGCTAGGGCTTGGACTAGGGGTAGGGTCAGGGGTACTTCGAGGGCAAGTTCTACGGCTAGGGAAAGGCTTAAGGTTAGTGTTAGGGTTAGGGTTAGGGTTAGGTTTTAGGGCCAGGGTTAGGGCTAGGTCTGGGCTAAGGTTAGGGTTTGGGTGAGGGTGAGGGTGAGGGTTAGGGCGAGGGCGAGGGCGAGGGCGAGGGTGAGGGCTAGTGCGAGTGCTAGTGCGAGGGCTAGGGCGAGGGCTAGGGCGAGGGCTAATGTTAGGGTTACGGTCAAGGCGACGGGTTGGGCTAGGGCTCGATACAGGGCTGAGCTAGCGTGAGGGTGAGGGTGAGGGTGAGGGCTATGGCTTGGGCTAGGGATAGGGCTAGGGCTAGGGCTAGGGCTACGGCTAGGGCTAGGTTTAGGGTTAGGGTTAGGGTTTTGTTTAGACTTAGGCCTAGTGGTACGACTAGGGCTAGGGCTAGGGCTAGGGTTAGCCTTAGGGCTAGGGCTTGGGCTTGGGCTAGGGTTAGGGTAAGGGTTAGGGTTAGTTCTAGGGATAAGATTAGGGTTATGGTTAGGACTAGGACTAGGACTAGGACTATTAGTAGGACTAGGACTAGGACTAGGACTACTTCTAGGGCTAGGGCTGTGCTAGGCCCAGGCCGAGGGCTAGGGCTGGGGTAGGATTAGGGTTAGGGGTACGGCGAGGGCTAGGGCTAGGGTTAAGGTTAAAGTTAGGATTGGGCTAGTGCTAGTGCTAGGGCTAGGGTTAGGGTTAGGGTTAGCGTTAGGATTAGGATTAGTGTTAGTGTTAGTGTTAGGTTTTAGGGCAAGGGTTAGGGCTAGGGCTGGGTAAGGTTAGGATTTGGGTGAGGGTGAGGGTGAGGGAGAGGGAGAGGGTGAGGGTGAGGGTTAGGGCTAGGGCTAGGGCTAGGGCTATGATTGGGCAAAGGTTAGGGTTTGGGCTAGGGCTAGGGTTAGGGTTAGGGCTAGGGCTAGGCCTAGGGCTAGGGCTAGGCCTAGGGCTAGGGCTAGGGCTAGGGCTAGGGCTACGGCTAGGGCTAGGGTTTGGTTTATTCCTAGGCCTAGTGCTACGACTAGGGATAGGGATAGGGATAGGGTTAGGGTTAGGGCTAGGGCTAGGGTTAGGGTTAGGCTTAGGGCTAGGGCTAGGGCTAGGGCTTGGGCTTGGGCTAGGTTTAGGTTTAAGGTTAGGGCAAGGGTTAGGACTAGGGTTAGGGTTAGGATTAGGCCTAGGCCTAGTGCTACGATTATGGCTATGGCTAAAGCTCGGGCTCGGGCTCGGGCTAGGATTAGGCTTAGGTCTAGGGATAGGTTTCGGGCTATTTCTACATCTACGGGCAGAGCTGGGCTAGGCTGTGGGTGAGGGTGAAGGTAAGGGTTAGTGTTAGGGCTAGCGCTACGGCTAGGCTTAGAGTTAGGTTTTCTGTTAGGGTTCCGGCTTGGGTTAGGGCTAGGGCTAGGGTTAGGCTTAGGCTTAGGCTTTCGCTTAGGGTTAGGCCTAGTGCTACGGCTAGGGCTAGGGCTTAAGCTAGGGTCAGGGCTAGGCCTAGGGAAGGGCTGCGGCTAGGGTTAGCGCTAGGGCTAGGGTTAGGGCTAGGGCTAGTCCTAGGGCTAGGAATAGGACTAGGACTGGGATTAGGACTAGGACTAGGAATAGGGCTAGGGCTAGGGCTAGGGCTAGGGCTAGGGCTAGGGATAGGGCTAGGGTTAGGGTTAGGGTTAGGATTAGGATTAGGCCTAGGCCTAGCGCTACGATTATGGCTATGGCTAAAGGTCGGGTTAGGATTCGGCTAGTGCTAGTGCTAGTGCTAGGGCTAGGGTTAGGGTTAAGGTTAGTGTTAGGGTTATGTCTAGGTTTTAGGGCCAGTGTTAGGGCTAGGGGTGGGCTAAGGTTAGGGCTAGGATTAGGGCTAGGGTTAGGGCTAGGCCGAGGGCTAGGGCTAGGGCTAGGGCTAGGGCTAGGGCTTGATCTAGGGATATGATTAGGGTTAGGGTTAGGGATAGATTTTGCACTAGGGCTAGGGCTGGGCTACGGTTAGGGTTAGGGTTAGGACTAGGACTAAGACTAGGACTAGGACTAGGACTACTTCTAGGGCTAGGGCTATGCTAGGCCTAGGCCGAGGGCTAGGGCTAGGGCTAGGGGTAGGGCTAGGGCTTGGGCTAGGGCTAGGGCTAGGGCTAGGGCTAGGGCTAGATCTAGGGATAAGATTAGGGTTAGGGTTAGGGTTAGATTTTGCACTAGGGCTAGGGCTGGGCTACGGTTAGGCTACTGCGGCTAGGCTACTGCGGCTAGGGGTAGCGCTAGGGCTAGGGTTAGGGTTAGGGCAAGGCCTAGGGCTAGGAATAGGACTAGGACTGGTATTAGGACTAGGACTAGGACTAGGACTAGGGCTAGGGCTAGGGCTAGGGCTAGGGCTAGGGCTAGGGCTAGGGCTAGGATTAGGATTAGGCCTAGGCCTAGCGCTACGATTATGGCTACGGCTAAAGCTCGGGTTAGGATTCGGCTAGGGCTAGTGCTAGTGCTAGTGCTAGGGCTAGGGTTAGGGTTAAGGTTAGTGTTAGTGTTAGGGTTAGGGCTAGGTTTTAGGGCCAGGGTTAGGGCTAGGGGTGGGCTAAGGTTAGGGGTAGGATTAGGGCAAGGGTTAGGGCTAGGCCGAGGGCTACGGCTAGGGCTAGGGCTACAGCTAGGGCTAGGGCTAGGGCTAGGGTTAGGGATAGATCTAGGGATAAGATTAGGATTAGGGTTAGGGTTAGATTTTGCACTAGGGCTAGGGCTGGGCTAAGGTTAGAGTTTGGGTTAGGACTAGGACTAAGACTAGGTCTAGGACTACTTCTAGGGCTAGGGATATGCTAGGCCTAGGCTGAGGGCTAGGGCTAGGGCTAGGGTTAGGGCTAGATCTAGGGATAAGATTAGGGTTAGGGTTAGGCTTAGATTTTGCACTAGGGCTAGGGCTGGGCTACGGTTAGGGTTTGGGTTAGGACTAGGACTAAGACTAGGACTAAGACAAGGACTAGGACTACTTCTAGAGCTCGCGCTATGCTAGGCCTAGGCCGAGGGCTAGGGCTGGGGCTAGGTGTAGGGGTAGGGTTACGGCGAGAGCGAGGGCTAGGGCGAGGGCTAGGGCTAGGGCTAGGGCTAGGGCTACGGTTAAGCTTAAAGTTAGGATTGGGCTAGTGGTAGTGCTAGGACTAGGGTTAGGGTTAATTTTAGTGTTAGTGTTAGGGTTAGGGTTAGGTTTTAGTGCCAGGGTTAGGGCAAGGGCTGGGCTAAGGTTAGGGTTTGGGTTGGGGTGAGGGAGAGGGAGAGGGAGAGGGAGAGTAAGAGGGTTAGGGCTAGGGCTAGGGCTAGGGCGATGACTGGGCTAAGGTTAGGGTTTGGTTTAGGGTTAGGGTTAGGTTTCGGGTGAGGGCTAGGGCTCGGGCTCGGGCTAGGGCAAGGGCTAGGGCTAGGGATAGGGATAGGGATAGGGATAGGGATAGGGCTAGGGATAGGGCTAGGGATAGGGCTAGGGATAGGGCTAGGGATAGGGCTAGGGCTAGGCTTAGGGCTAGGGCTAGGCTTAGGGTTACGGTCAGGGCGACACGTTGGGCTAGGGCTAGATACAGGGCTGAGCTAGCGTGAGGGTGATGGTGAGGGCTTGGGCTAGGGCTTGGGCTAGGGCTAGGGCTTGGGCTAGGGCTAGGGCTAGGGCTAGGGCTAGGGCTAGGGCTAGGGCTAGGGCTAGGGCTAGGGCTAAGGCTAGGGCTAGAGTATGGTTTAGGCTTAGGCCTAGTGGTACGATTAGGGCTAGGGCTAGGGTTAGTGTTAGGGTTTGGATTAGTGTTTGCGTTAGCGCTAGCACTAGAGCTAGGTCTGGGCTAGGTTAAGGGTTAGGACTAGGACTAGGACTAGGACTAGGAATATTTCTAGGGCTAGGGCTATGCTAGGCCTAGGCCGAGGGCTATGGCTGGGGTAGGATTACGTTTAGGGGTACGGCGAGGGCTAGGGCTAGGGCTAGGGTTAAGCTTAAGGTTAGGATTGGGCTAGGGCTAGTGCTAGTGCTAGGGCTAGGGTTAGTGTTAGGGTTAGGGTTAGGGTTAGTGGTAGGGTTAGTGTTAGGGTGAGGGTCAGGGTCAGGGTCAGGGTGAAGGTGAGGGTTAGGGAGAGGGGGAGCGGGAGGGAGAGGGTGTGGGTGAGGGTTAGGGCTAGGGCTACGACTGGGCAAAGGTTAGGGTTTGGGTTAGGGTTAGGTTTAGGGTTAGGTTTAGGGATAGGTTTAGGGTTAGGATTAGGGCTAGGGCTAGGCCTAGCCCTCAGCCTAGGCCTAGCATAGCCCTAGCCCTAGAAGTAGTCCTAGTCCTAGTCCTAGTCCTAGTCCTAGTCCTCACCCTAACCGTAGCCCAGCCCTAGCCCTAGTGCAAACTATAACCCTAACACTAACCCTAATCGTATCCCTAGCCCTAACCCTAACCCTAACCCTGGCCCAAGCCCAAGCCCTAGCCCTAGCCCTAGCCCTAGCCCTAGCCCTAGCCCTAGCCCTAGCCCTAGCCCAAGCCCTAGCCTTAGCCATAAGCCTAACCCTAGCCCTAGCCCTAGCCCTAGCCCTAGCCCTAATACTAACCCTCACCTTCACTCTCACGCTACCGCTAGCCCTCTCCTGGCCCTAGTCCTAGCAATAGCCTAAAACCTAACCCTAGACCTAAGCGTAATGCTAGCCCGAGCCCAACCCCGAGCCCGAGCTTTACCCATAGCCATAAACATAGCACTAGGCCTAGACCTAATCCTAACCCTAACCCTAGCCCTAGCCCTAGCCCTAGCCCTAGCACTAGCACTAGCACTAGCCCTAGCCCAATCCTAACCATAAGCTTAACCCTAGCCCTAGCCCTAGCCCAATCCCTCACCGTACCCCTACCCCTGCCCCTAGCCCCCGCCCTAGCCCTCGGCCTAGGCCTAGCATAGCCCTAGCCCAAGAAGTAGTCCTAGTCCTAGTACTAGTCCTAGTCCTAGTCCGAGTCCGAGTCCGAGTCCGAGTCAAAGTCCTAGTCCTAGTCCTAGTCCTAGTCCTAACCCTAACCGTAGCCCAGCCCTAGCTCTAGTGCAAACTCTAACCCTAACCCTAACCCTAACCCTGGCCCAAGCCCAAGCCCTAGCTTTAGCCCTAAGCCTAACCCTAGCCCTAGCCCTAGCCCTAGCCCTAGCCCTAGCCCTAATACTAACCCTCACCTCCACCCTCATGCTACCGCTAGCCCTGTCCTGGCCCTAGTCCTAGCAATAGCCCGAAACCTAACCCTAGACCTAAGCGTAATGCTAGCCCGAGCCCGAGCCCAAATCCGAGCCCGAGCTTTACCCATAGCCAAAATCGTAGCACTAGGCATAGGCCTAATCCTAACCCTAACCCTAGCCCTAGCCCAAGCCCTAGCCCTAGCCCTAGCCCTAGCCCTAGCCCTAGCCCTAGCCCTAGCCCTAGCCCTAGCCCTAGCCCTAATCCTAACCCTGACGTTCTCCCTCACCCTAAACCTAGCCCTGGCCTGGCCCTAGTCCTAGCAATAGCACTAACCCTAACCCTGGCCCTAAGCCTAATCCTAGCCCGAGCCCAAGCTTTAGCCATAGCCATATTCGTAGCACTAGGCCTAGGCCTAGGCTTAATCCAAGCCCTAGCCCTAGCCCTAGCCCTAGCCCTAGCCCTAGCCGTAGTCCTAGCCCTCGGCCTAGCCCTCGGCCTAGCCCTAGCCCTAACCCTAGCCCTAACCTTAGCCCAGCTCTAGACCTAACCCTGGCCCTAAAACCTAACCCTAACCCTAACCCTAACCCTAACACTAACCTTAACCCTAACCTTAGCACTAGCACTAGCACTAGCACTAGCACTAGCACTAGCCCAATCCTAATCTTAAGCTTAACCCTAGCCCTAGCCCTAGCCCAATCCCTCGCCGTACCCCTACCCCTGCCCCTAGCCCCAGCCCTAGCCCTCGGCCTAGGCCTAGCATAGCCCTAGCCCAAGAAGTAGTCCTAGTCCTAGTCCTAGTCCTAGTCGTAGTCCTAGTCGTAATCGTAGTCCTAGTCCTAGTCCTAGTCCTAGTCCTAGTCCTAGTCCTAGTCCTTGTCCTAACCCTAACCGTAGCCCAGCCCTAGTTCTAGTGCAAACTCTAACCCTAACCCTAACCCTAATCTTATCCCTAGCCCTAACCCTAACCCTAACCCTGGCCCAAGCCCAAGCCCAAGCCCTAGCCTTAGCCATAAGCCTAACCCTAGCCCTAGCCCTAGCCCTAGCCCTAGCCCTAGCCCTAATACTAACCCTCACCTTCACTCTCACGCTACCGCTAGCCCTCTCCTGGCCCTAGTCCTAGCAATAGCCCGAAACCTAACCCTAGACCTAAGCGTAATGCTAGCCCGAGCCCAACCCCGAGCCCGAGCTTTACCCATAGCCATAAACATATCACTAGGCCTAGAGCTAATCCTAACCCTAACCCTAGCCCTAGCCCTAGCCCTAGCCCTAGCACTAGCACTAGCACTAGCACTAGCCCAATCCTAACCATAAGCTTAACCCTAGCCCTAGCCCTAGCCCAATCCCTCACCGTACCCCTACCCCTGCCCCTAGCCCCAGCCCTAGCCCTCGGCCTAGGCCTAGCATAGCCCTAGCCCAAGAAGTAGTCCTAGTCCTAGTCCTAGTCCTAGTCCTAGTCCTAGTCCGAGTCCGAGTCCGAGTCCGAGTCCGAGTCCGAGTCCGAGTCCGAGTCCGAGTCAAAGTCCTAGTCCTAGTCCTAGTCCTAGTCCTAACCCTAACCGTAGCCCAGCCCTAGCTCTAGTGCAAACTCTAACCCTAACCCTAACCCTAATCTTCTCCCTAGCCCTAACCCTAACCCTAACCCTAACCCTGGCCCAAGCCCAAGCCCAAGCCCTAGCCTTAGCCCTAAGCCTAACCCTAGCCCTAGCCCTAGCCCTAGCCCTAGCCCTAGCCCTAGCCCTAGCCCTAGCCCTAGCCCTAGCCCTAGCCCTAGCCCTAGCCCTAGCCCTAGCCCTAGCCCTAGCCCTAGCCCTAATACTAACCCTCACCTTCACCCTCATGCTACCGCTAGCCCTGGCCTGGCCCTAGTCCTAGCAATAGCCCGAAACCTAACCCTAGACCTAAGCGTAATGCTAGCCCGAGCCCGAGCTTTACCCATAGCCAAAATCGTAGCACTAGGCGTAGGCCTAATCCTAACCCTAACCCTAGCCCTAGCCCTAGCCCTAGCCCTAGCCGTCGCCGTACACCTAACCCTAATCTTGGCCCCAGCCCTAGCCCTCGGAATAGGCCTAGCATAGCCCTAGCCCTAGAAGTAGTCCTAGTCCTAGTCCTAGTCCTAGTCCTAGTCCTAACCCTAACCCTAGCCGACCCCTAGCCCTAGTGCTAGCGCTAACGCAAACACAAACGCTAACCCTAACCCTAACCATATCCCTAATCTTATCCCTAGCCCTAACCCTAAACCTAAACCTAAAAGTAGCCCAAGCCCAAGCCCTAGCCCTAAGCCTAACCCTAACCCTAACCCTAGCCCTAACCCTATCCCTATCCCTATCCCTATCCCTATCCCTATCCCTATCCCTAGTCGTAGCTCTAAGTCTAGGCCTAAACCAACCCCTAGCCCTAGCCCTAGCCCTAGCCCTAGCCCTAGCCCTAGCCCTAGCCCTAGCCCTAGCCCTAGACCAAGCCCTAGCCCTAGCCCTCACCCTCACGCTAGCTCAGCCCTGACTCTAGCCCTAGCCCAACACGTCGCCCTAACCGTAACCATAACCATAACCATAACACTAGCCCTGGCCCTAGCCCTAAGCCTAGCCCTAAGCCTAGCCCTAGCCCTAGCCCTAGCCCTAGCCCTAACCATCACCCTCACCCTCATCCTAACCCCAACCGTAATCCTAAACCTAACCCTAACTCAAACCCTAACCTTAGCGCAGCCCTAGCCCTAGCCCTAGCCCTAGCCCTAGCCCTAGCCCTAGCCTTAGCCCTAACCCTAACCCTAACCCTAAATCTAACCCTAACCCTAACCCTAACCAAAACCCTAACCTTAACCCAGCCCTAGCCCTAGCCCTAGCCCTAGCCCAAGCCCTAGCCCTCACCATCACCATCACCCTCACACTAGCTCAGCCCTGTATCTTGCCCTAGCCCAACGAGTCGCCCTTACCGTAACCCTAAGCCTAGCCCTAGCCCTAAGCCTAGCCCTAGCCCTAGCCCTAACCCTCACCCTAAACCTAACCCTAACGCTAACCCAAACCCTAACCTTAGCCCAGTCATCGCCCTGGCCCTAGCCCTAACCCTCTTCATCTCCCTCTCCCTCTCCCTCACCCCAACCCAAACCCTAACCTTAGCCCAGCCCTAGCCCTAACCCTGGTCCTAAAACCTAACCCTAACCCTAACACTAAGACTAACCTTAACCCTAACCCTAGTCCTAGCACTAGCACTAGCCCAATCCGAACTTTAAGCTTAACCCTAGCCCTAGCCCTCGCCGTACCCCTACCCCTACCCCTACCCCAGCCCTAGGCCTCGGCCTCGGCCTAGCATAGCCCTAGCCCTAGAAGTAGTCCTAGTCCTAGTCCTAGTCCTAGTCTTAGTCCTTAACACTAACCCTAGTCCTAGCACTAGCACTAGCCGAATCCTAACTTTAAGCTTAACCCTAACCCTAGCCCTAGCCCTAGCCCTAGCCCTCACCGTACCCCTATCCCTACCCCTAGCCCCAGCCCCAGCCCTCGGCCTAGGCCTAACCCTAACCCTAACACTAACACTAACCCTAACACTAACCCTAGCCCTAGCACTAGCCCTAGCCCAATCCTAACATTAAGCTTAACCCTAGCCCTAGCCCTAGCCCTAGCCCTCACCGTACCCCTAAATGTAATCCTAGCCCAGCCCTACCCCTAACCCTGGCCCTAAAACCTAGCCCTAACCCTAAACTTAACACTAACCTTAACCCTAACCCTAGCCCTAGCACTAGCACTAGCCCTAGCCCAATCCTAACCCGAGCTTTAGCCATAGCCATAATCGTAGCACTAGGCTTAGGCCTAGGCCTAATCCTAATCCTAACCGTAAACCTAGCCCTAGCCCTAGCCCTAGCCCTAGCCCTAGCCCTAGCCCTAGCCCTCAACCTAGCCCTAGCCCTAGCCCTAACCCTAGACCTAGACCTAGCCCTAGCCCTAATCCCAGTCCTAGTCCTAGTCCTATTCCTAGCCCTAGCCCTAGCCCTAGCCCTAGCCCTAGCCCTAACCCTAGCCCTAGCCCTAGCCCTAGCCGCAGCCCTTCCCTAGGCCTAGCCCTGACCCTAGCTTAAGCCCTAGCCCTAGCGGTAGCACTAGGCCTAACCCTAACCCTAATCCTAAGCCTAAGCCTAAGCCTAACCCTAGCCCTAACCCAAGCCGGAACGCTAACACAAACCCTAACTCAAAGCCTACCCCTAGCCCTAGCACTAACACTAACCCTCACCTTCACCCTCACCCTCACCCTAGCCCTGCTCTGGCCGTAGATGTAGAAATAGCCCGAAACCTATCCCTAGACATAAGCCTAATCCTAGCCCGAGCCCGAACCCGAGCTTTAGCCATAGCCATAATCGTAGCACTAGGCCTAGGCCTAGGCCTAGGCCTAGGCCTAGGCCTAGGCCTAGCCCTAGCCCTAGCCCTAGCCCTAGCCCTAGCCCTAGCCCTAGCCCTAGCCCTAACCCTAGCCCTAGCCCTAGCCCTCACCCTCATGCTACCTCAGCCCTGGCTCTAGCCCTAGCCCAACCCGTCACCCTAATCGTAACCATAACACTATCTCTAGCCCTAGCCCTAAGCGTAACCCTAACCCTACCCCGAGCCAGAGCCCGAGCCTGAGCCCAAGCCCTAACCGTAACCGTAACCGTAACCCTAACCCTAACCCAAACCCTAACCTTTCCCCTGTCATAGCCCTAGCCCTAACCGTCACCCTAACCCTCTCCCTCTCCCTCTCCCTCACCCTCACCCTCACCCTCACCCAAACCCTAACCATACCCAGCCCTAGCCCTAACCCTTGACCTAAAACCTAACACTAACCGTAACACTAACACTAACGCTAACCCTAACGCTAACCCTAACCCTAACCCTAACCCTAGCCCTAGCACTAGCACTAGCCCAATCCTAACCTTAACCCTAGCCCTAGCCCTCGCCGTACCCCTAACCCTAATCCTACCCCAGCCCTAACCCTCGGCCTAGGCCTAGCACAGCCCTAGACCTAGAAGTACTCCTAGTCCTAGTCCTAGTCCTAGTCCTACTAATAGTCCTAGTCCTAGTCCTAGTCCTAGTCCTAGTCCTAACCCTAAACCTAGCCCAGGCCTAGCTCTAGTGCTAGCGCTAACGCAAACGCTAACCCAAACCCTAACCCTAATCTTATCCCTAGCCCTAACCCTAACCCTTACCCTAAACCTAGCCCAAGCCCAAGCCCTAGCCCTAGTCGTATCACTAGGCATAAGCCTAAACCAAACCCTAACCCTAATCCTAGCCCTTGCCCTAGCCCTAGCCCTAGCCCTAGCCCTAGCCCTCGCCCTCGACCTCGCCCTCGCCCTAGCCCTTGCCCTCGCCCTAGCCCAAGCCCTAGCCCCCACCCTCACCCTCACCCTCACCCTCACCCTCACCCTCACCCTCACCCTCACCCTCACCCTCACGCTAGCTCAACCCTGTATCTGACCCTAGCCCAACCCGTCGCCCTGACCGTAACCCTAATATTAGCCCTAGCCCTAGCCCTAATACTAACCCTCACCTTTACCCTCACCCTAACCCTAGCCCTGGTCTGGCCCTAGTCCTAACAATAGCCCTAACCCTAACCCTGGCCCTAAGCCTAATCCTAGCCCGAGCCCGAGCCCAAGCCCGAGCCCGAGCCCGAGCCCGAGCTTTAGCCATAGCCATAATCGTTGCACTAGGCCTAGGCCTAATCCTAACCCTAGCCCTAGCCCTAGCCCTAGCCCTAGCCCAACCCTAGCCCTAGCCCTAGCCCTAGCCCTAGCCCTAGCCCTAGCCCTAGCCCTAACCCTAGCCCTAGCCCTAGCCCTAGCCCTAGCCCTAGCCCTAGCCCTAGCTCTAGCCCTAGCCCTAGCCCTAGCCCTAGCCCTAGCCCTAGTCTTGGCCGAGCCCTAGCCCTAGCCCTAGCCCTAGCCCTAGCCCTAGCCCTAGCCCTAGCCCTAGCCCTAGTCCTAGTCCTAGTCCTAGTCCTAGTCCTAGTCCTAGTCCTAGTCCTAGTCCTAGTCCTAGTCCTAGCCCTAGCCCTAGCCCTAGTCCTAGTCCTAGCCCTAACCCTAGCCCTAGCCCTAGCCCTAGCCGCAGCCCTTCCCTAGGCCTATCCCTGACACTAGCTTAAGCCCTAGCCCTAGCCGTAGCACTAGGCCTAACCCTAACCCTAAGTGTAAGCCTAAGCCTAAGTCTAACCCTAGCCTTACCCTAGCCGGAACCCTAACACAAACCATAACACTAAGCCTAGCCCTAGCCCTAGCCCGAGCCCTAACACTAACCCTCACCTTCACCCTCACCCTCGCCCTAGCCCTGCTCTGGCCGTAGACGTAGAAATAGCCCGAAACCTAACCCTAGACCTAAGCCTAATCCTAGCCCGAGCTGGAGCCCGAGCCCGAGCCCGAGCCCGAGCCCGACCTTGAGCCCTAGTCGTAGCACTAGGCCTAGGCCTAAAACAGACCTTAACCCTAACTCTAACCGTAACCCTAATCCTAGCCCTAGGCCTAGCATAACCGTAGTCCTAGTCCTAGTCCTAGTCCTAGTCCTAGTCCTAGTCCTAGTCCTAGTCCTAGTCCTAGTCCTAACCCTAACCCTAAACCTAGCCCAGCCCAAGCCCTAGTGCAAACTCTAACCCTAACCCTAACCCTAATCTTATCCCTAGCCCTAACCCTAACCCTAACCCTGGCCCAAGCCCAAGCCCTAGCCCTAGACCTAGACCTAGCCCTTGCCCTAGCTCTAGCCCTAGCCCTAGCCCTAGCCCTAGCCCTAGCCCTAGCCCTAGCCCTAGCCCTAGCTTTAGCCCTAGCCCTAGCCCTAGCCCTAGCCCTAGCCCTAGCCCTAATACTAACCCTCACCTTCACCCTCACCCTCACCCTAGCCCTGGCCTGGCCCTAGTCCTAGCAGTAGCCCTAACCCTAACCCTGGCCCTAAGCCAAATCCTAGCCCGAGCCCGAGCCCAAGCCTGAGCCCGAGCTTTAGCCATAGCCATAATCGTAGCACTAGGCCTAGGCCTAATCCTAACCCTAACCCTAGCGCTAAGTCCTAACCCTAACCGTAGCCCAGCCCTAGCCCTAGTGCAAACTCTAACCCTAACCCTAACCCTAATCTTATCCCTAGCCCTAACCCTAAACCTAACCCTGACCCCAGTGGCGGCTGGTGGGCTTCAGGGCTGGGTGTTCACAGCCCTAAGTCCCAGGGAGGCGGGGGCTGCTGAAGGTGCTGGGTGGAGCTTAAGAGGTCACTGAGTGGAGCTTAAGAGGTCACTGGGTGGAGCTTAAGAGGTCGCTGGGTGGAGCCTAAGAGGTCACTAGGCGGAGCCCCGGTTCAGAAAGTCTCAGAACCAGATAGGTGGGACCAGAGCCAATCTGATGTGTATCCTGGCTGAGTCTTAAAGTGCAATGAAGCCGGATTAAACCTGAGGTGTGACTGCAGCCAATGTGAAAAGAAAATTACTGGTCCCATCGCTGATGTCTTCTGTGCCTATGAAAGTGGACTTAAGCTAGATTAATCCCTAGAAGAGGAAGAAAAAGAAGAAGAGGAGGATGAGGAATAAGAAGAAGAAGAGTTGGCTTTTCTACCCCGCTTTTCTCACCCATTTAAGGGGACTCAAGGCGGCTGACAAACTTTCTGTTCTTCCCCGCACAACAGACACCCTGTGAGGTAGGTGGGGCTGTGAGAGCTCAGAAGAGAGCTGTGACTAGCCCATAGCCACCTAGCAAGCTTGGCTCATGTGAAAGTGGACTGAAGCTGGATTAATCCCTAGAAGATGCAGAAGCAGCAATGGCTTTTCTACCCCGGTTTTCTCTCCCATTTAAGGGGACTCAAAGCGGCTGACAAACTTTCTGTTCTTCCCCCCACAACAGACACCCTGTGAGGTAGGTGGGGCTGTGAGAGCTCAGAAGAGAGCTGTGACTAGCCCATAGCCACCTAGCAAGCTTGGCTCATGTGAAAGTGGACTGAAGCTGGATTAATCCCTAGAAGAAGCAGAAGCAGCAATGGCTTTTCTACCCCGGTTTTCTCTCCCATTTAAGGGGACTCAAAGCAGCTGACAAACTTTCTGTTCTTCCCCCCACAACAGACACCCTGTGAGGTAGGTGGGGCTGTGAGAGCTCAGAAGAGAGCTGTGACTAGCCCATGGCCACCTAGCAAGCTTGGCTCATGTGAAAGTGGACGGAAGCTGGATTAAAGCTCTGGTGTGACTGCAGCCAAAGTGAAGAGAAAATTATTGGTCACATGGGTGATATCTTCTGTGCCTATGAAAGTGGACTAAAGCTAGATTAATCCCTAGAAGAAGCAGTGTTGGCTTTTCTACCCCGCTTTTCTCACCCATTTACGGGGACTCAAAGCGGCTGACAAACTTTCTGTTCTTCCCCCCACAACAGACACCCTGTGAGGTAGGTGGGGCTGTGAGAGCTCAGAAGAGAGCTGTGACTAGCCCATGGCCACCTAGCAAGCTTGGCTCATGTGAAAGTGGACGGAAGCTGGATTAAAGCTCTGGTGTGACTGCAGCCAAAGTGAAGAGAAAATTATTGGTCACACGGTTGATATCTTCTGTGCCTATGAAAGTGGACTAAAGCTAGATTAATCCCTAGAAGAAGAAGCGTTGGCTTTTCTACCCCGCTTTTCTCACCCATTTAAGGGGACTCAAAGCGTCTGACAAACTTTCTGTTCTTCCCCCCACAACAGACACCCTGTGAGGTAGGTGGGGCTGTGAGAGCTCAGAAGAGAGCTGTGACTAGCCCATAGCCACCTAGCAAGCTTGGCTCATGTGAAAGTGGACTGAAGCTGGATTAAAGCTCTGGTGTGACTGCAGCCAAAGTGAAGAGAAAATTATTGGTCACATGGCTGATGTCTTCTGTGCCTATGAAAGTGGACTAAAGCTAGATTAATCCCTAGAAGAAGAAGCTAGTGTCACGGCTAGGCCTAGGGAAGGGCTGCGGCTAGAGCTAGGGCTAGGGCTAGGGTTAGGGCTAGGACTAGGGCTAGGGCTAGGGCTAGGGAAGGGCTAAAGCTGAGGCTAGGCTTACGGCTAGGCTTAGGGCCAGGCCTAGTGTTATGGTAACGGTTAGGGCGACGGGTTGGGCTAGGGCTAGAGCCATGGCTGAGGTAGCATGAGGGTGAGGGCTAGGGATAGGGCTAGGGCTAGGGCTAGGGCTAGGGCTAGGGCTAGGGCTAGGGTTAGGGCTAGGGCTAGGGCTAGGGCTAGGGCTAGGGCTAGGGCTAGGGCTAGGGCTAGGGTTAGGGCTAGGGTTTGGTTTAGGCCTAGGCCCAGTGCTAAGACTAGGGATAGGGATAGGGATAGGGTTAGGGCTAGGGTTCGGCTTAGGCTTAGGGCTACGATTATGGCTATGGCTAAAGCTCGGTCTTGGGCTAGGATTAGGCTTAGGTCTAGGGATAGTTTTCGGGCTATTTCTACATCTACGGCCAGAGCAGGGCTAGGGTGAGGGTGAGGGTGAAGGTGAGGGTTAGTGTTAGGGCTAGGGCTAGGCTTAGTGTTAGGGTTTGTATTAGGGTTCCGGCTTGGGTTAGGGCTAGGGTTAGGCTTAGGCTTAGGCTTACGCTTAGGGTTAGGGTTAGGCCTAGTACTACGGCTAGGGCTAGAGATTAAGCTAGGGTCAGGGCTAAGCCTATGGAAGGTCTGAGGCTAGGGCTAGGGCTAGGCCTAGGGCTAGGACTAGGACTAGGACTGGGATTAGGACTAGGGCTAGGGCTAGGGCTAGGGCTAGGGCTAGGGCTAGGGCTAAGGCTAGGGTCAGGGTTAGGATTAGGCCTAGGCCTAGTGCTACGATTATGGCTATGGCTAAAGCTCGGGCTTGGGCAGGGGCTCGGGCTAGGATTAGGCTTAGGGCCAGGGTTAGGGTTAGGGCTATTGCCAGGACTAGGGCCAGGCCAGGGCTAGGGCTAGGGTGAGGGTGAAGGTGAGGGTTAGTATTAGGGCTAGGGCTAGGGCTAGGCCTCGGGTTAGGCTTAGGGCTAGGGCTAGGGCTAGGACTTGGGCTTGGGCTAGGGTTAGGGTTAGGGTTAGGGCTAGGAATAAGATTAGGGTTAGGGTTAGGGTTAGAGTTTGCACTAGGGCTAGGGCTGGGCTACGGTTAGGGTTAGGACTAGGACTAGGACTAGGACTACTTCTCGGGTTAGGGCTATGCTAGGCCTAGGCCGAGGGCTAGGGCTGGGGCTAGGGATAGGGGTAGGAGTACTTCGAGGGCAAGTGCTATGGCTAGGGTTAGGGTTAAGGTTAGTGTTAGGGTTAGGGTTAGGGTTAGGTTTTACGGCCAGGGTTAGGGCTAGGGCTGGGCTAAGGTTAGGGTTAGGGTTTGGGTTAGGGTGAGGGTGAGGTTTAGGGCTAGGGCTAGGGCTAGGGCTAGGGCTAGGGCTAGGGCTAGGGCTAGGGCTAATGTTAGGGTTATGGTCAGGGCGACGGGTTGGGCTAGGGCTAGATACAGGGCTGAGCTATCGTGAGGGTGAGGGTGAGGGCGAGGGCTAGGGCTAGGGCTAGGGCTTGGGCTAGGGCTAGGGCTAGGGCTAGGGCTAGGATTAGGGTTAGGGTTTGGTTTAGGCTTAGGCCTAGTGGTACGACTAGGACTAGGGCTAGGGCTAGGGTTAGCCTTAGGGCTACGGCTTGGGCTTGGGCTATGGTTAGGGTAAGGGTTAGGGTTCGGGCTAGGGATAAGATTAGGGTTAGGGTTTGGGTGAGCGTTTGCGTTAGCGCTAGCACTAGCACTAGAGCTAGGCCTGGGCTAGGTTTAGGGTTAGGGTTAGAACTAGGACTAGGACTATTAGTAGGACTAGGACTAGGACTAGGACTACTTCTAGGGCTAGGGCTGTGCTAGGCCTAGGCCGAGGGCTAGGGCTGGGGTAGGATTAGGGTTAGGGGTAGGGGTCCGGCGAGGGCTAGGGGTAGGGTTAAGGTTAAGTTTAGGATTGGGCTAGGGCTAGTGCTAGTGCTAGGTTTAGGGTTAGGGTTAGCGTTAGCTTTTAGGGCAAGGGTTAGGGCTAGGGCTGGGTAAGGTTAGGGTTTGGGTGAGGGTGAGGGTTAGGGTGAGGGTGAGGGTGAGGGAGAGGGAGAGGGTGAGGTTTAGGGCTATGGCTAGGCTATGACTGGGCAAAGGTTAGGGTTTGGGCTAGGGCTAGATACAGGGCTGAGCTAGCGTGAGGGTGAGGGTGAGGGCGAGGGCTAGGGCTAGGGCTAGGGCTAGGGCTAGGGCTAGGGTTTGGTTTAGGCCTAGGCCTAGTGCTACGACTAGGGATAGGGATAGGGATAGGGATAGGGTTAGGGTTAGGGATAGGGTTAGGCTTAGGCTTAGGGCTAGGGCTTGGGCTTGGGCTAGGTTTAGGTTTCAGGTTAGGGCTAGGGTTAGGGCTAGGGTTAGGGTTAGGATTAGGGTTAGGATTAGGCCTAGACCTAGTGCTACGATTATGGCCTAATCCTAACCCTAACCCTAACCCTAGCCCTAGCTCTAGCCCTAGCCCTAGCCGTAACCGTAGCCGTAGCCCTAGCCCTAGCCCTAGCCCTAGAACTAGTCCTAGTCCTAGTCCTAGTCCTAGTCCTAGTCCTAGTCCTAGTCCTAGTCCTAGTCCTAGTCCTAGTCCTAGTCCTAGTCCTAACCCTAACAGTAGCCCAGCCCTAGCCCTAGCCCTAGTGCAAACTCTAACCCTAACCCTAACCCTAACCCTAAACTTATCCCTAGCCCTAACCCTAAACCTAACCCTGGCCCAAGCCCAAGCCCTAGCCCTAGCCTTAAGCCTAACCCTAGCCCTAGCCCTAGCCCTAGCCTAAACCCTAGCCCTAATACTAACCCTCACCTTCTCCCTCACCGTAACCCTAGCCCTGACCTTGCCCTAGTCCTCGCAATAGCCCTAACCCTAACCCTAGGGAAGGGCTGAGGCTAGGGCTAGGGCTAGGGCTAGGGTTAGGGCTAGGACTAGGACTAGAGCTAGGGCTAGGACTAGGACTAGGACTAGGACTAGGACTAGGACTAGGACTAGGACTAGGATTAGGATTAGGACTAGGACTAGGACTAGTTTTAGTTCTAGTTCTAGTTCTAGGGCTAGGGCTCGGGCAAGACTAGGGCTAGGGCTAGGGCTAGGGCTAGGGCTAGGGCTAGGGCTAGGGCTAGGGCTAGGGCTAGGGCTAGGGCTAGGGCTAGGCTTAGGGTTAGGATTAGGCCTAGGCCTAGGCCTATGCCTAGTGCAACGATTATGCCTATGGCTAAAGCTCGGGCTTGGGCTCGGGCTTGGGCTCGGGCTCGGGCTAGGATTAGGCTTAGGGCCAGGGTTAGGGTTAGGGCTATTGTTAGGTCTAGGGCCAGACCAGGGCTAGGGTGAGGGTGAGGGTGAAGGTGAGGGTTAGTATTAGGGCTAGGGCTAGGGCTCGGGTTAAGCTTAGTGCTACGGCTAAGGCTTGGGCTTGGGCCAGGGTTAGGGTTAGGGTTAGGGTTAGGGCTAGGGATAAGATTAGGGTTAGGGTTAGGGTTAGAGTTTGCACTAGGGCTAGGGCTGGGCTACGGTTAGGGTTAGGACTAGCACTAGGACTAGGACTAGGACTAGGGCTTGGACTAGGACTAGGAGTACTTCTAGGGTTAGGGCTATGCTAGGCCTAGGCCGAGGACTAGGGCTGGGGCTAGGGGTAGGGGTAGGGGTACTTCGAGGGCTAGTGCTACGGCTAGGGTTTGGGTTAAGGTTAGTGTTAGTGTTAGGGTTAGGGATAGGTTTTACGGCCAGGGTTAGGGCTAGGGCTGGGCTAATATTAGTGTTTGGGTTAGGGTGAGGGTGAGGGTGAGGGTGAGGGTGAGGGTGAGGGTGAGGGTGAGGGTGAGGGTGAGGGCTAGGACTAGGACTAGGGCTAGGGCTAGGGCTAGGGCTAGGGTTTGGTTTAGGCTTCGGCCTAGTGGTACGACTAGGGCTAGGGCTAGGGCTAGGGTTAGCCTTAGGGCTAGGGCTTGGGCTTGGGCTAGGGTTAGGGTAAGGGTTAGGGTTAGGGTTAGGGCTAGGGATAAGATTAGGGTTAGGGTTTGGGTGAGCGTTTGCGTTAGCGCTAGCTCTACAGCTAGGCCTGGGCTACGTTTAGGTTTAGGGTTAGGACTAGGACTAGGACTAGGACTAGGACTAGGACTAGGAATAGGACTAGGACTATTAGTAGGATTAGGACTAGGACTAGGACTAGGAGTACTTCTAGGGCTAGGGGTGTGCTAGGCCTAGGTCGAGGGCTAGGGCTGGGGTAGGATTAGGGTTAGGGGTACGGCGAGGGCTAGGGCTAGGGTTAAGGTTAGGATTGGGCTACGGCTAGTGCTAGGGCTAGGGTTAGTGTTAGGGTTAGGGTTAGGGTTAGGGTTAGGGTTAGTGTTAGGGTTAGTGTTTGGGTGAGCGTCAGGGTCAGGGTCAGGGTGAGGGTGAGGGTGAGGGTTAGGGAGAGGGAGAGGGAGAGGGTGAGGGTGAGGGTTAGGTCTAGGGCTACGACTGGGCAAAGATTAGGGTTTGGGTTAGGTTTAGGTTTAGGGTTAGGGTTAGGTTTAGGATTAGGGCTAGGGCTAGGCCTAGCCCTCGGCCTAGGCCTAGCATAGCCCTAGCCCTAGAAGTAGTCCTAGTCCTAGTCCTAGTCCTAGTCCTCACCCTAACCGTAGCCCAGTTCTAGCCCTAGTGCAAACTCTAACTCTAACCCTAACCCTAACCCTAATCTTATCCTTAGCCCCTGCCCTAACCCTAACCCTGGCCCAAGCCCTAGCCCTAGCCCTAGCCCTAGCCCTAGCCCTAGCACTAGCCCTAGCACTATCCCTAGCCCTAGCCCTAGCCCTAGCCCTAGCCCTACCCTTAGCCCTAGCCCTAATCCTAACCCTCACCTTCTCCCTCACCCTAAACCTAGCCCTGGCCTGGCCCTAGTCCTAGCAATAGCCCTAACCCTAACCCTGGCCCAAGCCCTAGCCCTAGCCCTAGCCCTCGCCGTACACCTACCCCTACCCCTAGCCCCAGCCCTAGCCCTCGGCCTAGGCCTAGCATAGCCGTAGCCCTAGACGTAGTCCTAGTCCTAGTCTTAGTCCTAGTCCTAACCCAAACCCTAACCGTAGCCCAGCCCTAGCCCTAGTGCAAAATCTAACCCTAACCCTAACCCTAATCTTATCCCTAGCCCTAGCCCTAGCCCTAGCCCTAGCCCTAGCCCTAGCCCTAGCCCTAGCCCTAGCCCTAGCCCTAGCCCTAGCCCTAGCCCTAGCCCTAGCCCTAGCCCTAGCCCTAGCCCTAACCCTAGCCCTAATCCTAGCCCTAATCCTAGCCCAGCCTTAGCCATAACCCTGGCCCTAAATCCTAGCCCTAACCCTAACACTAACCTTAACCCTAATCCTAGCCCTAGCCCTAGCCCTAGCCCTAGCCCTAGCCCTATCCCTAGCCCTAGTCCTAGTCCTAATTCCAGTCCTCGTCCTAGCCCTAGGCCTAGCCCTAGCCCTAACCCTAGCCCTAGCCCTAGCTCTAGCCTTAGCCGTAGCACTAGGCCTAACCCTAACCCTAAGCGTAAGCCTAAGCCTAAGCCTAAGCCTAACCCTAGCCCTAACCCAAGCCGGAACACTAACACAAACCCTAACTCTAAGCCTAGCCCTAGCCCTAGCCCTAACACTAACCCTCACCATCACCCTCACCCTCAGCCTAGCCCTGCTCTGGCCGTAGATGTAGAAATAGCCCGAAACCTATCCCTAGACCTAAGCCTAATCCTAGCCCGAACCCGAGCCCGAGCCCGAGATTTAGCCATAGCCATAATCGTAGCACTAGGCCTAGGCCTAATCCTAACACTAACCCAAGCCCTAACCCTAGCCCTAACCCTAACCCTAAACCTAGCAAAAGCCCAAGCCCAAGCCCTAAGCCTAAGCCTAACCCTAGCCGTAACCCTATCCCTATCCCTATCCCTAGGCGTAGCACTAGGCCTAGGCCTCAACCAAACCCTAGCCCTATCCCGAGCCCTAGCCCTAGCCCTAGCCCTAGCCCTCGCCGTACCCCTACCCCTACCCCTAGCCCCAGCCCTAGTCCTCGGCCTAGGCCTAGCATAGCCCTAGCCCTAGAAGTAGTCCTAGTCCTAGTCCTAGTCCTAGTTCTAGTCTTAGTCCTAGTCCTAACCCTAATCCTAACCGTAGCCCAGCCCTAGCCCTAGTGCAAAATCTAACCCTAACCCTAACCCTAACCCTAATCTTATCCCTAGATCTAGCCCTAGTCCTAGTCCTAGCCCTAGACCTAGACCTAGCCCTAGTCCTAGCCCTCGGCCTAGCCATAATCCTAGCCCTAATCCTAGCCCTAACCTTAGCCCAGCCCTAGCCCTAACTCTGGCCCTAAAACCTAGCCCTAACCCTAACCCTAACACTAACCTTAACCCTAACCCTAGCACTAGCTCTAGCACTAGCCCTAGCCCAATCCTAACCCGAGCTTTAGCCATAGCCATTATAGTAGCGCTAGGCCTAGGCCTAATCGTAACACTAACCCTAGCCCTAGCCCTAGCCCTAGCCCTAGCCCTAGCCCTAGCCCTAGCCCTAGCCCTAGCCCTAGCCCTAGATCTAGCCCTAGTCCTAGTCCTAGTCCTAGTCCTAATCCCAGTCCTAGTCCTATTTCTAGCTCTAGGCCTAGGCCTAGCCCTAACCCTAGCCCTAGCCCTTGCCCTAGCCGCAGCACTTCCCTAGGCCTAGCCCTGACAGTAGCTTAAGCCCTAGCCCTAGCCGTAGCACTAGGCCTAAACCTAACCCTAAGCGTAAGCCTAAGCGTAAGCCTAACCCTAGCCCTAACCCAAGCCGGAACCCTAACACAAACCCTAACTCTAAGCCTAGCCCTAGCCCTAGCCCTAGCCCTAACACTAACCCTCACCTTCACCCTCACCCTCAGCCTAGCCCTGCTCTGGCCGTAGATGTAGAAATAGCCCGAAACTTATCCCTAGACCTAAGCCTAATCCTAGCCCGAGCCCGAGCCCGAGCTTTAGCCATAGCCATAATCGTAGCACTAGGCCTAGGCCTAATCCTAACCCTAACCCTAGCCCTAACCCTAGCCCTAACCCTAAACCTAAACCTAGACCAAGCCGAAGCCCTAGCCCTAAGCCTAACCCTAACCCTAGCCCTAACCCTATCCCTATCCCTAACCCTAGTCGTAGCACTAGGCCTAGGCCTAAACCAAACCCTAGCCCTAGCCCTAGCCCTAGCCCTAGCCCTAGCCCTAGCCCTAGCCCTAGCCCTAGCCCTAGCCCTAGCCCTAGCCCTAGCCCTAACCCAAGCCCTAGCCCTAGCCCTAGCCTTAGCCCTAGCCCTCAGCCTCATGCTACCTCAGTCCTGGCTCTAGCCCTAGCCCAACCCGTCGCCCTAACCGTAACCGTAACCATAACACTAGCTCTAGCCCTAGCCCTAAGCCTAGCCCTAGCCCTAGCCCTAACCCTAACCCTAACCCTAACCCTAACCCAAACCCAAACCCAAACCCTAACCTTTGCCCAGTCATAGCCCTAGCCCTAACCCTCACCCTAACCCTCTCCCTCTCCCTCTCCCTCACCCTCACCCTCACCCTCACCCTCACCCAAACCCTAACCTTACCCAGCCCTAGCCCTAACACTTGCCCTAAAACCTAACACTAACCCTAACACTAACGCTAACGCTAACGCTAACCCTAACCCTAACCCTAGCCCTAGCACTAGCCCTAGCCCAATGCTAACCTTAACCTTAACCATAGCCCTAGCCCTCACCGTACCCCTAACCCTAATCCTACCCCAGCCCTAGCCCTCGGGCTAGGCCTAGCACAGCCCTAGCCCTAGAAGTAGTCCTAGTCCTAGTCCTAGTCCTAGTCCTAGTCCTAGTCCTAGTCCTAGTCCTAGTCCTAGTCCTAGTCCTAGTCCTAGTCCTAGTCCTAGTCCTAACCCTAACCCTAAACCTAGCCCAGGCGTAGCTCTAGTGCTAGCGCTAGCGCTAACGCAAACACTAACCCTAACCCTTACCCTAACCCTAGCCCAAGCCCAAGCCCAAGCCCTAGCCCTAAGACTAACCCTAGCCCTAGCCCTAGCCCTAGCCCTAGTCATACCACTAGGCCTAAGCCTTAACCAAACCCTAACCCTAATCCTAGCCATAGCCCTAGCCGTAGCCCTAGCCCTAGCCCTAGCCCTAGCCCAAGCCCTAGCCCTCACCCTCACCCTCACGCTAGCTCAGCCCTGTATCTAGCCCTAGCCCAACCCGTCGCCCTGACCGTAACCCTAACATTAGCCCTAGCCCTAGCCCAAGCCCTAGCCCTAGCCCTAGCCCTAGCCCTAGCCCTAGCCCTCACCCTAGCCCTAGCCGTAGCCCTAGCCCTAGCCCTAACCCTAACCCTCACCCACACCCTAACCCAAACCCTAACCTTAGCCCAGCCCTAGCCCTAACCCTGGCCCTAAAACCTAACCCTAACCCTAACCGTAACACTAACCTTAACCCTAACCCTAGACGTAGCACTAGCCCTCGAAGTACCCCTACCCCTACCCCTAGCCCCAGCCCTAGCCCTCGGCCTAGGCCTAGCATAGCCCTAACCCTAGAAGTAGTCCTAGTCCTAGTCCTCGTCGAAGTCCTAGTCCTAGTCCTAGTCCTAACCCTAACCGTAGCCCAGCCCTAGCCTTAGTGCAAACTCTAACCCTAACCCTAACCCTAATCTTATCCCTAGCCCTAACGCTAACCCTAACCCTGGCCCAAGCCCAAGCCCTAGCCCTAGCCCTAGCCCTAAGCCTAACACTAGAACTGGCCCTAGCCCTAGCCCTAGCCCTAGCCCTAGCCCTAGCCCTAGCCCTAGCCCTAGCCCTAATACTAACCCTCACCTTCACCCTCACCCTCACCCTAACCCTAGCCCTGGCCTGGCCCTAGTCCTAGCAATAGCCCTAACCCTAACCCTGGCCCTAAGCCAAATCCTAGCCTGAGCCCAAGCCCAAGCCCAAGCCCAAGCCCGAGCCCAAGCTTTAGCCATAGCCATAATCGTAGCACTTGGCCTAGGCCTAATCGTAACCCTAACCCTAGGCCTAGATCTAGCCCTAGGCCTAGCCCTAGGCCTAGCCCTAGCCCTAGCCGTAGTCCTAGTCCTAGTCCTAGTCCTAACCCTCACCCTCAGTCTAGCTCAGCCCTGTATCTAGCCCTAACCCATCCCGTCGCCCTGACCGTAACACTAACATTAGCCCTAGCCCTAGCCCTAGCCCTAGCCCTAGCCCTAGCCCTAGCCCTAGCCCTAGTCCTAGTCCTAATCCCAGTCCTAGTCCTATTCCTAGCTCTAGGCCTAGGCCTAGCCCTAACCCTAGCCCTAGCCCTAGCCGCAGCACTTCCCTAGGCCTAGCCCTGACCCTAGCTTAAGCCCTAGCCCTAGCCGTAGCACTAGGCCTAAACCTAACCCTAAGCGTAAGCCTAAGCGTAAGCCTAACCCTAGCCCTAACCCAAGCCGGAAACCTAACACAAACCCTAACTCTAAGCCTAGCCCTAGCCCTAGCCCTAACACTAACCCTCACCTTCACCCTCACCCTCAGCCTAGCCCTGCTCTGGCCGTAGATGTAGATATAGCCTGAAACCTATCCCTAGACCTAAGCCTAATCCTAGCCCGAGCCCAAGCTTTAGCCATAGCCATAATCGTAGCACTAGGCCTAGGCCTAATCCTAACCCTAACCCTATCCCTAACCCTAGCCCTAACCCTAACCCTAAACCTAGACCAAGCCGAAGCCCTAGCCCTAAGCCTAACCCTAACCCTAGCCCTAACCCTAGCCCTAGCCCTAACCCTATCCCTATCCCTAACCCTAGTCGTAGCACTAGGCCTAGGCCTAAACCAAACCCTAGCCCTAGCCCTAGCCGTAGCCCTAGCCCAAGCCCTAGCCCTAGCCCTAGCCCTAGCCCTAGCCCTAGCCCTAGCCCTAGCCCTAGCCCTAGCCCTAGCCGTAGCCCTAGCCCTAACCCAAGCCCTAGCCCTAGCCCTAGCCCTAGCCCTCACCCTCATTCTACCTCAGTCCTGGCTCTAGCCCTAGCCCAACCCGTCACCCTAACCGTAACCATAACACTAGCTCTAGCCCTAGCCCTAAGCCTAGCCCTAAGCCTAGCCCTAGCCCTAGCCCTAGCCCTAGCCCTAGCCCTAACCCAAGCCGGAACCCTAACACAAACCCTAACTCTAAGCCTAGCCCTAGCCCTAGCCCTAACACTAACCCTCACCTTCACCCTCACCCTCAGCCTAGCCCTGCTCTGGCCGTAGATGTAGAAATAGCCCGAAACCTATCCCTAAACCTAAGCCTAATCCTAGCCCGAGCCCAAGCTTTAGCCATAGCCATAATCGTAGCACTAGGCCTAGGCCTAATCCTAACCCTAACCCTATCCCTAACCCTAGCCCTAACCCTAACCCTAAACCTAGACCAAGCCGAAGCCCTAGCCCTAGCCCTAAGCCTAACCCTAACCCTAGCCCTAGCCCTAACCCTATCCCTATCCCTATCCCTAACCCTAGTCGTAGCACTAGGCCTAGGCCTAAACCAAACCCTAGCCCTAGCCCTAGCCCTAGCCCTAGCCCTAGCCCTAGCCCTAGCCCTAGCCCCAGCCCTCATGCTACCTCAGTCCTGGCTCTAGCCCTAGCCCAACCCGTCGCCCTAAACGTAACCATAACACTAGCTCTAGCCCTAGCCCTAAGCCTAGCCCTAAGCCTAGCCCTAGCCCTAGCCCTAGCCCTAGCCCTAACCCTAACCCTAACCCTAACCCAAACCCAAACCCTAACCTTTGCCCAGTCATAGCCCTAGCCCTAGCCCTATCCCTCACCCTAACCCTCTCCCTCTCTCTCACCCTCACCCTCACCCTCACCCTCACCCTCACCCTCACCCTCACCCAAACCCTAACCTTAACCAGCCCTAGCCCTAACCCTTGCCCTAAAACCTAACACTAACCCTAACACTAACCCTAACGCTAACCCTAACCCTAACCCTAACCCTAGCCCTAGCACTAGCCCTAGCCCAATGCTAACCTTAACCTTAAACATAGCCCTAGCCCTCGCCGTACCCCTAACCCTAATCCTACCCCAGCCCTAGCCCTCGGCCTAGGCCTAGCACAGCCCTACTCCTAGTCCTAGTCCTAGTCCTAGTCCTAGTCCTAGTCCTAGTCCTAGTCCTAGTCCTAGTCCTAACCCTAACCCTAAACCTAGCCCAGGCGTAGCTCTAGTGCTAGCGCTAGCGCTAGCGCTAACGCAAACGCTAACCCTAACCCTTACCCTAACCCTAGCCCAAACCCAAGCCCAAGCCCAAGCCCTAGCCCTAAGGCTAACCCTAGCCCTAGCCCTAGCCCTAGTCGTACCACTAGGCCTAAGCCTTAACCAAACCCTAACCCTAATCCTAGCCATAGCCCTAGCCGTAGCCCTAGCCCTAGCCCTAGCCCAAGGCCTAGCCCTCACCCTCACCCTCACGCTAGCTCAGCCCTGTATCTAGCCCTAGCCCAACCCGTCGCCCTGACCGTAACCCTAACATTAGCCCTAGCCCTAGCCCTAGCCCTAGCCCTAGCCCTAGCCCTAGCCCTAGCCCTAGCCCTAGCCCTAGCCCTAGCCCTAGCCCTAGCCCTAACCCTAACCCTAACCCTCACCCACACCCTAACCCAAACCCTAACCTTAGCCCAGCCCTAGCCCTAACCCTGGCCCTAAAACTTAACCCTAACCCTAACACTAACCTTAACCCTAACCCTAGACGTAGCACTAGCCCTCGAAGTACCCCTACCCCTACCCCTAGCCCCAGCCCTAGCCCTCGGCCTAGGCCTAGCATAGCCCTAACCCTAGAAGTAGTCCTAGTCCTAGTCCTCGTCGAAGTCCTAGTCCTAGTCCTAATCCTAACACTAACCGTAGCCCAGCCCTAGCCCTAGTGCAAACTCTAACCCTAACCCTAACCCTAACCCTAATCTTATCCCTAGCCCTAACCCTAACCCTAACCCTGGCCCAATCCCAAGCCTTAGCCCTAGCCCTAGCCCTAAGCCTAACACTAGAACTTGCCCTAGCCCTAGCCCTAGCCCTAGCCCTAATACTAACCCTCACCTTCACCCTCACCCTAACCCTAGCCCTCGCCTGGCCCTGGTCCTAGCAATAGCCCTAACCCTAACCCTGGCCCTAAGCCAAATCCTAGCCCGAGCCCGAGCCCAAGCCCAAGCCCAAGCCCGAGCCCGAGCTTTAGCCATAGCCAAAATCGTAGCACTAGGCCTAGGCCTAATCGTAACCATAACCCTAGGCCTAGATCTAGCCCTAGCCCTAGCCCTAGCCCTAGCCCTAACCCTAGCCCTAGCCCTCACCCTGACACTCACCCTCACCCTCACCCTAACACTAACCCTAACACTAACCCTAACACTAACCCTAACACTAACACTAACCCTAGCACTAGCACTAGCACTAGCACTAGCCCTATCCTAACCTTAAGCTTTACCCTAGCCCTAGCCCTAGCCCTCGCTGTAACACTAAACGTAATCCTACCCCAGCCCTACCCCTCGGCCTATGCCTAGCATAGCCCTAGCCCAAGAAGTAGTCCTAGTCCTAGTCCTAGTCCTAGTCCTAGTCCTAACCCTAAACCTAGCCCAGCCCTAGCTCTAGTGCTAGCGCTAACGCAAACGCTAACCCAAACCCAAACCATAACCCTAGCCCTAGCCCTAGCCCTAGTCGTACCACTAGGCCTAAGCCTAAACCAAACCCTAGCCCTAGCCCTAGCCCTAGCCCTAGTCCTAGTCCTAGCCCTCGGCCTAGCCCTCGGCCGAGCCCTAATCCTAGCCCTAACCTTATCCCAGCCCTAGCCCTGACCCTGGCCCTAAAACCTAGCCCGAACCCTAACCCTAACCCTAACCCTAACCTTAACCCTAACCCTAGCCCTAGCACTAGCCCTAGCCCAATCGTAACCCGAGCTTTAGCCATAGCCATAATCGTAGCGCTAGGCCTAGGCCTAAACCTAACCCTAACACTAGCCCTAGCCCTAGCCAAAGCGCTAGCCGTAGCCCTAGCCCTAGCCCTAGTCCTAGTCCTAATCCCAGGCCTAGTCCTATTCCTAGCCCTAGGCCTAGCCCTAGCCCTAACCCTAGCCCTAGGCATAGCCCTAGCCCTAACCTTAGCCCTAACCCTAGCCCTAACCCTAACCCTAACCATAACCCTAACCCTAAACCTAAACCTAAACCTAGCCCAAGCCCAAGCCCAAGCCCAAGCCCAAACCCTAGCCCTAAGCCTAAGCCTAACACTAACCCTAGCCCTAACCCTATCCCTATCCCTATCCCTAGTCGTAGCACTAGGCCTAGGCCTAAACCAAACCCTAGCCCTAGCCCTAGCCCTAGCCGTAGCCGTAGCCGTAGCCCTAGCCCTAGCCCTAGCCCTAGCCCTAGCCCTAGCGCTAACCCTAGCCCTAGCCCTAGTCCTAGTCCTAGCCCTAGCCCTAGTCCTAGCCCTAACCATAGCCCTAGCCCAAACCCTAACCTTTGCCCAGTCACAGCCCTAGACATAGCCCTAACCCTCACCCTCTCCCTCTCCCTCACCCTCACCCTCACCCTAACCCAAACCCTAACTAGCTAGGGCTGAGCTAGCCTGAGGGTGAGGGTTAGGACTAGGGCTAGGATTAGGCTTAGGTCTAGTGTTAGGTTTCCGTCTATTTCTACGTCTACGGCCAGAGCAGGGCTAGGGTGAGGGTGAGGGTGAAGGTGAGGGTTAGTGTTAAGGCTAGGGCTAGGGCTGGGCCTATTGGTATGGTTTGTGTTAGGGTTCCGGCTAGGGTTAGGGCTAGGGTTAAGCTTAGGCTTATGCTTATGCTTAGGGTTAGCGTTAGGCCTAGTGCTACGGCTAGGGCTAGGGCTTAAGGTAGGGTCAGGGCTAGGCCTAGGGAAGGGCTGCGGCTAGGGCTAGGGCTAGGGCTAGGGCTAGGGCTAGGACTAGGGCTAGGACTAGGACTAGGACTAGGACTAGGACTAGGACTAGGACTAGGAGTAGGACTAGGACTAGGACTAGGACTAGGACTAGGGCTAGGGCTAGGGCTAGGGCTAAGGCTAGGGCTAGGGCTAGGGCTAGGGCTAGGGCTAGGGCTAGGGCTAGGGTTAGGGCTAGGGCTAGGGCTAGGGCTAGGGCTAGGGCTAGGGCTAGGGTCAGGGTTCGGATTAGGCCTAGGCCAAGACGTAGTGCTACGATTATGGCTATGGCTAAAGCTCGGGCTTGGGCTCGGGCTAGGATTAGGCTTAGGGCCAGGGTTAGGGTTAGGGCTATTGCTAGGACTAGGGCCAGGCCAGGGCTACGGTCAGGGTGAGGGTGAGGGTGAGGGTTACTATTAGGGCTAGGGCTAGGGCTAGGGCTGGGGTTAGGCTTAGGGCGAGGGCTAGGGCTAGGACTTGGGCTTGGGCCAGGGTTAGGTTTAGGGTTAGGGTTAGGGCTAGGGATAAGATTAGGGTTGGGTTAGGGTTAGGGTTAGAGTTTGCACTAGGGCTAGGGCTGGGCTACAGTTAGGGTTAGGACTAGGACTTGGGCTTCTAGGGTTAGGGCTATGCTAGGCCTAGGCCGAGGGCTAGGTCTGGGGCTAGGGGTAGGGTTAGGGGTACTTCGAGGGCAAGTGCTACGGCTAGGGTTAGGGTTAAGGTAAGTTTTAGGGTTAGGGTTAGGTTTTAGGGCCAGCGTTAGGGCTAAGGCTGGGCTAAGGTTAGAGTTTGGGTTAGGGTGAGGGTTAGGGTTAGGGCGAGGGCGAGGGCGAGGGCGAGGGTGAGGGCGAGGGCGAGGGCGAGGGGTAGGGTGAGGGCTAGGGCTAGGGCTAGGGCTAGGGCTAATGTTAGGGTTATGGTCAGGGCGACGGGTTGGGCTAGGGCTCGATACAGGGCTGAGCTAGCGTGAGGGTGAGGGTGAGGGTGAGGGTGAGGGCTAGGGCTTGGTCTGGGGATAGGGATAGGGATAGGGATAGGGATAGGGATAGGGATAGGATTAGGGTTAGGGTTTGGCCCCAACCCTAGCCCTAATCCTAGCCCTAACCTTAGCCCAGCCCTAGCCCTAACCCTGGCCCTATAACCTAGCCCTAACCCTAACCCAAACCCTAACCTTTGCCCAGTCATAGCCCTAGCCCTAACCCTCACCCTCTCCCTCTCCCTCTCCCTCACCCTCACCCTCACCCTCACCCTCACCCTCACCCTCACCCTCACCCAAACCCTAACCTTACCCAGCCCTAGCCCTAACCCTTGCCCTAAAACCTAACCCTAACCCTAACCCTAACGCTAACGCTAACCCTAACCCTAGCCCTAGCACTAGCACTAGCCCAATCCTAACCTTAACCTTAACCCTAGCCCTAGCCCTCGCCGTACCCCTAACCCTAATCCTACCCCAGCCCTAGCCCTCGGCCTAGGCCTAGCACAGCCCTAGCCCTAGAAGTAGTCCTAGTCCTAGTCCTAGTCCTAGTCCTAGTCCTAGTCCTAGTCCTAGTCCTAGTCCTAGTCCTACTAATAGTCCTAGTCCTAGTCCTAGTCCTAGTCCTAGTCCTAGTCCTAGTCCTAGTCCTAGTCCTCGTCCTAGTCCTAGTCCTAGTCCTAACCCTAACCCTAACCCTAAACCTAAACCTAGCCCAGGCCTAGCTCTAGTGCTAGCGCTAACGCAAACGCTAACCCAAACCCTAACCCTAATCTTATCCCTAGCCCTAACCCTAACCCTTACCATAGCCCTAACCCTGACCGTAACCCTAACATTAGCCCTAGCCCTAGCCCTAGCCCTAGCCCTAGCCGTAACCCTAACCCTCACCCTAACCCAAACCCTAAACTTAGCCCAGCCCTAGCCATAACCCTGGCCCTAAAACCTAACACTAACCCTAACCCTAACACTGACCTTAACCCTAACCCTAGCCGTAGCACTAGCCCTCGAAGTACCCCTACCCCTACCCCTAGCCCCAGCCCTAGCCCTCGGCCTAGGCCTAGCATAGCCCTAACCCTAGAAGTAGTACTAGTCCTAGTCCTAGTCCAAGTCCTAGTCCTAGTCCTAGTCCTAGTCCTAGTCCTAGTCCTAGTCCTAACCCTAACCGTAGCCCAGCCCTAGCCCTAGTGCATACTCTAACCCTAACCCTAACCCTAACCCTAACCTTATTCCTAGCCCTAACCTTAACCTTAACCCTAACCCTGGCCCAAGCCCAAGTCCTAGCCCTAGCCCTGGCCCTAAGCCTAACCCGAGCCCTAGCCCTAATACTAACCCTCACCTTCACCCTCACCCTAACCCTAGTCTTGGCCTGGCCCTAGTCCTGGCAATAGCCCTAACCCTAACCCTGGCCCTAAGCCTAATCCTAGCCCGAGCCCGAGCCCAAGCCCGAGCCCGAGCCCGAGCTTTAGCCATAGCCATAATCATTGCACTAGGCCTAGGCCTAGGCCTAGGCTTAAGCCTAGGCCTATTCCTCACCCTAACCATAGCCCTAGCCCTAGCCCTAGCCCTAGCCCTAGGGCTATGACTGGGCAAAGGTTAGGGTTTGGGTTAGGGTTAGGGTTAGGGTTAGGGTTAGGGTTAGGGTTAGGGTTAGGGTTAGGGTTAGGGTTAGGGTTAGGGTTAGGGTTAGGGATAGGGATAGGGATAGGGATAGGGTTAGGGCTAGGCTTAGGGCTAGGCTTAGGGCTTGGGCTAGAGCTAGTGTTATGGTTACGGTTAGGGCGACGGGTTGGGCTAGGGCTAGAGCCAGGGCATGAGGGTGAGGTCTAGGGCTAGGGCTAGGGCTAGGGCTAGGGTTAGGGCTAGGGCTAGAATTACAGTTAGGATTAGGCCTAGGCCTAGTGCTACGATTATGGCTATGGCTAAAGCTCGGGCTCGAGCTCGGGCTCGGGCTCAGGCTAGGATTAGGCTTAGGTCTAGGGATAGGTTTCGGGCTATTTCTACATCTACGGCCAGAGCAGGGCTAGGCCGAGGGTGAGGGTGAAGGTGAGGGTTAGTGTTAGGGCTAGGGCTAGGCTTAGAGTTAGGGTATGTGTTAGGGTTCCGGCTTGAGTTAAGGCTAGGGTTAGGCTTAGGCTTACGCTTAGGGTTAGGTTTAGGCCTAGTGCTACGACTAGGTATAGGGCTTAAGCTCGGGTCAGGGCTAGGCCTAGGTAAGGCCTGCGGCTAGGGATAGGGATAGGGATAGGGATAGGGATAGGCCTAGGGCTAGGGCTAGGAATAGGACTAGGACTGGGATTAGGACTAGGACTAGGACTAGGACCAGGGCTAGGGCTAGGGCTTGGGCTTGGGCTAGGTTTAGGTTTAGGGTTAGGGGAAGGGTTAGGTCTAGGGTTAGGGTTAGGATTAGGCCTAGGCCTAGTGCTACGATTATGGCTATGGCTAAAGCTCGGGCTCGGACTCGGGCTAAGATTAGGCTTAGGTCTAGGGATAGGTTTCGGGCTATTTCTACATCTACGGCCAGAGCAGGGCTAGGCTGAGGGTGAGGGTGAAGGTGAGGGTTAGTGTTAGTGCTAGGGCTAGGGCTAGGCTTAGAGTTAGGGTTTGTGATAGGGTTCCGGCTTGGGTTAGGGCTAGGGTTAGGCTTAGGCTTACGCTTACGCTTAGGGTTAGGGTTAGGACTAGTGCTACGGCTAGGGCGAGGGCTAGGGCTAGGGCTAGGGTTAGGGCTAGGGCTAGGCCTAGGGCTCGGACGAGGACTGGGATTAGGACTAGGACTAGGACTAGGACTAGGACTAGGGCTAGGGCTAGAGCTAGGGCTAGGGCTAGGGCTAGGGCTAGGGCTAGGGTTAAGATTACGCCTAGGCCTAGCGCTACGATTATGGCTATGGTTAAACCTCGGGATAGGATTGGGCTAGGGCTAGTGCTAGTGCTAGGGTTAGGGTGAGGGTTAAGGTTAGTGTTAGTGTTAGGGTTAGGGCTAGTTTTTAGGGCCAGGGTTAGGGCTAGGGCTGGGCTAAGGTTAGGGCTAGGATTAGGGCTAGGTTTAGGGCTAGGGTTAGGGCTAGGCCGAGGGCTAGGACTAGGACTAGGGATAGGGATAGGGATAGGGATAGGGTTAGGGATAGGGATAGGGATAGGGATAGGGATAGGGATAGGGATAGGGATAGGGATAGGGATAGGGATAAAGATAGGGATAGGGATAGGGATAGGGATAGGGATAGGGATAGGGATAGGGATAGGGATAGGGATAGGGATAGGGATAGGGATAGGGATAGGGATAAGATTAGGGTTAGGGTTAGATTTTGCACTAGGGCTAGGGCTGGGCTACGGTTAGAGTTACGGTTAGGACTAGGACTAAGACTAGGACTAGGAGTAGGACTACTTCTAGGGCTAGGGCTATACTAGGCCTAGGCCGAGGGTTAGGGCTGGGGCTAGGGGTATGGGTAGGGGTACGGCTAGGGCTAGGCCTAGGGCTAGGGCTAGGGCTTGGGCCAGGGTTATGGTTAGGGCTATTGCTAGGACTAGGGCCAGGCCAGGGCTAGGTTTAGAGTGAGGGAGAAGGTGAGGGTTAGGATTAGGGCTAGGGCTAAGGGTCGGGCTAGGGCTAGGGCTAGGGCTAGGGCTAGGGCTAGGGCTAGGGCTAGGGCTAGGGCTTGGGCCAGGGTTAGGGTTAGGGCTAGGGCTAGGGATAAGTTTAGGGTTAGTGTTAGGGTTAGAGTTTGCACTAGGGCTAGCGCTGGGCTACGGTTAGGGTGAGGACTAGGACTAGGACTAGGACTAGGACTAGGTCTAGGACTAGGACTAGGACATGGACTAGGACTAGGACTAGGACTAGGACTAGGACTAGGACTAGGACTACTTCTAGGGCTAGGGCTATGCTAGGCCTAGGCGGAAGGCTAGGCCTAGCCCTAGCCCTAGCCCTAGCCCTAGCCCTAATCCTAACCCTAAAACTAACCCTAACCCTAACCCTAACCCAAACCCTAACCTTTGCCCAGTCGTACCCCTAGCCCTAACCCTCACCCTCTCCCTCTCCCTCTCCCTCTCCCTCTCCCTCTCCCTCTCCCTAACCCTCACCCTCACCCTGACCCTTACCCTCACCCTCACCCAAACACTAACCCTAACCCTAACACTAACCCTAGCCCTAGCCCTAGCCCTAGCCCAATCCTAACCGTAAGCTTAACCCTAGCCCTATCCCTATCCCTAGCCCTCGCCGTACCCCTAAACATAATCCTACCCCAGCCCTAGCCCTCAGCCTATGCCTAGCATAGCCCTAGCCCTAGAAGTAGTCCTAGTCCTAGTCCTAGTCCTAGTCCTAGTCCTAGTCCTAGTCCTAGTCCTAGTCCTAGCCCTAAACCTAGCCCAGCCCTAGCTCTAGTGCTAGCGGAAGAGCTAACGCAAACGCTAACCCAAACCCTAACCCTAACCCTAGCCCTAGCCCTAGCCCTAGTCGTACCACTAGGCCTTAACCTAAACCAAACCCTAGCCCTAGCCCTAGCCCTAGCCCTAGCCCTAGCACTAGCCCTAGCCCTAGCCCTAGCCCTAGTCCTAATCACAGTCCTAGTCCTACCCCTAGCCCTAGCCCTAGCCCTAGCCCTAGCCTCAGCCCTTCCATAGGCCTAGGCCTGACGCTAGCTTAAGCCCTAGCCCTAGCCGTAACACTAGGCCTAACGCTAACCCTAAGCGTAACCCTAAGCCTACACCTAACCCTAGCCCTAACCCAAGTCGGAACCCTAATACAAACCCTAACACTAAGCCTAGCCCTAGCCCTAACACTAACCCTCACCTTCACCCTCACGCTCACCCTAGCCCTGCTCTGGCCGTAGATGTAGAAATATCCCGAAACCTATCCCTAGACCTAAGCCTAATCCTAGCCCGAGCCCGAGCCCGAGCTTTAGCCATAGCCATAATCGTAGCACTAGTCCTAGGCCTAATCCTAACCCTAACCCTAGCCCTAACCCTAGCCCTAACCCTAACCCGAAACCTAGCCCAAGCCCAAGCCCTAGCCCTAAGCCTAAGCCTAAGCCTATCCCTAACCCTAGCCCTAACCCTAACCCTATCCCTATCCCTATCCCTATCCCTATCCCTAGTCTTAGCACTGGGCCTAGGCCTTAACCAAACCCTAGCCGTAGCCCTAGCCCTAGCCCTAGCCCTAGCCCTAGCCCTAGCCCTAACCCTAGCCCTAAACCTAGCCCTAGCCCTAGCCCTAGCCCTAGCCCTCACCCTCATGCTACCTCAGCCCTGGTTCTAGCCCTAGCCCAACCCGTCGCCCTAACCGTAACCATAACACTAGGCCTAGCCCTAAGCCTAGCCCTAACCCTAGCCTCAGCCTTAGCCCTAGCCCTAGCCCTAGCCCTAGCCCTAGCCCTAGCCCTAGCCCTAGCCCTAGCCCTAGCTCTTGTCCTAGCCCTAACCCTAGCCCTAGCCTAACCCTAGCCCTAGCCCTAGCCGCAGCCCTTCCCTAGGCCTAGCCCTGACACTAGCTTCTTCTCCTAGGGATTAATCTAGCAAAGTCCACTTCCATAGGCACAGAAGACATCAGCCATGTGACCAATAATTTTCTCTTCACTTTGGCTGCAGTCACACCAGAGCTTTAATCCAACTTCCGTCCACTTTTACATGAGCCAAGCTTGCTAGGTGGCCATGGGCTAGTCACAGCTCTCTTCTGAGCTCTCACAGCCCCACCTACCTCACAGGGTGTCTGTTGTGGGGGGACGAACAGAAAGTTTGTCAGCCGCTTTGAGTCCCCTTAAATGGGTGAGAAAAGCGGGGTAGAAAAGCCAACTCTAAGCCTAGCCCTAGCCCTAGCCCTAACACTAACCCTCACCTTCACCCTCACCCTCAGCCTAGCCCTGCTATGGCCGTAGATGTAGAAATAGCCCGAAACCTATCCCTAGACCTAAGCCTAATCCTAGCCCTAGCCCGAGCTCGAGCCCGAGCCTGAGCTTTAGCCATAGCCATAATCGTAGCACTATGCCTAGGCCTAATTCTAACCCTAACCCTAGCCCTAACCCTAGCCCTAACCCTAAACCTAAACCTAGCCCAAGCCCAAGCCCTAGCCCTAAGCCTAACCCTAACCCTAGCCCTAACCCTATCCCTATCCCTATCCCTATCCCTATCCCTAGTCGTAGCACTAGGCCTAGGCCTAAACCAAACCCTAGCCCTAGCGCTAGCCGTAGCCCTAGCCCTAGCCGTAGCCCTAGCCCTAGCCCTAGCCCTAGCCCTAGCCCTAGCCCTAGCCCTAGCCCAAACCCTAACCTTTGCCCAGTCATAGCCGAAGCCCTAGCCCTAACCCTCACCCTCTCCCTATCCCTCACCCTCACCCTCACCATAACCCAAACCCTAACCTTACCCAGCCCTAGCCCTAACCCTTGCCCTAAAACCTAACACTAACCCTAACACTAACCCTAACGCTAACCCTAACCGTAAACCTAGCACTAGCACTAGCCCTAGCCCAATCCTAACCTTAACGTTAACCCTAGCCCTAGCCCTCGCCGTACCCCTAACCCTAACCCTAATGCTACCCCAGCCCTAGACCTCGGCCTCGGCCTAGGCCTAGCACAGCCCTAGCCCTAGAAGAATTCCTAGTCCTAGTCCTAGTCCTAGTCCTAGTCCTAGTCCTAGTCCTAGTCCTAGTCCTAGTCCTAGTCCTAGTCCTAACCCTAACCCTAAACCTAACCCAGGCCTAGCTCTAGGGCTAGTGCTAACGCAAACGCTCACCCAAACCCTAACCCTAATCTTATCCCTAGCCCTAACCCTAACCCTTACCCTAACCCTAGCCCAAGCCCAAGCCCTAGCCATAAGGCTAACCCTAACCCTAGCCCTAGCCCTAGTCGTACCACTAGGCCTAAGCCTAAACCAAAACCTAACCCTAATCCTAGCCCTAGCCCTAGCCCTAGCCCTAGCCCAAGCCCTCGCCCACACCCTCACTCTAGCTCAGCCCTGTATCTAGCCCTAGCCCAACCCGTCGCCCTGACCATAACCCTAACATTAGCCCTAGCCCTAGCCCTAGCCCTAGCCCTAGCCCTAGCTCTAGCTCTAGCCCTAACCCTAACCCTAGCCCTAGCTCTAGCTCTAGCCCTAGCCCTAGCCCTAGCCCTAGCCCTAGCCCTAGCCCTAGCCCTAGCCCTAGCCCTAGTCCTAGTCCTAGTCCTAGTCCTAGTCCTAACCCTAACCGTAGCCCAGCCCTAGCACTAGTGCAAACTCTAACCCTAACCCTAACCCTAATCTTATCCCTAGCCCTAACCCTAACCCTAACCCTGGCCCCAGTGGCGGCTGGTGGGCTTCAGGGCTTGGTGTTCACAGCCCTAAGTCCCAGGGAGGCGGGGGCTGCTGAAGGTGCTGGGTGGAGCTTAAGAGGTCACTGGGTGGAGCTTAAGAGGTCACTGGGTGGAGCTTAAGAGGTCGCTGGGTGGAGCCTAAGAGGTCACTAGGCGGAGCCCCGGTTCAGAAAGTCTCAGAACCAGATAGGTGGGACCACAGCCAATCTGATGTGTTCCCTGGCTGAGTCTTAAAGTGCAAAGAAGCCGGATTAAACCTGAGGTGTGACTGCAGCCAATGTGAAAAGAAAATTACTGGTCACATGGCTGATGTCTTCTGTGCCTATGAAAGTGGACTTAAGCTAGATTAATCCCTAGAAGAGGAAGAAAAAGAAGAAGAGGAGGATGAGGAAGAAGAAGAAGAAGAGTTGGCTTTTCTACCCCGCTTTTCTCACCCATTTAAGGGGACTCAAGGCGGCTGACAAACTTTCTGTTCTTCCCCCCACAACAGACACCCTGTGAGGTAGGTGGGGCTGTGAGAGCTCAGAAGAGAGCTGTGACTAGCCCATAGCCACCTAGCAAGCTTGGCTCATGTGAAAGTGGACTGAAGCTGGATTAATCCCTAGAAGAAGCAGAAGCAGCAATGGCTTTTCTACCCCGGTTTTCTCTCCCATTTAAGGGGACTCAAAGCGGCTGACAAACTTTCTGTTCTTCCCCCCACAACAGACACCCTGTGAGGTAGGTGGGGCTCTGAGAGCTCAGAAGAGAGCTGTGACTAGCCCATAGCCACCTAGCAAGCTTGGCTCATGTGAAAGTGGACTGAAGCTGGATTAATCCCTAGAAGAAGCAGAAGCAGCAATGGCTTTTCTACCCCGGTTTTCTCTCCCATTTAAGGGGACTCAAAGCAGCTGACAAACTTTCTGTTCTTCCCCCCACAACAGACACCCTGTGAGGTAGGTGGGGCTGTGAGAGCTCAGAAGAGAGCTGTGACTAGCCCATGGCCACCTAGCAAGCTTGGCTCATGTGAAAGTGGACGGAAGCTGGATTAAAGCACTGGTGTGACTGCAGCCAAAGTGAAGAGAAAAGTATTGGTCACATGGCTGATATCTTCTGTGCCTATGAAAGTGGACTAAAGCTAGATTAATCCCTAGAAGAAGCAACGTTGGCTTTTCTACCCCGCTTTTCTCACCCTTTTAAGGGGACTCAAAGCGGCTGACAAACTTTCTGTTCTTCCCCCCACAACAGACTCCCTGTGAGGTAGGTGGGGCTGTGAGAGCTCAGAAGAGAGCTCTGACTAGCCCAAAGCCACCTAGCAAGCTTGGCTCATGTGAAAGTGGACTGAAGCTGGATTAAAGCTCTGGTGTGACTGCAGCCATAGTGAAGAGAAAATTATTGGTCACATGGCTGATGTCTTCTGTGTCTATGAAAGTGGACTAAAGCTAGATTAATCCCTAGAAGAAGCAGCTAGTGTCAGGGCTAGGCCTAGGGAAGGGCTGCGGCTAGGGCTAGGGCTAGGGCTAGGGTTAGGGCTAGGACTAGGGCTAGGGCTAGGGCTAAGGCTGAGGCTAGGGTTAGGGCTAGGCTTAGGGCTAGGCCTAGTGTTATGGTTACGGTTAGGGCGACGGGTTGGGCTAGGGCTAGAGCCAGGGCTGAGGTAGCATGAGGGTGAGGGCTAGGGCTAGGGCTAGGGCTAGGTTTAGGGCTAGGATTAGGGCTAGGGCTAGGGCTAGGGCTAGGGCTAGGGTTTGGTTTAGGCCTAGGCCCAGTGCTAAGACTAGGGATAGGGATAGGGATAGGGTTAGGGCTAGGGTTAGGCTTAGGCTTAGGCTTAGGGCTTGGGCTTGGGCTAGGTTTCGGGTTAGGGTTAGGGCTAGAGTTAGGGCTAGGGTTAGGGTTAGGATTAGGCCTAGGCCTAGTGCTACGATTATGGCTATGGCTAAAGCTCGGGCTCGGGCTCGGGCTCGGGCTAGGATTAGGCTTAGGTCTAGGGATAGGTTTCGGGCTATTTCTACATCTACGGCCAGAACAGGGCTAGGGTGAGGGTGAGGGTGAAGGTGAGGGTTAGTGGTAAGGCTAGGGCTAGGCTTAGTGTTAGGGTTTGTATTAGGGTTCCGGCGTGGGTTAGGGCTAGGGTTAGGCTTAGGTTTAGGCTTAGGGTTAGGGTTAGGCGTAGTGCTACGGCTAGGGCTAGGGCTTAAGCTAGGGTCAGGGCTAGGCCTATGGAACGGCTGAGGCTAGGGGTAGGGCTAGGGTTAGGGCTATGCCTAGGGCTAGGGCTAGGACTAGGACTGGGATTAGGACTAGGGCTAGGGCTAGGGCTAGGGCTAGGGCTAGGGTAGGGTTACGGTTAGGGTTAGGGTTAGGGTTAGGGTTTGGTTTAGGCCTAGGCCTAGGCCTAGGCCTAGTGCTACGACTAGGGCTCGGCCTAGGGCTCGGCCTCGGCCTCAGGCTCGGCCTCGGCCTCAGGCTCGGCCTCGGGCTCGGCCTCGGGCTCGGGCAAGGATTAGGCTTAGGTCTAGTGTTAGGTTTCCGCCTATTTCTACGTCTACGGCCAGAGCAGGGCTATGGTGAGGGTGAGGGTGAAGGTGAGGGTTAGTGTTAAGGCTAGGGCTAGGACCAGGCTTATTGGTATGGTTTGTGTTAGGGTTCCGGCTAGGGTTAGGGCTAGGGTTAAGCTTAGGCTTAGGCTTCCGCTTAGGGTTAGTGTTAGGCCGAGTGCTACGGCTAGGGCTAGGGCTTAAGGTAGGGTCAGGGCTAGGCCTAGGAAGGGCTGCGGCTAGGGCTAGGGCTAGGACTAGGTGTAGGACTATGACTAGGACTAGGAGTAGGACTAGGACAAGGGTTGGGCTAGGGCTAGGGCTAGGGCTAGGGCTAGGGCTAGGGCTAGGGCTAGGGCTAGGGCTAGGGCTAGGGCTAGGGCTAGGGCTACGGCTAGGGCTAGGGCTAGGGCTAGGGTCAGGGTCAGGGTTAGGATTAGGCCTAGGCCTAGTGCTACGATTATGGCTATGGCTTAAGCTCGGGCTTGGGCAGGGGCTCGGGCTAGGATTAGGCTTAGGGCCAGGGATAGGGTTAGGGCTATTGCCAGGACTAGGGCCAGGCCAGGCCTAGGGTTAGGGTGAGGGTGAAGGTGAGTGTTAGAATTAGGGCTAGGGCTAGCGCTAGGGCTCGGGTTAGGGTTAGGGCTAGGACTAGGACTTGGACTAGGACTAGGACTACTTCTAGGGTAAGGGCTATGCTAGGCCTAGGCCGAGGGCTAGGGCTGGGTCTAGGGGTAGGGGTAGGGGTACTTCGAGTGCAAGTGCTACGGCTAGGGTTAGGGTTAAGGTTAGTGTTAGGGTTAGGGTTAGGGTTAGGTTTTAGGTCCAGGGTTAGGGCTAGGGCTAGGGCTGGGCTAAGGTTAGGGTTTGGGTTAGGGTGAGGGTGAGGGTTAGGGCTAGGGCTAGGGCTAGGGCTAGGGCTAGGGCTAGGGCTAGGGCTAGGGCTAGGGTCAGGTTTAGGATTAGGCCTAGGCCTAGTGCTACGATTAGCACTAGTCCTAGTGCTACTCCTAGTGCTACTAGGAGTAGGACTAGGGTTGGGCTAGGGCTAGGGCTAGGGCTAGGGCTAGGGTCAGGTTTAGGATTAGGCCTAGGCCTAGTGCTACGATTATGGCTATGGCTAAAGCTCGGGCTTTGGCAGGGGCTCGGGCTAGGATAAGGATTAGGGCCAGGGTTAGGGTTAGGACTATTGCCAGGACTAGGGCCAGGCCAGGGCTAGGGTGAGGGTGAGGGTGAAGGTGAGGGTTAGTATTAGGCTAGGGCTAGGGCTAGGGCTAGGGCTCGGGTTAGGCTTAGGGCTAGGGCTAGGGCTAAGACTTGGGCTTGGGCCAGGGTTAGGGTTAGGGTTAGGGCTAGGAATAAGATTAGGGTTAGGGTTAGGGTTAGGGTTAGGGTTAGAGTTTGCACTAGGGCTAGGGCTGGGCTACGGTTAGGGTTAGGACTAGGACTAGGACTAGGACTTGGACTAGGACTAGGACTACTTCTAGGGTTAGGGCTATGGTAGGCCTGGACCGAGGGCTAGGGCTGGGGCTAGGGATAGGTGTAGGGGTACTTCGAGGGCAATTGCTACGGCTAGGTTTAGGGTTAAGGTTAGTGTTAGGGTTAGGGTTAGGGTTAGATACAGGGCTGAGCTAGCGTGAGGGTGAGGGTGAGGGTGAGGGCTAGGGCTTGGGCTAGGGCTAGGGCTAGGGCTAGGGCTAGGGCTAGGGCTAGGGCTAGGGCTAGGGCTATGGCTAGGGCTAGGGTTTGGTTTAGGATTAGGCCTAGTGGTACGACTAGGGCTAGGGCTAGGGCTAGGGTTAGCCTTAGGGCTAGGGCTAGGGCTTGGGCTTGGGCTAGGGTTAGGGTAAGGGTTAGGGTTAGGGCTAGGGATAAGATTAGGGTTAGGGTTTGGGTGAGCGTTTGCATTAGCGCTAGCACTAGAGCTAGGGTTACGGTTAGGAGTAGGACTAGGACTAGGACTAGGACTAGGACTAGGACTAGGACTATTAGTAGGACTAGGACTAGGACTAGGACTAGGACTACTTCTAGGGCTAGGGCTGTGCTAGGCCTAGGCCGAGGGCTAGGGCTGGGGTAGGATTAGGGTTAGGGGTAGGGGTCCGGCGAGGGCTAGGGCTAGGGTTAAGGTTAAGGTTAGGATTGGGCTAGGGCTAGTGCTAGTGCTAGGTTTAGGGTTAGGGTTAGCGTTAGGGTTAGTGTTAGGGTTAGTGTTAGGTTTTAGGGCAAGGGTTAGGGCTAGGGCTGGGTAAGTTTAGGGTTTGGGTTATTGTGAGGGTGAGGGTGAGGGAGAGGGTGAGGGTTAGGGCAATGGCTACGGCTATGACTGGGCAAAGGTTAGGGTTTGGGCTAGGGCTAGGGCTAAAGCTAGGGCTAGGGCTAGGGCTAGGGTTTGGTTTATGCCTAGGCCTAGTGCTATGACTAGTGATAGGGATAGTGTTAGGGCTAGGCTTAGGCTTAGGCTTAGGGCTAGGGCTTGGGCTTGGGCTAGGTTTAGGTTTAACGTTAGGGCTAGGGTTAGGGTTAGGATTAGGCCTAGGCCTAGGCCTAGTGCTACGATTATGGCTATGGCTAAAGCACGGGCTCGGGCTAGGATTAGGCTTAGGTCTAGGGATAGGTTTCGGGCTATTTCTACATCTACGGCCAGAGCAGGGCTAGGCTGAGGGTGAGGGTGAAGGTGAGGGTTAGTGTTAGTGTTAGGGCTAGGGCTAGGCTTAGAGTTAGGGTTTGTGTTAGGGTTCCGGCTTGGGTTAGGGCTAGGGTTAGGCTTAGGCTTAGGCTTACGCTTAGGGTTAGGGTTAGTCCTAGTGCTACGGCTTTGGCCAGGGCTTAAGCTAGGGTCAGGGCTAGGCCTAGGGAAGGGCTGCGGCTAGGGCTAGGGCTAGGGCTAGGGCTAGGGCTAGGCCTAGGGTTAGGCCTAGGCCTAGGCCTAGGCCTAGCGCTACGATTATGGCTATGGCTAAATCTCGGGTTACGATTGGGCTAGGGCTAGTGCTAGTGCTAGGGCTAGGGTTAGGGTTAAGGTTAGTGTTAGGGTTAGGGTTAAGGCTATGTTTTAGGGCCAGGTATAGGGCTAGGGCTGGGATAAGGTTAGGGCTAGGATTAGGGCTAGGGTTAGGGCTAGGCCGAGGGCTAGGACTAGGGCTAGGGCTAGGGCTAGGGCTAGGGCTAGGGCTAGGGCTAAGATTAGGGATAGGGTTAGGTTTAGATTTTGCACTAGGGCTAGGGCTGGGCTACGGTTAGGGTTAGGGTTAGGACTAGGACTAAGACTAGGACTAGGACTAGGACAACTTCTAGGGCTAGGGCAATGCTAGGAATAGGCCGAGGGCTAGGGCTGGGGCTAGGGCTAGGGCTAGGGCTAGGGGTAAGCTTAAAGTTAGGATTCGGCTAGTGCTAGTGCTAGGACTAGGGTTAGGGTTAAATTTAGTGTTATGGTTAGGGTTAGGGTTAGGTTTTAGGGCCAGGGTTAGGGCTAGGGCTGGGATAAGGTTAGGGTTTGGGTTGGGGTGAGGGAGAGGGAGCGGAAGAGGGTTACGGCTAGGGCTAGGGCGATGACTGGGCTAAGGTTAGGGTTTGGGTTAGGGTTAGGGTTAGGGTAAGGGTAAGGGTAAGGGTTAGGGCTAGGGCTAGGGCTAGGGCTAGGACTAGGGCTAGGCTTAGGGCTAGGGCTAGGCTTAGGGTTACGGTCAGGGCGACTCGTTGGGCTAGGGCAAGATACAGGGCTGAGCTAGCGTGAGGGTGATGGTGATGGTGATGGTGAGGGCTAGGGCTTGGGCTAGGGCTAGGACTAGGGCTAGGGCTACTGCTAGGGGTAAGGCAAGGGCTAGGGCTAGGGTTAGGGCTAGGGCTAGGGCTAGGGCTAGGGCTAGGGCTAGGGCTAGGGCTAGGGCTAGGGTTTGGTTTAGGCTTAGGCCTAGTGATACCACTAGGGCTAAGGCTAGGGCTAGGGTTAGGGTTAGGGTTAGAGTTTGCGTTAGCGTTTGCGTTAGCGCTAGCGCTAGCGCTAGCACGAGAGCTAGGGCTGGGCTAGGTTTAGTGTTAGGACTAGGACTAGGACTAGGACTAGGACTAGGAGTAGGACTAGGACTAGGACTAGGACTAGGACTACTTCTAGGGCTAGGGCTAACACAAACCCTAACACAAACCCTAACTCTAAGCCTAGCCCTAGCCCTAACACTAAGCCTCACCTTAACCCTCACCCTCAGCCTAGCCCTGCTCTGGCCGTAGATGTAGAAATAGCCCGAAACCTATCCCTAGACCTAAGCATAATCCTAGCCCGAGCCCGAGCCCGAGCTTTAGCCATAGCCATAATCGTAGCACTAGGCCTAGGCCTAATCCTAACCCTAACCCTAGCCCTAACCCTAGCCCTAACGTTAAACCTAAACCTAGCCCAAGCCCAAGCCCTAACCCTAAGCCTAAGCCTAACCCTAGCCCTAACCCTAGCCCTAGCCCTATCCCTATCCCTAGTCATAGCACTAGGCCTAGGCATAAACCAAACCCTAGCCCTAGCCCTAGCCCTAGCTTTAGCCATAGCCCTAGCACAAACCCTAACCTTTGCCCAGTCATAGCCGTAGCCATTGCCCTCACCCTCACCCTCTCCCTCACCCTCACCCTCACAATAACCCAAACCCTAAACTTACCCAGCCCTAGCCCTAACCCTTGCCCTAAAACCTAACACTAACCCTAACACTAACACTAACCCTAACGCTAACCCTAACCCTAAACCTAGCACTAGCACTAGCACTAGCCCAATCCTAACCTTAACCTTAACCCTAGCCCTAGCCCTCGCCGGACCCCTACCCCTAAACCTAATCCTACCCCAGCCCTAGACCTCGGCCTAGGCCTAGCACAGCCCTAGCCCTAGAAGTAGTCCTAGTCCTAGTCCTAGTCCTAGTCCTACTAATAGTCCTAGTCCTAGTCCTAACCCTAACCCTAAACCTAGCCCGGGCCTAGCTCTAGTGCTAGCGCTAACGCTAACGCAAATGCTCACCCAAACCCTACCCCTAATCTTTTCCCTAGCCCTAACCCTAACCCTTACCCTAACCCTAGCCCAAGCCCTAGCCCTAAGGCTAACCCTAGCCCTAGCCCTAGCCCTAGTCGTACCACTAGGCCTAAGCCTAAACCAAACCCTAGCCCTAGCCCTAGCCCTAGCCCTAGCCCTAGCCCTAGCCCTAGCCCAAGCCCTAGCCCTCACCCTCACCCTCACCCTCACCCTCACGCTAGCTCAGCCCTGTATCTAACCCTAACCCTAACACTAACACTAACCTTAACCCTAAACCTAGCCGTAGCACTTGCTCTCGAAGTACCCCTACCCCTATCCCTAGCCCCAGCCCTAGCCCTCGGCCCAGGCCTACCATAGCCCTAACCCTAGAAGTAGTCCTTGTCCTAGTCCTAGTCCAAGTCCTAGTCCTAGTCCTAGTCCTAGTCCTAACCCTAACCGTAGCCCAGCCCTAGCCCTAGTGCATACTCTAACCCTAACCCTAACCCTAATCTTATTCCTAGCCCTAACCCTAACCCTAACCCTGGCCCAAGCCCAAGTCTTAGCCCTAGCCCTAGCCCTAGCCCTAAGCCTAATACTAAACTTCACTTTCACCCTCACCCTCACCCTAGCCCTGGCCTGGCCCTAGTCCTGGCAATAGCCCTAACCCTAACCCTGGCCCTAATCCTAATCCTAGCCCGAGCCCCTACCAAAGCCCGAGCTTTAGCCATAGCCATAATTGTAGCACTAGGCCTAGGCCTAATCCTAAACCTGACCCTAGCCCTAGCCCTAGCCCTAGCCCTAGCCCTAGCCCTAACCCTCACCCTCACCCTAACCCAAACCCTAAACTTAGCCCAGCCCTAGCCCTAACCCTGGCCCTAAAACCTAACCCTAACCATAACCCTAACCTTAACCCTAACCCTAGCCGTAGCACTTGCACTCGAAGTACCCCTGCCCCTGCCCCTACCCCTAGACCCAGCCCTAGCCCTCGGCCTAGACCTAGCATAGTCCTTACCCTAGAAGTAGTCCTAGTCCTAGTCCAAGTCCTACTCCTAGTCCTAACCCTAACCGTAGCCCAGCCCTAGCCCTAGTGCAAACTCTAACCCTAACCCTAACCCTAATCTTATTCTTAACCCTAGCCCTTGCTCTAACCCTAACCCGAGCCCTAGCGCTAGCCCTAGCCCTAATTCTAACCCTCACCTTCACGCTCACCCTAACCCTAGCCCTGGCCTGACCCTAGTCCTGGCAATAGCCCTAACCCTAACCCTGGCCCTAAGCCTAATCCTAGCCCGAGACCCTGCCCAAGCCCGAGCTTAAGCCATAGCCATAATCGTAGCACTAGGCCTAGGCCTAATCCTAACCCTGACCCTAGCCCTAGCCCTAGCCATAGCCCTAGCCCTAGCCCTAGCCCTAGCCCTAGCCCTAGCCCTAGCCCTAGCCCTAGCCCTAGCCCTAGCCCTAGCCCTAGCCCTTGCCCTATCCCTAGCCCTAGCCCTAGCCCTAGCCCAACCCTTGTCCTAGTCCTACTCCTAGTCGTAGTCGTAGTCCTAGACCTAGTCCTAGCCCTAGCCCTAGCCGCAGCCCTTCCCTAGGCCTAGCCCTGACCCTACCTTAAGCCCTAGCCCTAGCCGTAGCACTAGGCCTAACACTAACCCTAAGCGGAAGCCTAAGCCTAAGCTTAACCCTAGCCCTAACCCTAGCCGGAACCCTAACACAAACCATACCAATAAGCCTAGTCCTAGCCCTAGCCTTAACACTAACCCTCACCTTCACCCTCACCCTCACCCTAGCCCTGCTCTGGCCGTAGACGTAGAAATAGACGGAAACCTAACACTAGACCTAAGCCTAATCCTTGCCCGAGCCCGAGCCCGAGGCCGAGCCTGAGGCCGAGCCCGAGCCCTAGGCCTAGCCCTAGACGTAGCACTAGGCCTAGGCCTAGGCCTAGCCCTAGCCCTTGCCCTAGCCCTAGCCCTAGCCCTAGCCCAACCCTTGTCCTAGTCCTACTCCTAGTCCTAGTCGTAGGCCTAGGCCTAAACCAAACCCTAACCCTAACCCTAACCCTAACCCTAACCCTAACCGTAACCCTACCCTAGCCCTAGCCCGAGCCCTAGCCGTAGTCCTAATCCCAGTCCTAGTCCTAGTCCTAGCCCTCGCCCTCGCCCTAACCCTAGCCCTAGCCCTAGCCCTAGCCTCAGCCCTTCCATAGGCCTAGCCCTGACCCTAGCTTAAGCCCTAGCCCTAGCCGTAGCACTAGGCCTAACCCTAACACTAAGCCTAAGCCTAAGCCTAACCCTAGCCCTAACCCAAGCCGGAACCCTAATACAAACCCTAACACTAAGCCTAGCCCTAGCCTTAACACTAACCCTCACCTTCACCCTCACCCTCACCCTAGCCCTGTTCTGGCCGTAGATGTAGAAATAGCCCGAAACCTATCCCTAGACCTAAGCCTAATCCTAGCCCGAGCCCGAGCCCGAGCTTTAGCCATAGCCATAATCGTAGCACTAGGCCTAGGCCTAATCCTAACCCTAACCCTAGCCCTAACTCTAGCCCTAACCCTAACCCGAAACCTAGCCCAAGCCCAAGCCCTAGCCCTAAGCCTAAGCCTAATCCTAGCCCTAACCCTATCCCTATCCCTATCCCTATCCCTAGTCTTAGCACTGGGCCTAGGCCTAAACCAAACCCTAGCCCTAGCCCTAGCCCTAGCCCTAGCCCTAACCCTAGCCCTAAACCTAGCCCTAGCCCTAGCCCTAGCCCTCACCCTCATGCTACCTCAGCCCTGGCTCTAGCCCTAGCCCAACCCGTCGCCCTAACCGTAACCATAACACTAGGCCTAGCCCTAAGCCTAGCCCTAACCCTAGCCTCAGCCTTAGCCCTAGCCCTAGCCCTAGCCCTAGCCCTAGCCTCAGCCCTTCCATAGGCCTAGCCCTGACCCTAGCTTAAGCCCTAGCCCTAGCCGTAGCACTAGGCCTAACCCTAACCCTAACCCTAACCCTAAGCCTAAGCCTAAGCCTAAGCCTAGCCCTAACCCAAGCCGGAACCCTAATACAAACCCTAACACTAAGCCTAGCCCTAGCCTTAACACTAACCCTCACCTTCACCCTCACCCTCACCCTAGCCCTGTTCTGGCCGTAGATGTAGAAATAGCCCGAAACCTATCCCTAGACCTAAGCCTAATCCTAGCCCGAGCCCGAGCCCGAGCTTTAGCCATAGCCATAATCGTAGCACTAGGCCTAGGCCTAATCCTAACCCTAACCCTAGCCCTAACTCTAGCCCTAACCCTAACCCGAAACCTAGCCCAAGCCCAAGCCCTAGCCCTAAGCCTAAGCCTAATCCTAGCCCTAACCCTATCCCTATCCCTATCCCTATCCCTATCCCTAGTCTTAGCACTGGGCCTAGGCCTAAACCAAACCCTAGCCCTAGCCCTAGCCCTAGCCCTAGCCCTAACCCTAGCCCTAAACCTAGCCCTAGCCCTAGCCCTAGCCCTCACCCTCATGCTACCTCAGCCCTGGCTCTAGCCCTAGCCCAACCCGTCGCCCTAACCGTAACCATAACACTAGGCCTAGCCCTAAGCCTAGCCCTAACCCTAGCCTCAGCCTTAGCCCTAGCCCTAGCCCTAGCCCTAGCCCTAGCCCTAGTCCTAGCCCTAAGCCTAGCCCTAGCCCTAGCCCTAGCCCTAGCCCTAGCCCTAGCCGCAACCCTTCCCTAGGCCTAGCCCTGACACTAGCTTCTTCTTCTAGGGATTAATCTAGCTTTAGTCCACTTTCATAGACACAGAAGACATCAGCCATGTGACCAATAATTTTCTCTTCACTATGGCTGCAGTCACACCAGAGCTTTAATCCAGCTTCAGTCCACTTTCACATGAGCCAAGCTTGCTAGGTGGCTTTGGGCTAGTCTGAGCTCTCTTCTGAGCTCTCACAGCCCCACCTACCTCACAGGGTGTCTGTTGTGGGGGGAAGAACAGAAAGTTTGTCAGCCGCTTTGAGTCCCCTTAAAAGGGTGAGAAAAGCGGGGTAGAAAAGCCAACTCTAAGCCTAGCCCTAGCCCTAGCCCTAACCCTAAGGTTAGGGCTAGGGCTAGGCCTAGGGCTAGGGTTAGGGCTAGGGCTAGGCCTAGGGCTAGGAATAGGACTAGGCCTGGGATTAGGACTAGGACTAGGACTTGGGCTAGGGCTAGGGCTACGGCTAGCGCTTTGGCTAGGGCTAGGGCTAGGGCTAGGGTTAGGGTTAGGATTAGGCCTAGGCCTAGCGCTACGATTATGGCTATGGCTAAAGCTCGGGTTACGATTGGGCTAGGGCTAGTGCTAGTGCTAGGGCCAGGGTTAGGGTTAAGGTTAGGGTTAGGGTTAGGGTTCGGGCTAGGTTTTAGGGCCAGGGTCAGGGCTAGGGCTGGGATAAGGTTAGGGCTAGGATTAGGGCTCGGCCGAGGGCTAGGCCGAGGGCTAGGACTAGGACTAGGACTAGGACTAGGGCTAGGGCTAGGGCTAGGGCTAGGGCTAGGGCTAGGGTTTGGTTTAGGCTTAGGCCAAGTGGTACGACTAGGGCTAGGGCTAGGGCTAGGGTTAGGGTTAGGGTTAGGGTTAGGGTTAGGGTTAGGGTTAGGGTTTGGGTTAGCGTTTGCGTTAGCGCTAGCACTAGAGCTAGGGCTGGGCTAGGTTTAGGGTTAGGACTAGGACTAGGACTAGGGATAGGGATAGGGTTAGGGATAGGGATAGGGATAGGGATAGGGATAGGGATAGGGATAGGGATAGGGATAGGGATAGGGATAGGGATAAAGATAGGGATAGGGATAGGGATAGGGATAGGGATAGGGATAGGGATAGGGATAGGGATAGGGATAGGGATAGGGATAGGGATAGGGATAGGGATAAAGATAGGGATAGGGATAGGGATAGGGATAGGGATAGGGATAGGGATAGGGATAGGGATAGGGATAGGGATAGGGATAGGGATAGGGATAAGATTAGGGTTAGGGTTAGATTTTGCACTAGGGCTAGGGCTGGGCTACGGTTAGAGTTACGGTTAGGACTAGGACTAAGACTAGGACTAGGACTAGGACTAGGAATAGGACTACTTCTAGGGCTAGGGCTATGCTAGGCATAGGCCGAGGGGTAGGGCTGGGGTAGGATTACGTTTAGTGTTACGGCGAGGGCTAGGGCTAGGGCTAGGGCTAGGGTTAAGCTTAAGGTTAGGATAGGGCTAGTGCTAGTGCTAGTGCTAGGGTTAGTGTTAGTGTTAGTGTTAGTGTTAGTGTTAGTGTTAGTGTTAGTGTTAGTGTTAGTGTTAGTGTTAGTGTTAGTGTTAGTGTTAGTGTTAGTGTTAGTGTTAGTGTTAGTGTTAGTGTTAGTGTTAGTGTTAGTGTTAGGGTTAGTGTTAGGGTGAGGGTGAGGGTGACGGCTAGGGCTAGGGCTAGGGCTAGGCCTAGGCCTAGGCCTAGGGCTAGGGCTAGGGCTAGGGCTAGGGCTAGATCTAAGCCTAGGGTTACGGTTACGATTAGGCCTAGGCCTAGTGCTACGATTATGGCTATGGCTAAAGCTCGGGCTCGGGCTTGGGCTTGGGCTCGGGCTCAGGCTCGGGCTAGGATTTGGCTTAGGGGCAGGGTTAGGGTTAGGGCTATTGCTAGGACTAGGGCCAGGCCAGGGCTAGGGTTAGGGTGAGGGTGAAGGTGAGGGTTAGTATTAGGGCTAGGGCTAGGGCTAGGGCTAGGGCCAGTTCTAGTGTTAGGCTTAGGGCTAGGGCTAGGGCTTGGGCTTGGACCAGGGTTAGTGTTAGTGTTAGGGTTAGGGTTAGGGGTAGGGATAAGATTAGGGTTAGGGTTAGGGTTAGAGTTTGCACTAGAGCTAGGGCTGGGCTACGGTTAGGGTTAGGACTAGGACTAAGACTAGGACTTCGACGAGGACTAGGACTAGGACTACTTCTAGGGTTAGGGCTATGCTAGGCCTAGGCCGAGGGCTAGGGCTGGGGCTAGGGGTAGGGGTACTTCGAGGGCTAGTGCTACGTCTAGGGTTAGGGTTAAGGTTAGTGTTAGGGTTAGGGTTAGGTTTAAGGGCCAGGGTTAGGGCTAGGGCTGGGCTAAGATTAGGGTTTGGGTTAGGGTGTGGGTGAGGGTTAGGGTTAGGGTTAGGGTTAGGGCTAGGGCTAGGGCTAGGGCTAGGGCTAGGGCTAGCTCTAGGGCTAGGGCTAGGGTTAGGGCTAGGGCTAGGGCTCGGGCTTGGGCTAGGGCAAGGGCTAATGTTAGGGTTACGGTCAGGGCGACGGGTTGGGCTAGGTCTAGATACAGGGCTGAGCTAGCGTGAGGGTGAGGGTGAGGGTGAGGGTGAGGGCTAGGGCTTGGGCTAGGGCTAGGGCTAGGGCTACGGCTAGGGCTATGGCTAGGATTAGGGTTAGGGTTTGGTTAAGGCTTAGGCCTAGTGGTACGACTAGGGCTAGGGCTAGGGTGAGCCTTAGGGCTAGGGCTTGGGCTTGGGCTTGGGCTTGGGCTAGGGTTAGGGTAAGGGTTAGCGTTAGCGTTTGCGTTAGCGCTAGCGCTAGCACTAGAGCTACGCCTGGGCTAGGTTTAGGGTTAGGGTTAGGAATAGGACTAGGACTAGGACTAGGGCTGTGCTAGGCCTAGGCCGAGGGCTAGGGCTGGGGTAGGATTAGGGTTAGGGGTACGGCGAGGGCTAGGGCTATGGTTAAGGTTAAGGTTAGCATTGGGCTAGGGCTAGTGCTAGGGCTAGGGTTAGGGTTAGGGTTAGGGTTAGGGTTAGCGTTAGGGTTAGTGTTAGGGTTAGTGTTAGGTTTTAGGGCAAGGGTTAGGGCTAGGGCTGGGTAAAGTTAGGGTTTGGGTGAGGGTGAGGGTGAGGGTGAGGGTGAGAGAGAGGGAGAGGGTTAGGGTGAGGGATAGGGCTAGGGCTTTGACTGGGCAAAGGTTAGGGTTTGGGTTTGGGTTTGGGTTAGGGTTAGGGTTAGGGTTAGGGTTAGGGTTAGGGTTAGGGCTAGGGCTAGGGCTAGGGCTAGGGCTAGGCTTAGGGCTAGGCTTAGGGCTAGGGCTAGAGCTAGTGTTATGGTTACGGTTAGGGCGACGGGTTGGGCTAGGGCTAGAGCCAGGACTGAGATAGCATGAGGGTGAGGGCTAGGGTTAGGGCTAGGGCTAGGGCTTGGGTTAGGGCTAGGGCTAGGGCTAGGTTTAGGGCTTGGGCTAGTGCTAGGGCTAGGGCTAGGGCTAGGGCTAGGGCTAGGGTTTGGTTTAGGCCTAGGCCTAGTGCTACGACTAGGGTTAGGGATAGGGCTAGGGCTAGGGCTAGGGCTCGGGTTAGGCTTAGGGCTAGGGCTAGGGCTAAGACTTGGGCTTGGGCCAGGGTTAGGGTTAGGGTTAGGGCTAGGAATAAGATTAGGGTTAGGGTTAGGGTTAGGGTTAGAGTTTGCACTAGGGCTAGGGCTGGGCTACGGTTAGGGTTAGGACTAGGACTAGGACTAGGACTTGGACTAGGACTAGGACTAGGACTACTTCTAGGGTTAGGGCTATGGTAGGCCTGGGCCGAGGGCTAGGGCTGGGGTTAGGGATAGGGGTAGGGGTACTTCGAGGGCAAGTGCTACGGCTAGGTTTAGGGTTAAGGTTAGTGTTAGTGTTAGGGTTAGGGTTAGATACAGGGCTGAGCTAGCGTGAGGGTGAGGGTGAGGGCTAGGGCTTGGGCTAGGGCTAGGGCTTGGGCTAGGGCTAGGGCTAGGGCTAGGGCTAGGGTTTGGTTTAGGCTTAGGCCTAGTGGTACGACTAGGGCTAGGGCTAGAGCTAGGGTTAGCCTTAGGGCTAGGGCTAGGGCTTGGGCTTGGGCTAGGGTTAGGGTAAGGGTTAGGGTTAGGGATAGGGATAAGATTAGGGTTAGGGTTTGGGTGAGCGTTTGCGTTAGCGCTAGCACTAGAGCTAGGGTTAGGGTTAGGAGTAGGACTAGGACTAGGACTAGGACTAGGACTAGGACTAGGACTAGGACTATTAGTAGGACTAGGACTAGGACTAGGACTACTTCTAGGGCTAGGGCTGTGCTAGGCCTAGGCCGAGGGCTAGGGCTGGGGTAGGATTAGGGGTAGGGGTAGGGGTCCGGCGAGGGCTAGGGCTAGGGTTAAGGTTAAGGTTAGGATTGGGCTAGGGCTAGTGCTAGTGCTAGGTTTAGGGTTAGGGTTAGCGTTAGGGTTAGTGTTAGGGTTAGGGTTAGGTTTTAGGGAAAGGGTTAGGGCTAGGGCTGGGTAAGTTTAGGGTTTGGGTTATTGTGAGGGTGAGGGTGAGGGAGAGGGTGAGGGTTAGGGCAATGGCTACGGCTATGACTGGGCAAAGGTTAGGGTTTGGGCTAGGGCTAGGGCTAAAGCTAGGGCTAGGGCTAGGGCTAGGGTTTGGTTTATGCCTAGGCCTAGTGCTATGACTAAGGATAGGGATAGGGTTAGGTCTAGGCTTAGGCTTAGGCTTAGGGCTAGGGCTTGGGCTTGGGCTAGGTTTAGGTTTAACGTTAGGGCTAGGGTTAGGGCTAGGGTTAGGGCTAGGGTTAGGGTTAGGATTAGGCCTAGGCCTAGGCCTAGTGCTACGATTATGGCTATGGCTAAAGCTCGGGCTCGGGCTAGGATTAGGCTTAGGTCTAGGGATAGGTTTCGGGCTATTTCTACATCTACGGCCAGAGCAGGGCTAGGCTGAGGGTGAGGGTGAAGGTGAGGGTTAGTTTTAGTGTTAGGGCTAGGGCTAGGGCTAGGGCTAGGCTTAGAGTTAGGGTTTGTGTTAGGGTTCCGGCTTGGGTTAGGGCTAGGGTTAGGCTTAGGCTTAGGCTTACGCTTAGCGTTAGGGTTAGTCCTAGTGCTACGGCTTTGGCTAGGGCTTAAGCTAGGGTCAGGGCTAGGCCTAGGGAAGGGCTGCGGCTAGGGCTAGGGCTAGGGCTAGGGCTAGGCCTAGGGTTAGGCCTAGGCCTAGGCCTAGGCCTAGCGCTACGATTATGGCTATGGCTAAATCTCGGGTTACGATTGGGCTAGGGCTAGTGCTAGTGCTAGGGCTAGGGTTAGGGTTAAGGTTAGTGTTAGGGTTAGGGTTAAGGCTATGTTTTAGGGCCAGGTATAGGGCTAGGGCTGGGATAAGGTTAGGGCTAGGATTAGGGCTAGGGTTAGGGCTAGGCCGAGGGCTAGGGCTAGGGCTAGGGCTAGGGCTAGGGCTAAGATTAGGGATAGGGTTAGGGTTAGATTTTGCACTAGGGCTAGGGCTGGGCTACGGTTAGGGTTAGGGTTAGGACTAGGACTAAGACTAGGACTAGGACTAGGACAACTTCTAGGGCTAGGGCAATGCTAGGAATAGGCCCAGGGCTAGGGCTGGGGCTAGGGCTAGGGCTAGGGCTAGGGCTAGGGGTAAGCTTAAAGTTAGGATTGGGCTAGTGCTAGTGCTAGGACTAGGGTTAGGGTTAAGTTTAGTGTTATGGTTAGGGTTAGGGTTAGGTTTTAGGGCCAGGGTTAGGGCTAGGGCTGGGCTAAGGTTAGGGTTTGGGTTGGGGTGAGGGAGAGGGAGCGGAAGAGGGTTACGGCTAGGGCTAGGGCGATGACTGGGCTAAGGTTAGGGTTTGGGTTAGGGTTAGGGTTAGGGTTAGGGTAAGGGTAAGGGTTAGGGCTACGGCTAGGGCTAGGACTAGGGCTAGGCTTAAGGCTAGGGCTAGGCTTAGGGTTACGGTCAGGGCGACTCGTTGGACTAGGGCAAGATACAGGGCTGAGCTAGCGTGAGGGTGATGGTGATGGTGAGGGCTAGGGCTTGGGCTAGGGCTAGGTCTAGGGCTAGGGCTAAGGCCAGGGCTAGGGCTAGGGTTAGGGCTAGGGCTAGGGCTAGGGCTAGGGCTAGGGCTAGGGCTAGGGTTTGGTTTAGGCTTAGGCCTAGTGATACAACTAGGGCTAAGGCTAGGGCTAGGGTTATGGTTAGGGTTAGAGTTTGGGTTAGCGTTTGCGTTAGCGCTAGCGCTAGCACGAGAGCTAGGGCTGGGCTAGGTTTAGTGTTAGGACTAGGACTAGGACTAGGACTAGGAATAGGAGTAGGACTAGGACTAGGACTAGGACTAGGACTAGGACATGGACTACTTCTAGGGCTAGGGCTAACACAAACCCTAACACAAACCCTAACTCTAAGCCTAGCCCTAGCCCTAGTCCTAACACTAACCCTCACCTTCACCCTCACCCTCAGCCTAGCCCTGCTCTGGCCGTAGATGTAGAAATAGCCCGAAACCTATCCCTAGACCTAAGCCTAATCCTAGCCCGAGCCCGAGCCCGAGCTTTAGCCATAGCCATAATCGTAGCACTAGGCCTAGGCCTAATCCTAACCCTAACCCTAGCCCTAACCCTAGCCCTAACGTTAAACCTAAACCTAGCCCAAGCCCAAGCCCTAGCCCTAAGCCTAAGCCTAACCCTAGCCCTAACCCTAACCCTATCCCTATCCCTATCCCGATCCCTATCCCTATCCCTAGTCATAGCACTAGGCCTAGGCATAAACCAAACCCTAGCCCTAGCCCTAGCCCTAGCTTTAGCCATAGCCATAGCCCTAGCCCAAACCCTAACCTTTGCCCAGTCATAGCCGTAGCCATTGCCCTAACCCTCACCCTCTCCCTCTCCCTCACCCTCACCCTCACAATAACCCAAACCCTAAACTTACCCAGCCCTAGCCCTAACCCTTGCCCTAAAACCTAACACTAACCCTAAAACTAACACTAACCCTAACGCTAACCCTAACCCTAAACCTAGCACTAGCACTAGCACTAGCCCAATCCTAACCTTAACCTTAACCCTAGCCCTAGCCCTCGCCGGACCCCTACCCCTAACCCTAATCCTACCCCAGCCCTAGACCTCGGCCTAGGCCTAGCACAGCCCTAGCCCTAGAAGTAGTCCTAGTCCTAGTCCTAGTCCTAGTCCTACTAATAGTCCTAGTCCTAGTCCTAACCCTAACCCTAAACCTAGCCCAGGCCTAGCTCTAGTGCTAGCGCTAACGCTAACGCAAACGCTCACCCAAACCCTAACCCTAATCTTTTCCCTAGCCCTAACCCTAACCCTTACCCTAACCCTAGCCCTAGCCCAAGCCCTAGCCCTAGCCCTCACCCTCACCCTCACCCTCACGCTAGCTCAGCCCTGTATCTAACCCTAACCCTAACACTAACACTAACCTTACCCTAAACCTAGCCGTAGCACTTGCCCTCGAAGTACCCCTACCCCTATCCCTAGCCCCAGCCCTAGCCCTCGGCCCAGGCCTACCATAGCCCTAACCCTAGAAGTAGTCCTAGTCCTAGTCCTAGTCCAAGTCCTAGTCCTAGTCCTAACCCTAACCGTAGCCCAGCCCTAGCCCTAGTGCATACTCTAACCCTAACCCTAACCCTAACCCTAATCTTATTCCTAGCCCTAACCCTAACCCTAACCCTGGCCCAAGCCCAAGTCTTAGCCCTAGCCCTAGCCCTAAGCCTAACCCGAGCCCTAGCCCTAGCCCTAGCCTAATACTAACCCTCACTTTCACCCTCACCCTCACCCTAGCCCTGGCCTGGCCCTAGTCCTGGCAATAGCCCTAACCCTAACCCTGGCCCTAATCCTAATCCTAGCCCGAGCCCCTGCCGAAGCCCGAGCTTTAGCCATAGCCATAATTGTAGCACTAGGCCTAGGCCTAATCCTAAACCTGACCCTAGCCCTAGCCCTAGCCCTAGCCCTAGCCCTAGCCCTAGCCCTAGCCCTAGCCCTAGCCCTAGCCCTAGCCCTAGCCCTAACCCTCACCCTCACCCTAACCCAAACCCTAAACTTAGCCCAGCCCTAGCCCTAACCCTGGCCCTAAAACCTAACCCTAACCCTAACCCTAACCTTAACCCTAACCCTAGCCGTAGCACTTGCACTCGAAGTACCCCTGCCCCTACCCCTACCCCTAGACCCAGCCCTAGCCCTCGGCCTAGACCTAGCATAGCCCTTACCCTAGAAGTAGTCCTAGTCCTAGTCCAAGTCCTAGTCCTAGTCCTAACCCTAACCGTAGCCCAGCCCTAGCCCTAGTGCAAACTCTAACCCTAACCCTAACCCTAACCCTAATCTTATTCCTAACCCTAGCCCTAGCTCTAACCCTAACCCGAGCCCTAGCACTAGCCCTAGCCCTAATTCTAACCCTCACCTTCACCCTCACCCTAACCCTAGCCCTGGCCTGGCCCTAGTCCTGGCAATAGCCCTAACCCTAACCCTGGCCCTAAGCCTAATCCTAGCCCGAGCCCCTGCCCAAGCCCGAGCTTAAGCCATAGCCATAATCGTAGCACTAGGCCTAGGCCTAATCCTAACCCTGACCCTAGCCCTAGCCCTAGCCCTAGGCCTAGCCCTAGCCCTAGCCCTAGCCCTAGCCCTAGCCCTAGCCCTAGCCCTAGCCCTAGCCCTAGCCCTAGCCCTAGCCCTAGCCCTTGCCCTAGCCCTAGCCCAAGCCCTAGCCCAACCCTTGTCCTAGTCCTACTCCTAGTCCTAGTCGTAGTCCTAGACCTAGTCCTAGCCCTAGCCCTAGCCGCAGCCCTTCCCTAGGCCTAGCCCTGACCCTACCTTAAGCCCTAGCCCTAGCCGTAGCACTAGGCCTAACACTAACCCTAAGCGGAAGCCTAAGCCTAAGCTTAACCCTAGCCCTAACCCTAGCCGGAACCCTAACACAAACCATACCAATAAGCCTAGTCCTAGCCCTAGCCTTAACACTAACACTAACCCTCACCTTCACCCTCACCCTCACCCTAGCCCTGCTCTGGCCGTAGACGTAGAAATAGACGGAAACCTAACAGTAGACCTAAGCCTAATCCTTGCCCGAGCCCGAGGCCGAGGCCGAGCCTGAGGCCGAGCCCGAGCCCTAGGCCTAGCCCTAGACGTAGCACTGGGCCTAGGCCTAGCCCTAGCCCTAGCCCTAGCCCTTGCCCTAGCCCTAGCCCTAGCCCTAGCCCAACCCTTGTCCTAGTCCTACTCCTAGTCCTAGTCGTAGGCCTAGGCCTAAACCAAACCCTAACCCTAACCCTAACCCTAACCCTAACCGTAACCCTACCCTAGCCCTAGCCCTAGCCCTAGCCGTAGTCCTAATCCCAGTCCTAGTCCTAGTCCTAGTCCTAGCCCTAGGCCTAGCCCTAACCCTAGCCCTAGCCCTAGCCCTAGCCTCAGCCCTTCCATAGGCCTAGCCCTGACCCTAGCTTAAGCCCTAGCCCTAGCCGTAGCACTAGGCCTAACCCTAACCCTAACCCTAACCCTAAGCCTAAGCCTAAGCCTAGCCCTAACCCAAGCCGGAACCCTAATACAAACCCTAACACTAAGCCTAGCCCTAGCCTTAACACTAACCCTCACCTTCACCCTCACCCTCACCCTAGCCCTGTTCTGGCCGTAGATGTAGAAACAGCCCGAAACCTATCCCTAGACCTAAGCCTAATCCTAGCCCGAGCCCGAGCCCGAGCTTTAGCCATAGCCATAATCGTAGCACTAGGCCTAGGCCTAATCCTAACCCTAACCCTAGCCCTAACTCTAGCCCTAACCCTAACCCGAAACCTAGCCCAAGCCCAAGCCCTAGCCCTAAGCCTAAGCCTAACCCTAACCCTAGCCCTAACCCTATCCCTACCCCTATCCCTATCCCTAGTCTTAGCACTGGGCCTAGGCCTAAACCAAACCCTAGCCCTAGCCCTAGCCCTAGCCCTAGCCCTAACCCTAGCCCTAAACCTAGCCCTAGCCCTAGCCCTAGCCCTAGCCCTCACCCTCATGCTACCTCAGCCCTGGCTCTAGCCCTAGCCCAACCCGTCGCCCTAACCGTAACCATAACACTAGGCCTAGCCCTAAGCCTAGCCCTAACCCTAGCCTCAGCCTTAGCCCTAGCCCTAGCCCTAGCCCTAGCCAGAGTCCTAGCCCTAACCCTAGCCCTAGCCCTAGCCCTAGCCCTAGCCCTAGCCCTAGCCGCAACCCTTCCCTAGGCCTAGCCCTGACACTAGCTTCTTCTTCTAGGGATTAATCTAGCTTTAGTCCACTTTCATAGACACAGAAGACATCAGCCATGTGACCAATAATTTTCTCTTCACTATGGCTGCAGTCACACCAGAGCTTTAATCCAGCTTCAGTCCACTTTCACATGAGCCAAGCTTGCTAGGTGGCTTTGGGCTAGTCTGAGCTCTCTTCTGAGCTCTCACAGCCCCACCTACCTCACAGGGTGTCTGTTGTGGGGGGAAGAACAGAAAGTTTGTAAGCCGCTTTGAGTCCCCTTAAAAGGGTGAGAAAAGCGGGGTAGAAAAGCCAACTCTAAGCCTAGCCCTAGCCCTAGCCCTAACCCTAAGGTTAGGGCTAGGGCTAGGCCTAGGGCTAGGGTTAGGGCTAGGGCTAGGCCTAGGGCTAGGAATAGGACTAGGCCTGGGATTAGGACTAGGACTAGGACTTGGGCTAGGGCTAGGGCTACGGCTAGCGCTTTGGCTAGGGCTAGGGCTAGGGCTAGGGTTAGGGTTAGGATTAGGCCTAGGCCTAGCGCTACGATTATGGCTATGGCTAAAGCTCGGGTTACGATTGGGCTAGGGCTAGTGCTAGTGCTAGGGCCAGGGTTAGGGTTAAGGTTAGGGTTAGGGTTAGGGTTCGGGCTAGGTTTTAGGGCCAGGGTCAGGGCTAGGGCTGGGATAAGGTTAGGGCTAGGATTAGGGCTCGGCCGAGGGCTAGGCCGAGGGCTAGGACTAGGACTAGGACTAGGACTAGGGCTAGGGCTAGGGCTAGGGCTAGGGCTAGGGTTTGGTTTAGGCTTAGGCCAAGTGGTACGACTAGGGCTAGGGCTAGGGCTAGGGTTAGGGTTAGGGTTAGGGTTAGGGTTTGGGTTAGCGTTTGCGTTAGCGCTAGCACTAGAGCTAGGGCTGGGCTAGGTTTAGGGTTAGGACTAGGACTAGGACTAGGGATAGTGATAGGGATAGGGTTAGGGTTAGGGATAGGGATAGGGATAGGGATAGGGATAGGGATAGGGATAGGGATAGGGATAGGGATAGGGATAAAGATAGGGATAGGGATAGGGATAGGGATAGGGATAGGGATAGGGATAGGGATAGGGATAGGGATAGGGATAGGGATAGGGATAGGGATAGGGATAGGGATAGGGATAGGGATAGGGATAGGGATAGGGATAAGATTAGGGTTAGTGTTAGATTTTGCACTAGGTCTAGGGCTGGGCTACGGTTAGAGTTACGGTTAGGACTAGGACTAAGACTAGGACTAGGACTAGGACTAGGACTACATCTAGGGCTAGGGCTATGCTAGGCATAGGCCGAGGGGTAGGGCTGGGGTAGGATTACGTTTAGTGTTACGGCGAGGGCTAGGGCTAGGGCTAGGGCTAGGGTTAAGCTTAAGGTTAGGATAGGGCTAGTGCTAGTGCTAGTGCTAGGGTTAGTGTTAGTGTTAGTGTTAGTGTTAGTGTTAGTGTTAGTGTTAGGGATAGTGTTAGGGTGAGGGTGAGGGTCAGGGTGAGGGCTAGGGCTAGGGCTTGGGCTAGGGCTAGGCCTAGGACTAGGGCTAGGGCTATATCTAAGCCTAGGGTTACTGTTACGATTAGGCCTAGGCCTAGTGCTACGATTATGGCTATGGCTAAAGCTCGGGCTCGGGCTTGGGCTTGGGCTCGGGCTCGGGCTAGGATTTGGCTTAGGGGCAGGGTTAGGGTTAGGGCTATTGCTAGGACTAGGGCCAGGCCAGGGCTAGGGTTAGGGTGAGGGTGAAGGTGAGGGTTAGTATTAGGGCTAGGGCTAGGGCTAGGGCTAGGGCCAGTTCTAGTGTTAGGCTTAGGGCTAGGGCTAGGGCTTGGGCTTGGACCAGGGTTAGGGTTAGTGTTAGGGTTAGGGTTAGGGCTAGGGATAAGATTAGGGTTAGGGTTAGGGTTAGAGTTTGCACTAGGGCTAGGGCTGGGCTACGGTTAGGGTTAGGACTAGGACTAGGACTAGGACTTCGACGAGGACTAGGACTACTTCTAGGGTTAGGGCTATGCTAGGCATAGGCCGAGGGCTAGGGCTGGGGCTAGGGGTAGGGGTAGGGGTACTTCGAGGGCTAGTGCTACGTCTAGGGTTAGGGTTAAGGTTAGTGTTAGGGTTAGGGTTAGGTTTAAGGGCCAGGGTTAGGGCTAGGGCTGGGCTAAGATTAGGGTTTGGGTTAGGGTGTGGGTGAGGGTTAGGGTTAGGGTTAGGGCTAGGGCTAGGGCTAGGGCTAGGGCTAGGGCTAGGGCTAGGGCTAGGGCTAGGGCTAGGGCTAAGGCTAGCTCTAGGGCTAGGGTTAGGGCTAGGGCTAGGGCTAGGGCTAGGGCTAGGGCTTGGGCTAGGGCAAGGGCTAATGTTAGGGTTACGGTCAGGGCGACGGGTTGGGCTAGGGCTAGATACAGGGCTGAGCTAGCGTGAGGGTGAGGGTGAGGGTGAGGGTGAGGGTGAGGGTGAGGGTGAGGGTGAGGGTGAGGGTGAGGGTGAGGGTGAGGGTGAGGGCTAGGGCTTGGGCTAGGGCTAGGGCTAGGGCTACGGCTAGGGCTATGGCTAGGATTAGGGTTAGGGTTTGGTTAAGGCTTAGGCCTAGTGGTACGACTAGGGCTAGGGCTAGGGCTAGGGTTAGCCTTAGGGCTAGGGCTTGGGCTTGGGCTTGGGCTTGGGCTAGGGTTAGGGTAAGGGTAAGGGTTAGGGTTAGCGTTTGCGTTAGCGCTAGCGCTAGCACTAGAGCTACGCCTGGGCTAGGTTTATGGTTAGGGTTAGGAATAGGACTAGGACTAGGACTAGGACTAGGGCTGTGCTAGGCCTAGGCCGAGGGCTAGGGCTGGGGTAGGATTAGGGTTAGGGGTACGGCGAGGGCTAGGGCTATGGTTAAGGTTAAGGTTAGCATTGGGCTAGGGCTAGTGCTAGGGCTAGGGTTAGGGTTAGGGTTAGGGTTAGCGTTAGGGTTAGTGTTAGGGTTAGTGTTAGGTTTTAGGGCAAGGGTTAGGGCTAGGGCTGGGTAAAGTTAGGGTTTGGGTGAGGGTGAGGGTGAGGGTGAGAGAGAGGGAGAGGGTTAGGGTGAGGGATAGGGCTAGGGCTATGACTGGGCAAAGGTTAGGGTTTGGGTTTGGGTTTGGTTTAGGGTTAGGGTTAGGGTTAGGGTTAGGGTTAGGGTTAGGGCTAGGGCTAGGGCTAGGGCTAGGGCTAGGCTTAGGGCTAGGCTTAGGGCTAGGGCTAGAGCTAGTGTTATGGTTACGGTTAGGGCGACCGGTTGGGCTAGGGCTAGAGCCAGGACTGAGGTAGCATGAGGGTGAGGGCTAGGGCTAGGGCTAGGGCTAGGGCTTGGGTTAGGGCTAGGGCTAGGGCTAGGGCTAGGGCTAGGGCTAGGGCTAGGGCTAGGGCTAGGGCTTGGGCTAGGGCTAGGGCTAGGGCTAGGGTTTGGTTTAGGCCTAGGCCTAGTGCTACGACTAGGGTTAGGGATAGGGATAGGGTTAGGGCTAGGGTTAGGGTTAGGCTTAGGGCTAGGGCTTCGGCTTGGTCTAGGTTTAGGTTTAGGGTTAGGGCTAGGGTTAGGGCTAGGGTTAGGGTTAGGATTAGGCCTAGGCCTAGTGCTACGATTATGGCTATGGCTAAAGCTTGGGCTCGGGCTCGGGCTAGGATTAGGCTTAGGTCTAGGGATAGGTTTCGGGCTATTTCTACATCTACGGCCAGAGCAGGGCTAGGCTGAGGGTGAGGGTGAAGGTGAGGGTTAGTTTTAGGGCTAGGGCTAGGGCTAGGCTTAGAGTTAGGGTTTGTGTTAGGGTTCCGGCTTGGGTTAGGGCTAGGGTTAGGCTTACGCTTAGGATTACGCTTAGGGTTAGGTTTAGGCCTAGTGCTACGGCTAGGGCTAGGGCTTAAGCTAGGGTCAGGGCTAGGCCTAGGGAAGTGCTGCGGCTAGGGCTAGGGCTAGGGTTAGGGCTAGGCCTAGGCCTAGAGCTAGGAATAGGACTAGGACTGGGATTAGGTCTAGGACTAGGACTAGGGCGAGAGCTAGGGCTAGGGCTAGGGCTAGGGCTAGGGCTAGGGCTAGGGCTAGGGCTTGGGCTCGGGCTAGGGCTAGGGCTAGGGCTAATATTAGGGTTACGGTCAGGGCGACGGGTTGGGTTAGGGCTAGATACAGGGCTGAGCTAGACTGAGGGTGAGGGTTAGGACTAGGACTAGGACTAGGACTAGGACTAGGGCTAGGGCTAGGGCTAGGGCTAAGCCTAGGGCTAGGCCTAGGGCTAGATCTAGGCCTAGGGTTAGGGTTACGATTAGGCCTAGCCCTAGTGCTACGATTATGGCTATGGCTAAAGCTCGGGCTCGGGCTTGGGCTTGGGCTTGGGCTCGGGCTCGGGCTAGGATTTGGCTTAGGGCCAGGGTTAGGGTTAGGGCTATTGCTAGGACTAGGGCCAGGCCAGGGCTAGGGTGAGGGTGAGGGTGAAGGTGAGGGTTAGTATTAGGGCTAGGGCTAGGGCTAGGGCTAGGGCCAGTTCTAGTTTTAGGCTTAGGGTTAGGGCTAGGGTTAGGGCTTGGGCTTCGGCCAGGGTTAGGGTTAGGGCTAGGGATAAGATTAGGGTTAGGGTTAGGGTTAGAGTTTGCACTAGGGCTAGGGCTGGGCTACGGTTAGGGTTACGACTAGGACTAGGACTAGGACTAGGACTTCGACGAGGACTAGGACTAGGACTACTTCTAGGGTTAGGGCTATGCTAGGCCTAGGCCGAGGGCTAGGGCTGGGGCTAGGGGTAGGGGTAGGGGTACTTCGAGGGCTAGTGCTACGTCTAGGGTTAGGGTTAAGATTAGTGTTAGGGTTAGGGTTAGGGTTAGGTTTTAGGGCCAGGGTTAGGGCTAGGGCTGGGCTAAGGTTAGGGTTTGGGTTAGGGTGTGGGTGAGGGTTAGGGTTAGGGTTAGGGCTAGGGCTACGGCTACGGCTAGGGCTAGGGTTACGGCTAGGGCTAGGGCTAGGGCTAGGGCTTGGGCTAGGGCTAGGGCTAATGTTAGGGTTACGGTCAGGGCGACGGGTTGGGCTAGGGCTAGATACAGGGCTGAGCTAGCGTGAGGGTGAGGGTGAGGGCTAGGGCTTGGGCTAGGGCTAGGGCTAAGGCTACGGCTAGGGCTTGGGCTAGGATTAGGGTTAGGGTTTGGTTAAGGCTTAGGCCTAGTGGTATGACTAGGGCTAGGGCTAGGGCTAGGGTTAGCCTTAGGGATAGGGCTTGGGCTTGGGCGTGGGCTTGGGCTAGGGTTAGGGTAAGAGTTAGGGTTAGCGTTTGCGTTTGCGTTAGCGCTAGCGCTAGCACTAGAACTACGCCTGGGCTAGGTTTAGGGTTAGGGTTAGGACTAGGACTAGGACTAGGACTAGGACTAGGACTAGGACTAGGACTAGGACTAGGACTAGGACTAGGACTAGGACTAGGACTAGGACTAGGACTAGGACTACTTCTAGGGCTAGGGCTGTGCTAGGCCTAGCCCGAGGGCTAGGGCTGGGGTAGGATTAGGGTTAGGGGTACGGCGAGGGCTAGGGCTATGGTTAAGGTTAAGGTTAGGATTGGGCTAGTGCTAGTGCTAGGGCTAGGGTTAGGGTTAGGGTTAGGGTTAGTGTTAGGTTTTAGGGCAAGGGTTAGGGCTAGAGCTGGGTAAGGTTAGGGTTTGGGTGAGGGTGAGGGTGAGGGAGAGGGAGAGGGTTAGGGTGAGGGTTAGGGCTAGGGCTATGACTGGGCAAAGGTTGGGGTTTGGGTTTGGGTTTGGGTTAGGCTTAGGCTTAGGCTTAGGCTTAGGGCTACGGCTTCGGCTTGGTCTAGGTTTAGGTTTAGGGTTAGGGCTAGGTTTAGGGCTAGGGTTAGGGTTAGGATTAGGCCTAGGCCTAGTGCTACAATTATGGCTATGGCTAAAGCTCGGGCTCGGGCTCGGGCTAGGATTAGGCTTAGGTCTAGGGATAGGTTTCGGGCTATTTCTACATCTACGGCCAGAGCAGGGCTAGGCTGAGGGTGAGGGTGAAGGTGAGGGTTAGTGTTAGGGCTAGGGCTAGGGCTAGGCTTAGAGTTAGGGTTTGTGTTAGGGTTCCGGTTTGGGTTAGGGCTAGGGTTAGGCTTACGCTTAGGCTTACGCTTAGGGTTAGGTTTAGGCCTAGTGCTACGGCTAGGGCTAGGGCTTAAGCTAGGGTCAGGGCTAGGCCTAGGGAAGTGCTGCGGCTAGGGCTAGGGCTAGGGCTAGGGTTAGGGCTAGGCCTAGGCCTAGAGCTAGGAATAGGACTAGGACTGGTATTAGGACTAGGGCTAGGGCTAGGGCTAGGGCTAGGGCTAGGGCTAGGGCTAGGGCTAGGGCTAGGGCTAGGGCTAGGGCTAGGGCTAGGGCTAGGGCTAGGGCTAGGGCTAGGGCTAGGGCTAGGGCTAGGGCTAGGGCTAGGGTTAGTGTTACGATTAGGCCTAGGCCTAGCGCTACTATAATGGCTATGGGTAAAGCTCGGGTTAGGATTGGGCTAGGGCTAGTGCTAGTGCTAGTGCTAGTGCTAGGGTTAGGGTTAAGGTTAGTGTTAGTGTTAGGGTTAGGGCTAGGTTTTAGGGCCAGAGTTAGGGCTAGGGCTTGGCTAAGGTTAGGGCTAGGATTAGGGCTAGGATTAGGGCTAGGCCGAGGGCTAGGACTAGGTCTAGGTCTAGGGCTAGGGCTAGGGCTAGGGCTAGGGCTAGGGCTAGGGCTAGATCTAGGGATAAGATTAGGGTTAGGGTTAGGGTTAGGGTTAGATTTTGCACTAGGGCTAGGGCTGGGCTACGGTTAGGATTAGGGTTAGGACTAGGACTAAGACTAGGACTAGGACTAGGACTAGGACTACTTCTAGGGCTAGGGCTATGCTAGGCCTAGGCCGAGGACTAGGGCTGGGGCTAGGGCTAGGGCTAGGGGTAGGGGTACGGCGAGGGCTAGGGCTAGGGCTAGGGTTAAGCTTAAATTTAGGATTGGGCTAGTGCTAGTGCTAGGACTAGGGTTAGTGTTAAAGTTAGTGTTAGTGTTAGGGTTAGGGTTAGGTTTAAGGGCCAGGGTTAGGGCTAGGGCTGGGCTAAGGTTAGGGTTTGGGTTGGGTGAGGGAGAGGGAGAGGGAGATGAAGAGGGTTAGGGCTAGGCCTAGGGCGATGACTGGGCTAAGGTTAGGGTTTGGGTTAGGGTTAGGGTTAGGTTTAGGGTGAGGGTTACGGGTAGGGCTAGGGCTAGGGCTAGGGCCAGGGCTAGGGCTAGGGCTAGGCTTAGGGCTAGGGCTAGGCTTAGCGTTACGGTCAGGGCGACTCGTTGGGCTAGGGCTAGATACAGGGCTGAGCTAGCGTGAGGGTGATGGTGATGGTGAGGGCTTGGGCTAGGGCTTGGGCTAGGGTTAGGGTTAGGGCTACGGCTAGGACTAGGGTTAGGGTTAAGGTTAGTGTTAGGGTTAGGGTTAGGGTTAGGGTTAGGGTTAGGGTTAGGGTTAGGTTTTAGGGCCATGGTTAGTGCTAGGGCTGGGCTAAGGTTAGGGTTGGGGTTGGGGTGAGGGAGAGGGAGAGGGAGAGCGAGAGCGAGATGAAGAGGGTTAGGGCTAGGGCTAGGGCGATGACTGGGCTAAGGTTAGGGTTTGGGTTAGGGTTAAGGTTAGGTTTATGGTGAGGGTTAGGGGTAGGGCTAGGGCTAGGGCTAGGGCTAGGGCTAGACTTAGGGCTAGGGCTAGGCTTAGGGATACGGTCAGGGCGACTCGTTGGGCTAGGGCTAGATACAGGGCTGAGCTAGCGTGAGGGTGATGGTGAGGGCTTGGGCTAGGGCTTGGGCTAGGGCTAGGGCTAGGGCTAGGACTAGGGTTAGGGTTAAGGTTAGTGTTAGGATTAGGGTTAGGTTTTAGGGCCAGGGTTAGGGCTAGGGCTGGGCTACGGTTAGGGTTTGGGTTGGGGTGAGGGAGAGGGAGAGGGAGATGAAGAGGGTTAGGGCTAGGGCTAGGGCGATGACTGGGCTAAGGTTATGGTTTGGGTTAGGGTTAGGTTTAGGTTTATGGTGAGGGTTAGGGCTAGGGCTAGGCTAGGGCTAGGGCTGGGCTAAGGTTAGGGTTTGGGTTAGGGTTAGGGTTAGGGTTAGGGTTAGATTTAGGGTTAGGGTTAGGGTTAGGGTTAGGGCTAGGGCTAGGGCTAGGGCTAGGGCCAGGGCTAGGTCTAGTTCTAGGACTGGGCTAAGGATAGCGTTTGAGTTTGGGTTAGGTTTTGGATTACGGTTAGGGTTAGGATTAGGGTGAGGGTGACGGTTAGGGCAAGGGCTAGGGCTAGGGCTAGGGCTAGGCTTAGGGCTAGGCTTAGGGCTAGGGCCAGGGCTAGTGTTATGGTTATGGTTATGGTTACGGTTAGGGCGACGGGTTGGGCTACGGCTAGAATCAGGGCTAAGCTAGCGTGAGGTTGAGGGCAAGGGCTAGGGCTAGGGCTAGGGTTAAGGTTAAGGTTAGGATTGGGCTAGGGCTAGTGCTAGTGCTAGTGCTAGGGCTAGGGCTAGGGCTAGGGCTAGGGTTAGGGTTAGCGTTAGTGTTAGGGTTAGTGTTAGGGTTAGTGTTAGGTTTTAGGGCAAGGGTTAGGGCATGGGCTGGGTAAGGGTAGGGTTTGGGTGAGGGTGAGGGTGAGGGTGAGGGAGAGGGTTAGGGTGAGGGTTAGAGCTAGGGCTATGACTGCGCAACGGTTAGGGTTTGGGTTAGGGTTAGGGTTAGGGTTAGGGTTAGGGTTAGGGTTAGGGTTAGAGTTAGGGTTAGGGTTAGGGTTAGGGTTAGGGTTAGGGCTAGGGCTAGGGCTAGGGCTAGGCTTAGGGCTAGGCTTAGGGCTAGGGGTAGAGCTAGTGTTATGGTTACGGTTAGGGTGACGGGTTGGGCTAGGGCTAGAGCCAGGGCTGAGGTAGCATGAGGGTGAGGGCTAGGGCTAGGGCTAGGGCTAGGGCTTGGGTTAGGGCTAGGGCTAGGGCTAGGGCTAGGGCTTGGGCTAGGGCTAGGGCTAGGGCTAGGGCTAGGGCTAGGGCTAGGGTTTGGTTTAGGCCTAGGCCTAGTGCTACGACTAGGGTTAGGGATAGGGATAGGGTTAGGGATAGGGTTAGGCTTAGGCTTAGGGCTAGGGCTAGGGCTTGGGCTTGGGCTAGGTTTAGGGTTAGGGTTAGGGCTAGGGTTAGGGCTAGGGTTAGGGTTAGGATTAGGCCTAGGCCTAGTGCTACGATTATGGCTATGGCTACAGCTCGGGCTAGGGCTCGGGCTCGGGCTAGGGCTCGGGCTAGGATTAGGCTTAGGTCTAGCGATAGGTTTCGGGCTATTTCTACATCTACGGCCAGAGCACGGCTAGGCTGAGGGTGAGGGTGAAGGTGAGGGTTAGTGTTAGGGCTAGGGCTAGGGCTAGGCTTAGAGTTAGGGTTTGTGTTAGGGTTCCGGCTTGGGTTAGGGCTAGGGTTAGGCTTACGCTTAGGCTTACGCTTAGGGTTAGGGTTAGGCCTAATGCTACGGCTAGGGCTAGGGCTTAAGCTAGGGTCAGGGCTAGGCCTAGGGAAGTGCTGCCGCTAGGGCTAGGGCTAGCGCTACGGCTAGGGTTAGGGCTAGGCCTAGGCCTAGGGCTAGGATTAGGACTAGGACTGGGATTAGGACTAGGACTAGGACTAGGACTAGGGCTAGAGCTAGGGCTAGGGCTAGGGCTAGGGCTAGGGCTAGGGTTAGGGTTACGATTAGGCCTAGGCCTAGGGCTACGATTATGGCTATGGCTAAAGCTCGGGTTAGGATTGGGCTAGGGCTAGTGCTAGTGCTAGTGCTAGTGCTAGGGTTAGGGTTAAGGTTAGTGTTAGTGTTAGGGTTAGGGCTAGGTTTTAGGGCCAGAGTTAGGGCTAGGGCTGGGCTAAGGTTAGGGCTAGGATTAGGGCTAGGATTAGGGCTAGGCCGAGGGCTAGGACTAGGACTAGGGCTAGGGCTAGGGCTAGGGCTAGGGCTAGGGCTAGGGCTAGGGCTAGGGCTAAGGCTAGGGCTAGGGCTAGGGCTAGGGCTAGGGCTAGGGTTAGGCTTAAGGCTAGGGCTTCAGCTTCGGCTTGGGCCAGGGTTAGGTTTAGGGTTAGGCCTAGGGATAAGATTAGGGTTAGGGTTAGGGTTAGAGTTTGCTCTAAGGCTAGGGCTGGGCTACGGTTAGGGTTAGGACTAGGACTAGGACTAGGACTAGGGCTAGGGCTAGGGCTAGGGCAAGCGCTAGGGCTAGCGCTAGATCTAGGCCTAGGGTTAGGGTTACGATTAGGCCTAGGCCTAGTGCTACGATTATGGCTATGGCTAAAGCTCGTCCTCGGACTTGGGCTTGGGCTCGGGCTCAGGCTCGGGCTAGGATTTGGCTTAGGGCCAGGGTTATGGCTAGGGCTGGGCTAGGATTAGGGCTAGGATTTGGGCTAGGGTTAGGGCTAGGCCGAGGGCTAGGACTAGGGCTAGGGCTAGGGCTATGGCTAGGGCTATGGCTAGGGCTAGGGCTAGGGCTAAGGCTAGGGCTAGGGCTAGGGCTAGGGCTTGGGCTAGGGCTAGGGCTAGGGCTAGGGATAAGATTAGGGTTAGGGTTAGGGTTAGGGTTAGATTTTGCACTAGGGCTAGGGCTGGGCTACGGTTAGGGTTTGGGTTAGGACTAGGACTAAGACTAGGACTAGGACTAGGACTACGTCTAGGGCTAGGGCTATGCTAGGCCTAGGGCGAGGGCTAGGGCTGGGGCTAGGGGTAGGGGTAGGGGTACGGCGAGGGCCAGGGCTAGGGTAGGGCTAGGGCTTGGGCCAGGGTTAGGGTTAGGGTTAGGGCTATTGCTAGGACTAGGGCCAGGCCAGGGCTAGGTTTAGGGTGAGAGAGAAGGTGAGGGTTAGGATTAGGGCTAGGGCTAAGGGTAGGGCTAGGGCTAGGGCAAGGGCTAGGGCTAGGGCTAGGGCTAGGGCTAGTGTTAGGGCGAGGGATAGGGATAAGATTAGGGTTAGGGTTAGGGTTAGGGTTAGATTTTGCACTAGGGCTAGGGCTGGGCTACGGTTAGGGTTTGGGTTAGGACTAGGACTAAGACTAGGACTAGGACTAGGACTACGTCTAGGGCTAGGGCTATGCTAGGCCTAGGCCGAGGGCTAGGTCTGGGGCTAGGGGTAGGGGTAGGGGTACGGCGAGGGCTAGGGCTAGGGCTACGGCTTGGGCCAGGGTTAGGGTTAGGGTTAGGGCTATTGCTAGGACTAGGGCCAGACCAGGGCTAGGTTTAGGGTGAGGGAGAAGGTGAGGGTTAGGATTAGGGCTAGGGCTAAGGGTAGGGCTAGGGCTAGGGCTAGGGCTAGGGGAAGGGCTAGGGCTAGGGCTAGGGCTAGGGCTAGGGCTAGGGCTAGGGCTAGGGCTAGGGCTAGGGCTTGGGCCAGGGTTAGGGTTAGGGCAAGGGCTAAGGATAAGATTAGGGTTAGGGTTAGGGTTAGAGTTTGCACTAGGGCTAGAGCTGGGCTACGGTTAGGGTGAGGACTAGGACTAGGACTAGGACTACTTCTACGGCTAGGGCTATGCTAGGCCTAGGCCGAGGGCTAGGCCTAGCCCTAGCCCTAGCCCTAGCCCTAATCCTAAACCTAAACCTAACCCTAACCCAAACCCTAACCTTTGCCCAGTCGTAGCCCTAGACCTAACCCTCACCCTCACCCTCTCCCTCTCCCTAACCCTCACCCTCACCCTGACCCTGACCCTGACCCTCACCCAAACACTAACCCTAACACTAACCCTAACCCTAACCCTAACCCTAACACTAACACTAACACTAACCCTAGCCCTAGCACTAGCTGTAGCCCAATCCTAACCTTAACCCTAGCCCTAGCCCTCGCCGTACCCCTAACCCTAATCCTACCCCAGCCCAAGCCCTCGGCCTAGGCCTAGCACACCCCTAGCCCAAGAAGTACTCCTAGTCCTAGTCCTAGTCCTAATCCTACTAATAGTCCTAGTCCTAGTCCTAGTCCTAGTCCTAACCCTAAACCTAAACCTAGCACAGGCCTAGCTGTAGAGCTAGCGCTAACGCAAACGCTAACCCAAACCCTAACCCTAATCTTATCCCTAGCCCTAACCCTAACCCTTACCCTAAGCCTAGCCCAAGCCCAAGCCCTAGCCCTAAGGCTAACCCTAGCCCTAGCCCTAGCCCTAGTCGTACCACTAGGCCTAAGCCTAAACCAAACCCTAACCCTAATCCTAGCCCTAGCCCTAGCCCTAGTTCTAGCCCTAGCCCTAACCCTAACCCTAACCCTCACCCTCACCCTCACCCTAACCCAAACACTAATATTAGCCCAGCCCTAGCCCTAACCCTGGCCGTAAAACCTAACCCTAACCCTAACCCTAACCTTAACCCAAACCCTAGCCGTAGCACTAGCCCTCGAAGTACCCCTACCCCTAACCCTAGCCCCAGCCCTAGCCCTCGGCCTAGGCCTAGCATAGCCCTAACCCTAGAAGTACTCCTAGTCCTAGTCCAAGCCCTAGTCCTAGTCCTAGTGCTAGTCCTAACCCTAACCGTAGCCCAGCCCTAGCCCTAGTGCAAACTCTAACCCTAACCCTAACCCTAATCTTATCCCTAGCCCTAACCCTAACCCTAACCCTAACCCTAACCCTAACCCTAACCCTAACCCTAACCCTAACCCTGGCCCAAGCCCAAGCCCTAGCCTTAGCCCTAGCCCTAAGCTTAACCCGAGCCCTAGCCCTAGCCCTAATACTAACCCTCACCTTCACCCTCACCCTCACCCTAGCCCTGGTCTGGACCTAGTCCTAACAATAGCCCTAACCCTAACCCTGGCCCTAAGCCTAATCTTAGCCCGAGCCCGAGCCCGAGCCCAAGCCCGAGCGGGAGCCCGAGCTTTAGCCATAGCCATAATCGTTGCACTAGGCCTAGGCCTAATCCTAACCCTAACCCTAGCCCTAGCCCTAGCCCTAGCCCTAGCCCTAGCCCTAGCCCTAGGCCTAGCCCTAGCCCTAGTCTTGCACGAGCCCGAACCCTAGCCCTAGCCCTAGCCCTAGCCCTAGCCCTAGCCCTAGACCTAGAACTAGTCCTAGTCCTAGTCCTAATCCTAGTCCTAGTCCTAGTCCTAGTCCTAGTCGTAGTCCTAGTCCTAGCCCTAGCTCTAGTCCTAGTCCTAGCCCTCACCCTAGCCCTAGCCCTAGCCCTAGCCTCAGCCCTTCCCTAGGGTTAGGGTTAGGGCTATTGCGAGGACTAGGGCAAGGTCAGGGCTAGGGTTACGGTGAGGGAGAAGGTGAGGGTTAGTATTAGGGCTAGGGTTAAGGCTAGGGCTAGGGCTAGGGCTAGGGTTAGGCTTAAGGCTAGGGCTAGGGCTTGGGTTTGGGCCAGGGTTAGGTTTAGGGTTAGGGCTAGGGATAAGATTAGGGTTAGGGTTAGGGTTAGGGTTAGAGTTTGCACTAGAGCTAGGGCTAGGGCTGGGCTACTGTTAGGGTTAGGACTAGGACTAGGACTAGGACTAGGACTAGGACTAGGACTAGGACTAGGACTAGGACTAGGACTAGGACTAGGACTAGGACTAGGACTAGGACTAGGACTAGGACTAGGACTAGGACTAGGACTAGTTCTAGGGCTAGGGCTAGGGCTACGGCTACGGCTACGGGTAGGCCTAGGGCTAGAGCTAGGGCTAGGGTTAGGGTTAGGATTAGGCCATAATCGTAGCACTAGGCCTAGGCCTAATCCTAACCCTAATCCTAACCCTAACCATAGCCCTAACCCTAGCCCTAACCTGAAACCTAAACCTAGCCCAAGCCCAAGCCCTAGCCCTAAGCCTAAGCCTAAGCCTAACCCTAGCCCTAGCCCTAGCCCTAGCCCTAGCCCTAGCCCTAGCCCTAACCCTATCCCTATCCCTATCCCTATCTTTAGTCGTAGCACTAGGCCTAGGCCTAAACCAAACCCTAGCCATAGCCCTAGCCCTAGCCCTAGCCCTAGCCCAAGCCCTAGCCCTAGCCCAAACCCTAACCTTTGCCCAGTCATAGCCTAGCCATAGCCCTAAACCTCACCCTCTCCCTCTCCCTCACCCTCACCCTCACCCTCACCCTAACCCAAACCCTAACCTTACCCAGCCCTAGCCCTAACCCTTGCCCTAAAACCTAACGCTAACCCTAACCCTAAACCTAGCACTAGCACTAGCCCTAGCCCAATCCTAAACTTAACCTTAACCCTAGCCCTAGCCCTCGCCGGACCCCTACCCCTAACCCTAATCCTACCCCAGCCCTAGCCCTCGGCGTAGGCCTAGCACAGCCCTAGCCCTAGAAGTAGTCCTAGTCCTAGTCCTAGTCCTAGTCCTACTAATAGTCCTAGTCCTAGTCCTAACCCTAACCCTAAACCTAGCCCAGGCCTAGCTCTAGTGCTAGTGCTAGCGCTAACGCAAACGCTCACCCAAACCCTAACCTAATCTTATCCCTAGCCCTAACCCTAACCCTTACCCTAACCATAGCCCAAGCCCAAGCCGTAGCCCTAAGGCTAACCCTAGCCCTAGCCCTAGCCCTAGTCGTACCACTAGACCTAAGCCTAAACCAAACCCTAACCCTAATCCTAGCCCTAGCCCTAGCCCTAGCCCTAGCCCTAGCCCTAGCCCAAGCCCTAGCCCTAGCCCTAGCCCTCACCCTCACCCTCACCCTCACCCTCACCCTCACGCTAGCTCAGCCCTGTATCTAGCCCTAGCCCAACTCGTCGCCCTGACCATAACCCTAACATTAGCCCTAGCCCTAGCCCTAGCCCTAGCCCTAGCCCTAGCCCTAGCCCTAGCCCTAGCCCTAGCCCGAACCCTCACCCTCACCCTCACCCTAACCCAAACCCTAACCCTAACCTTAGCCCAGCCCTAGCCCTAACCCTGGCCCTAAAACCTAACCCTAACCCTAACCCTAACACTAACATTAACCCTAACCCTAGCCGTAGCACTTGCCCTCGAAGTACTCCTACCCCTATCCCTAGACCCAGCCCTAGCCCTCGGCCTAGGCCTAGCATAGCCCTAACCCGAGAAGTAGTCCTAGTCCTAGTCCTAGTCCTAACCCTAACCGTAGCCCAGCCCTAGCCCTAGTGCAAACTCTAACCCTAACCCTAACCCTAATCTTATTCCTAGCCCTAACCCTAACCCTAACCCTAGCCCAAGCCCAAGTCCTAGCCCTAGCCCTAGCCCTAAGCCTAACCCGAGGCGTAGCCCTAGCCCTAGCCCTAATACTAACTTTCACCTTCACCCTCACCCTAGCCCTAGCCCTGGCCTGGCCCTAGTCCTGGCAATAGCCCAAACCCTAACCCTGGCCCTAAGCCTAAGCCTAATCCTAGCCCGAGCCCCTGCCCAAGCCCGAGCTTTAGCCATAGCCATAATCGTAGCACTAGGCCTAGGCCTAATCCTAACGCTGACCCTAGCCTTAGCCCTAGCCCTAGCCCTAGCCCTAGCCCTAGCCCTAGCCCTAGCCCTAGCCCTAGCCCTAGCCCTAGCCCTAGCCCTAGTCCTACTCCTAGTCCTAGTCGTAGTCCTAGACCTAGTCCTAGCCCTAGCCCTAGCCGCAGCCCTTCCCTAGGCCTAGCCCTGACCCTACCTTAAGCCCTAGCCCTAGCCGTAGCACTAGGCCTAACCCTAAACCTAAGCGTAAGCCTAAGCGTAAGCCTAAGCCTAAGCTTAACCCTATCCCTAACCCTAGCCGGAACCCTAACACAAACCATACCAATAAGCCTAGCCCTAGCCCTAGCCTTAACACTAACCCTCACCTTCACCCTCACCCTCACCCTAGCCCTGCTCTGGCCGTAGACGTAGAAATAGACGGAAACCTAACAGTAGACCTAAGCCTAATCCTAGCCCGAGGCCGAGGCCGAACCCTAGCCCTAGCCCTAGTCGTAGCACTAGGCCTAGGCCTAAACCAAACCCTAACCCTAACCCTAACCCTAACCCTAACCGTAACCCTAGCCCTAGCCCTAGCCCTAGCCCTAGCCCTAGCCCTAGCCCTAGCCCTAGCCCTAGCCCTAGCCCTAGCCCTAGCCCTAGCCCTAGCCCTAGCCCTAGCCCTAGCCCTAGCCCTAGCCCTAGCCCTAGCCCTAGCCCTAGTCCTAATCCCAGTCCTAGTCCTAGTCCTAGCCCTAGGCCTAGCCCTAGCCCTAGCCTCAGCCCTTCCATAGGCTTAGCCCTGACCCTAGCTTAAGCTCTAGCTCTAGCCGTAGTACTAGGCCTAACCCTAACCCTAAGCGTAAGCCTAAGACTAACCCTAGCCCTAACCCAAGCCAGAACCCTAATACAAACCCTAATACTAAGCCTAGCCCTAGCCCTAACACTAACCCTCACCTTCACCTCACCCTCACCCTAGCCCTGCTCTGGCCGTAGATGTAGAAATAGCCCGAAAACTATCCCTAGACCTAAGCCTAATCCTAGCCCGAGACCGAGCTTTAGCCATAGCCCTAATCGTAGCCCTAAGCCTAAGCCTAACCCTAGCCCTAACCCTATACCTATCCCTATCCCTAGTCTTAGCACTGGGCCTAGGCCTAAACCAAAGCCTAGCCCTAACCCTAGCCCTAGCCCTAGCCCTAGCCCTAGCCCTAGCCGTAGCCCTAGCCCTAAACCTAGCCCTAAACCTAGCCCTAGCCCTAGCCCTAGCCCTAGCCCTCACCCTCATGCTACCTCAGCCATGGATCTAGCCCTAGCCCAACCCTTCGCCCTAACCGTAACCATAACACTAGGCCTGGCCCTAAGCCTAGCCGTAAGCCTAGCCTCAGCTTTAGCCCTTGCCCTAGCCGTAGCCCTAGCCCTAGTCCTAGCCCTAACCCTAGCCCTAGCCCTAGCTCTAGCCGCAGCCCTTCCCTAGGCCTAGCCGTGACACTAGCTTCTTCTTCTAGGGATTAATCTAGCTTTAATCCACTTTCATAGGCACAGAAGACATCAGCCATGTGACCAATAATTTTCTCTTCACTTTGGCTGCAGTCACACCAGAGCTTTAATCCAGCTTCAGTCCACTTTCACATGAGCCAAGCTTGCTAGGTGGCTATGGGCTAGTCACAGCTCTCTTCTGAGCTCTCACAGCCCCACCTACCTCACAGGGTGTCTGTTGTGGGGGGAAGAACAGAAAGTTTGTCCCCTTAAATGGGTGAGAAAAGCGGGGTAGAAAAGCCAACGCTTCTTCTTCTAGGGATTAATCTAGCTTTAGTCCACTTTCATAGGCACAGAAGATATCAACCGTGTGACCAATAATTTTCTCTTCACTTTGGCTGCAGTCACACCAGAGCTTTAATCCAGCTTCCGTCCACTTTCACATGAGCCAAGCTTGCTAGGTGGCCATGGGCTAGTCACAGCTCTCTTCTGAGCTCTCACAGCCCCACCTACCTCACAGGGTGTCTGTTGTGGGGGGAAGAACAGAAAGTTTGTCAGACGCTTTGAGTCCCCTTAAATGGGAGAGAAAACCGGGGTAGAAAAGCCATTGCTGCTTCTGCTTCTTCTAGGGATTATTCCAGCTTCAGTCCACTTTCACATGAGCCAAGCTTGCTAGGTGGCTATGGGCTAGTCACAGCTCTCTTCTGAGCTCTCACAGCCCCACCTACCTCACAGGGTGTCTGTTGTGCGGGGAAGAACAGAAAGTTTGTCAGCCGCCTTGAGTCCCCTTAAATGGGTGAGAAAAGCGGGGTAGAAAATCCAACGCTTCTTCTTCTAGGGATTAATCTAGCTTTAGTCCACTTTCATAGGCACAGAAGATATCAACCGTGTGACCAATAATTTTCTCTTCACTTTGGCTGCAGTCACACCAGAGCTTTAATCCAGCTTCCGTCCACTTTCACATGAGCCAAGCTTGCTAGGTGGCCATGGGCTAGTCACAGCTCTCTTCTGAGCTCTCACAGCCCCACCTACCTCACAGGGTGTCTGTTGTGGGGGGAAGAACAGAAAGTTTGTCAGCCGCTTTGAGTCCCCTTAAATGGGTGAGAAAAGCGGGGTAGAAAAGCCAAAGCTGCTTCTTCTAGGGATTAATCTAGCTTTAGTCCACTTTCATAGGCACAGAAGATATCACCCATGTGACCAATAATTTTCTCTTCACTTTGGCTGCAGTCACACCAGAGCTTTAATCCAGCTTCCGTCCACTTTCACATGAGCCAAGCTTGCTAGGTGGCCATGGGCTAGTCACAGCTCTCTTCTGAGCTCTCACAGCCCCACCTACCTCACAGGGTGTCTGTTGTGGGGGGAAGAACAGAAAGTTTGTCAGCTGCTTTGAGTCCCCTTAAATGGGAGAGAAAACCGGGGTAGAAAAGCCATTGCTGCTTCTGCTTCTTCTAGGGATTAATCCAGCTTCAGTCCACTTTCACATGAGCCAAGCTTGCTAGGTGGCTATGGGCTAGTCACAGCTCTCTTCTGAGCTCTCACAACCCCACCTACCTCACAGGGTGTCTGTTGTGGGGGGAAGAACAGAAAGTTTGTCAGCCGCTTTGAGTCCCCTTAAATGGGAGAGAAAACCGGGGTAGAAAAGCCATTGCTGCTTCTGCTTCTTCTAGGGATTAATCCAGCTTCAGTCCACTTTCACATGAGCCAAGCTTGCTAGGTGGCTATGGGCTAGTCACAGCTCTCTTCTGAGCTCTCACAGCCCCACCTACCTCACAGGGTGTCTGTTGTGCGGGGAAGAACAGAAAGTTTGTCAGCCGCCTTGAGTCCCCTTAAATGGGTGAGAAAAGCGGGGTAGAAAAGCCAACTCTTCTTCTTCTTCTTCCTCATCCTCCTCTTCTTCTTTTTCTTCCTCTTCTAGGGATTAATCTAGCTTAAGTCCACTTTCATAGGCACAGAAGACATCAGCGATGGGACCAGTAATTTTCTTTTCACATTGGCTGCAGTCACACCTCAGGTTTAATCCGGCTTCATTGCACTTTAAGACTCAGCCAGGGAACACATCAGATTGGCTGTGGTCCCACCTATCTGGTTCTGAGACTTTCTGAACCAGGGCTCCGCCTAGTGACCTCTTAAGCTCCACCCAGCGACCTCTTAAGCTCCACCCAGTGACCTCTTAAGCTCCACTCAGTGACCTCTTAAGCTCCACCCAGCACCTTCAGCAGCCCCCGCCTCCCTGGGACTTAGGGCTGTGAACACCCAGCCCTGAAGCCTACGAGCCGCCACTGGGGTCAGGGTTAGGTTTAGGGTTAGGGCTAGGGATAAGATTAGGGTTAGGGTTAGGGTTAGAGTTTGCACTAGGGCTAGGGCTGGGCTACGGTTAGGCTTAGGACTTAGCGCTAGGGTTAGGGTTAGGATTAGGCCTAGGCCTAGGCCTAGTGCTACGATTATGGCTATAGCTAAAGCTCGGGCTCAGGCTTGGGCTCGGGCTCGGGCTAGGATTTGGCTTAGGGCCAGGGTTAGGGTTAGGGCTACTGCTAGGACTAGGGCCAGGCCTAGGCTAGGGTGAGGGTGAGGGTGAAGGTGAGGGTTAGGGCTAGGGCTAGGGCTAGGGCTAGGGCTAGGGCTAGGGCTAGGGCTAGGGCTAGAGCTAGGGCAAGGGCTAGGGCTAGGGCTAGGGCTAGGGCTAGGGCTAGGGCTAGGGCTAGGGCTAGGGCTAGGGCTAGGGCTAGGGCTAGGGCTTGGGCTTGGGCCAGAGTTAGGGTTAGGGTTAGGGCTAGGGATAAGATTAGGGTTAGGGTTAGGGTTAGAGTTTGCACTAGGGCTAGGGCTGGGCTAGGTTTAGGGTTAGGGTTAGGGTTAGGACTAGGACTAGGACTAGGACTAGGACTAGGACTACGGCTATGCTAGGCCTAGGGCTAGGATTAGGGTTACGGTTAGAGTTAGGGTTAAGGTCTGCTTTAGGCCTATGCCTAGTGCTACGACTAGGGCTCAAGGTCGGGCTCGGGCTCGGGCTCGGGCTCCAGCTCGGGCTAGGATTAGGCTTAGGTCTAGGGTTAGGTTTCGGGCTATTTCTACGTCTACGGCCAGAGCAGGGCTAGGGCGAGGGTGAGGGTGAAAGTGAGGGTTAGTGTTAGGGCTAGGGCTAGGCTTAGTGTTATGGTTTGTGTTAGGGTTCCGGCTAGGGTAAGGCTAGGGTTAGACTTAGGCTTAGGCTTACACTTAGGGTTAGGGTTAGGCCTAGTGCTACGGCTAGGGCTAGGGCTTAAGCTAGTGTCAGGGATAGGCCTAGGGAAGGGCTGCGGCTAGGGCTAGGGCTAGGGGTAGGGCTAGGACTAGGGCTAGGGCTAGGGCTAGGGCTAGGGCTAGGGCTAGGGCTAGGCTTAGGGCTAGGGCTAGGCTTAGGGTTACGGTCAGGGCGACACGTTGGGCTAGGGCTAGATACAGGGCTGAGCTAGCGTGAGGGTGATGGTGAGGGCTTGGGCTAGGGTTAGGGCTAGGTCTAGGGCTAGGTCTAGGGCTAGGGCAAGGGCTAGGATTAGGGTTAGGGTTTGGTTTAGGCTTAGGCCTAGTGGTACGACTAGGGCTAGGGCTAGGGCTACGGTTAGCCTTAGGGCTAGGGCTTGGGCTTGGGCTAGGTTTAGGGTAAGGGTTAGGGTTAGGGCTAGGGATAAGATTAGGGTTAGGGTTTGGGTTAGCGTTTGCGTTAGCGCTAGCACTAGAGCTAGGCCTGGGCTAGGTTTAGGGTTAGGGTTAGGGTTAGGACTAGGACTAGGACTAGGACTAGGACTAGGACTAGGACTAGAACTATTAGTAGGACTAGGACTAGGACTAGGACTAGGAGTACTTCTAGGTCTAGGGCTGTGCTAGGCCTAGGCCGAGGGTTAGGGCTGGGGTAGGATTAGGGTTAGGGGTACGGCGAGGGCTAGGGCTAGGGTTAAGGTTAGGATTGGGCTAGTGCTAGTGCTAGGGCTAGGGTTAGGGTTAGGGTTAGCGTTAGGGTTAGCGTTAGGATTAGTGTTAGGGTTAGTGTTAGGTTTTAGGGCAAGGGTTAGGGCTAGGGCTGGGTAAGGTTAGGGTTTGGGTTAGGGTGAGGGTGAGGGAGAGGGAGAGGGAGAGGGTTAGTGTGACGGTTAGGGCTAGGGCTATGACAGGGGAAAGGTTAGGGTTTGGGTTAGGGTTAGGGTTAGGGTTAGGGTTAAGGTTACGGTTAGGGCTCGGGCTAGGGCTCGGGCTAGGGCTAGGGTTAGGGTTAGGCTTAGGGCTAGGGCTAGAGATAGTGTTATGGTTACGATTAGGGTGACGGGTTGGGCTAGGGCTAGAGCCAGGGCTGAGGTAGCATAAGGGTGAGGGCTAGGGCTAGGGCTAGGGCTAGGGTTAGGGCTAGGGCTAGGGCTAGGGCTAGGGCTAGGGCTAGGACTAGGACTAGGACTAGGACTGGGATTAGGTCTAGGTCTAGGTCTAGGTCTAGGGTTAGGGCTAGGGCTAGGGCTAGGGTGAGGGCTAGGGCTAGGGCTAGGAATAGGACTAGGACTAGGACTAGGACTAGGACTGGGATTAGGGCTAGGGCTAGGTCTAGGTCTAGGGTTAGGGCTAGGGCTAGGGTGAGGGCTAGGGCTAGGGCTAGGGCTAGGGCTAGGGCTAGGGCTAGGGCTAGGTTTAGGATTAGGCCTAGGCCTAGGCCTAGGCCTAGGCCTAGGCCTAGTGCTACGATTATGGCTATGGGTAAAGCTCGGGTTAGGATTGGGCTAGGGCTAGTGCTAGTGCTAGGGCTAGGGTTAGGGTTAAGGTTAGTGTTAAGTTTAGGTTTAAGGCTAGGTTTTAGGGCCAGGGTTAGGGCTAGGGCTGGGCTAGGATTACGTTTAGGGGTACGGCGAGGGCTAGGGCTAGGGCTAGGTTTAAGCTTAAGGTTAGGATTGGGCTAGGGCTAGTTCTAGGGCTAGGGTTAGTGTTAGGGTTAGTGTTAGGGTTAGTGTTAGGGTTAGTGTTAGGGTTAGGCCTAGGCCGAGGGCTGGGGCTGGGGCTAGGGGTAGGGATAGGGTTAAGCTTAAAGTTAGGATTCGGCTAGTGCTAGTGCTAGGACTAGGGTTAGGGTTAAGGACTAAGACTAGGACTAGGACTAGGACTACTTCTAGGGCTAGGGCTATGCTAGGCCGAGGCCGAGGCCTAGGGCTGGGGCTAGGGGTAGGGGTAGGGGTACGGCGAGGGCTAGGGCTAGGGCTAGGGTTAAGCTTAAAGTTCGGATTGGGCTAGTGCTAGTGCTAGGACTATGGTTAGGGTTAAGGTTAGTCTTAGTGTTAGGGTTAGGGTTAGGTTTTAGGACCAGGGTTAGGGCTAGGTCTGGGCTAAGGTTAGGGTTTGGGTTGGGGTGAGGGAGAGGGAGAGGGAGAGGGAGATGAAGAGGGTTAGGGCTAGGGCCAGGGCGATGACTGGGCTAAGGTTAGGGTTTGGGTTAGCGTTAGGGTTAGGTTTAGGGTGAGGGTTAGGGCTAGGGCTAGGGCTAGGGCTAGGCTTATGGCTAGGGCTAGGCTTAGGGTTACGGTCAGGGCGACTCGTTGGGCTAGGGCAAGATACAGGGCTGAGCTAGTGTGAGGGTGATGGTGATGGTGAGGGCTAGGGCTTGGGCTAGGGCTAGGGCTAGGGCTAGGGCTGGGTTAAGGTTAGGGTTTTGGTTAGGGTTAGGTTTAGGGTTAGATTTAGGGTTTGGGTTAGGGTTAGGGCTAAGGCTAGGGCTAGGGCTAGGGCTAGGGCTGCGCTAAGGTTAGGGTTTGAGTTAGGGTTAGGTTTAGGATTACGGTTGGGGTTAGGATTAGGGTGAGGGTGACGGTTAGGGCTAGGGCTAGGGCTAGGGCTAGGGCTAGGGCTAGGGCTAGGCTTAGGGCTAGGCTTAGGTCTAGGGCCAGGGGTAGTGTTATGGTTATGGTTATCGTTACGGTTAGGGCGATGGGTTGGGCTAGGGCTAGAGTCAGGGCTGAGCTAGCGTGAGGGTGAGGGCTAGGGCTAGGGCTTGGTCTAGGGCTAGGGCTAGGGCTAGGGCTAGGGCTAGGGCTAGGGCTAGGGTTTGGTTTAGGCCTAGGCTTAGAGCTACGACTAGGGATAGGGATAGGGATAGGGATAGGGTTAGGGCTAGGGCTAGGGTTAGGGTTAGGCTTAGGGCTAGGGCTTGGGCTTGGGCTAGTTTTTGGTTTAGGGTTAGGGCTAGGGATAAGATTAGGGATATGGTTAGGGTTAGCGTTTGTGTTTGCGTTAGCGCTAGCACTAGGGCTAGGGGTCGGCTAGGGTTAGGGTTAGGACTAGGACTAGGACTAGGACTAGGACTAGGACTACTTCTAGGGCTAGGGCTATGCTAGGCCTATTCCGAGGGCTAGGGCTGGGGCCAAGATTACGGTTAGGTGTACGGCGAGGGCTAGGGCTAGGGCTAGGGCTAGGGTTAGGGTTAGGATTAGGCCTACGCCTAATGCTACGATTTTGGCTATGGGTAAAGCTAGGGCTCGGGCTTGGGCTCGCGCTCGGGCTAGCATTACGCTTAGGTCTAGGGTTAGGTTTCGGGCTATTGCTAGGACTAGGGCCAGGCCAGGGCTAGCGGTAGCATGAGGGTGAAGGTGAGGGTTAGTATTAGGGCTAGGGCTAGGGCTAGGGCTAGGGCTAGGGCTAGGGCTAGGGCTAGGGGTAGGGTTAGGCTTAGGGCTAAGGCTAGGGCTTGGGCTTGGGCCAGGGTTTGGGTTAGGGTTAGGGCTAGGGATAAGATTAGGGTTAGGTTTAGGGTTAGAGTTTGCACTAGAGCTAGGGCTGGGCTACGGTTAGGGTTAGGACTAGGACTAGGACTTTGACTCGGACTAGGAATAGGACTAGGACTAGGACTAGGACTAGGACTACTTCTTGGGCTAGGGCTATGCTAGGCCTAGGCCGAGGGCTAGGGCTGGTGCTAGGGGCAGGGGTAGGGGTACGGTGAGGGATTGGGCTAGGGCTAGGGCTAGGGTTAAGCTTATGGTTAGGATTTGGCTAGGGCTAGTGCTAGTGCTAGTGCTAGTGCTAGTGCTAGGGCTAGGGTTAGGGTTAGGATTAGGTCTAGGCCTAGTGCTATGTTTATGGCTATGGGTAAAGCTCGGGCTCGGGGTTCGGCTCGGGCTAGCATTACGCTTAGGTCTAGGGTTAGGTTTCGGGCTATTGCTAGGACTAGGGCCAGGAGAGGGCTAGTGGTAGCGTGAGAGTGAAGGTGAGGGTTAGTATTAGGGCTAGGGCTAGGGCTAGGGCTAGGGCTAGGGCTAGGGCTAGGGCTAGGGTTAGGCTTATGGCTAAGGCTAGGGCTTGGGCTTGGGCCAGGGTTAGGGATAGGGTTAGGGCAAGGGAAAAGATTAGGGTTAGGGTTAGGGTTAGAGTTTGCACTAGAACTAGGGCTGGGCTACGGTTAGGGTTAGGACCAGGACTAGGACTAGGACTAGGACTAGGACTACGACTAGGACTACGACTAGGACTACGACTAGGACTAGGACTAGGACTAGGACTAGGACTAGGACTAGGACTAGGACTAGGACTACGACTACTTCTTGGGCTAGGGCTATGCTAGGCCTAGGCCGAGGGCTAGGGCTGGGGCTAGGGGCAGGGGTAGGGGTACGTCGAGGCATTGGGCTGGGGCTAGGGCTAGGGTTAAGCTTAAGGTTAGGATTGGGCTAGTGCTAGTGCTAGTGCTAGGGTTAGGGTTAAGGTTAGTGTTAGTGTTAGGGTTAGGGTTAGGTTTTAGGGCCAGGGTTAGGGCTAGAGCTGGGCTAAGGTTAGGGCTAAGGTTAGGGCTAGGGCTAGGCCGAGGGCTAGGCCGAGGTCTAGGGCTAGGGCTAGGGCTAGGGCTAGGGCTAGGGCTAGGGCTAGGGCTAGGGCTAGGGCTAGGGCTAGGGCTAGGGCTAGGGCTAGGGCTAGGGCTAGGGCTAGGGCTTGGATTAAGCCTAGGCCTAGGCCTAGTGCTACGAATATGGCTATGGCTAAAGCTCGGGCTCGGGCTAATGCTCGGGCTCGGACTAGGATTATGCTTAGGGCCAGGGTTAGGGTTAGGGCTATTGCTAGGACTAGGGCCAGGCCAAGGCTAGGTTTAGGGTGAGGGAGAAGGTGAGGGTTAGGATTAGGGCTAGGGCTAGGGCTAGGGCTAGGGCTAGGGCTAGGACTAGGGCTAGGGCTAGGGCTAGGGCTAGGGCTAGGGCTAGGGCTAGGGCTTGGGCTAGGGCTAGGGCTAGGGCTAGGGCTAGGGCTAGGGCTAGGGCTAGGGCTAGGGCTTGGGCTTGGGCCAGGGTTAGGGTTAGGGTTAGGGCTAGGGATACGATTAGGGTTAGTGTTAGGGTTAGAGTTTGCACTAGGGTTAGGGCTGGGCTACGGTTAGGGTGAGGACTAGGACTAGGACTAGGACTAGGACTAGGACTAGGACTACTTCTAGGGCTAGGGCTATGCTAGGCCTAGGCCGAGGGCTAGGCCTAGTCCTAGCCCTAATCGTAACCCTAAACCTAACCCTAACCCTAACCCTAACCCAAACCCTAACCTTTGCCCAGTCGTAGCCCTAGTCCTAACCCTCACCCTCACCCTCTCCCTCCCGCTCCCCCTCTCCCTAACCCTCCCCCTCTCCCTGACCCTCCCCCTCCCCCTCACCCTAACACTAACCCTAACACTAACCCTAACCCTAACCCTAACACCAACCCTAGCCCTAGCCCTAGCACTAGCACTAGCCCAATCCTAACCTTAAGCTTAACACTAGCCCTAGCCCTAGCCCTAGCCCTCGCCGTACCCCTAAACGTAATCCTACCCCAGCCCTAGCCCTCGGCCTAGGCCTAGCATAGCCCTAGCCCTAGAAATAATCCTAGTCCTAGTCCTAGTCCTAGTCTTAACCCTAAACCTAGCCCAGCCCTAGCTCTAGTGCTAGCGCCAACGCAAACGCTAATCCAAACCCTAACACTAACCCTAGCCCTAGCCCTAATCATACCACTAGGCCTAAGCCTAAACCATACTCTAGCCCTAGCCCTAGCCCTAGCCCTAGCCCTAGCCCTAGCCCTAGCCCTAGCCCTAGCCCTAGCCCTAGCCCTAGCCCTAGCCCTAGCCCTAGCCCTAGCCCTAGCCCTAGCCCTAGCCCTAGCCCTAGCCCTAGCCCTAGCCCTAGCCCTAGCCCTAGCCCTAGCCCTAGCCCTAGCCCTAGCCCTAGCCCAAGCCCTCACCATCACCCTCACTCTAGCTCAGCTCTGTATCTAGCCCTAGCCCAACGTGTCGCCCTGACCGTAACCCTAAGCCTAGCCCTAGCCCTAAGCCTAGCCCTAGCCCTAGCCCTAGGTCTAGCCCTAGCCCTAGCCCTAGCCCTAGCCCTAGCCCTAGCCCTAGCCCTAGCCCTAGCCCTAGCCCTAGCCCTAGCCCTAGCCCTAGCCCTAGCCCTAGCCCTAGCCCTAGCCCTAGCCCTAGCCCTAGCCCTAGCCCTAGCCCTAGCGGTAGCCATAGCCCTAGCCCTAACCCTCACCCTCACCCTAACCCTAACCCTAAACCAAACCCTAACCTTAGCCCAGTCATCGCCCTAGCCCTAGCCCTAGCCATAACTCTCTTCCTCTCCCTCTCCCTCTCCCTCTCCCTCTCCCTCTCCCTCTAACTCACCCCAACCCAAACCCTAACCTTAGCGCAGCCCTTGCCCTAACCCTGGCCCTAAAACCTAACCCTAACCCTAACACTAACACTAAACTTAACCCTAACCCTAGTCCTAGCACTAGCACTAGCCCAATCCTAACTTTAAGCTTAACCGTAGCCCTAGCCCTCGCCCTAGCCCTCGCCCTAGCCCTCACCGTACCCCTACCCCTACCCCTAGCCCCAGCCCTAGCCCTCGGCCTAGGCCTAGCATAGCGCGAGCCCTAGAAGTAGTCCTAGTCCTTGTCCTAGTCCTAGTCCTAGTCTTAGTCCTAGTCCTAACCCAAACCCTAACCGTAGCCCAGCCCTAGCCCTAGTGCAAAATCTAAGCCTAACCCTAACCCTAATCTTATCCCTAGATCTAGATCTAGCCCTAGCCCTAGCCCTAGCCCTGGCCCTAGCCCTAGCCCTCAGCCTAGGCCTAGCATAGCCCTAGCCCTAGAAGTTGTCCTAGTCCTAGTCCTAGTCTTAGTCCTAGTCCTAACCCAAACTCTAACCGTAGCCCAGCCCTAGCCCTAGTGCAAAATCTAACCCTAACCCTAACCCTAATCTTATCCCTAGATCTAGCCCTAGCTCTACCCCTAGCCCCAGCCCTAGCCCTCGGCCTAGGCCTAGCATAGCCCTAGCCCTAGAAGTTGTCCTAGTCCGAGTCCTAGTCTTAGTCCTAGTCCTAACCCTAACCCTAACCGTAGCCCAGCCCTAGCCCTAGTGCAAAATCTAACCCTAACCCTAACCCTAATCTTATCCCTAGATCTAGCCCTAGCCCTAGCCCTAGCCCTAGCCCTAGCCCTAGCCCTAGCCGTAGCCCTAGCCCTAGCCCTAGCCCTCGGCCTAGCCCTAACCCTAGCCCTAATCCTAGCCCTAACCTTAGCCCACCCCTAGCCCTAACCCTGGCCCTAAAACCTAGCCCTAACACTAACACTAACACTAACCTTAACCCTAACCCTAGCCCTAGCCCTAGCACTAGCACTAGCCCTAGCCGAATCCTAACCCGAGCTTTAGCCGTAGCCATAATCGTAGCGCTAGGCCTAGCCCTAATCCTAATCCTAGCCCTAGCCCTAGCCCTAGCCCTATCCCTAGCCCTAGCCATAGCCATAGCCCTAGTCCTAGTCCTAGTCCTAATCCCAGACCTAGTCCTATTCCTAGCCCTAGGCCTTGCCCTAACCCTAACCCTAGCCCTAGCGCTAGCCCTAGCCGCAGTAGCCTAGCCGCAGTAGCCTAACCGTAGCCCAGCCCTAGCCCTAGTGCAAAATCTAACCCTAACCCTAACCCTAATCTTATCCCTAAATCTAGCCCTAGCCCTACCCCTACCCCTAGCCCTAGCCCTAGCCCTCGGCCTAGGCCTAGCATAGCCCTAGTCCTAGAAGTAGTCCTAGTCCTAGTCCTAGTCTTAATCCTAGTCCTAACCCTAACCCTAACCGTAGCCCAGCCCTAGCCCTAGTGCAAAATCTATCCCTAACCCTAACCATAATCATATCCCTAGATCTAGCCCTAGCCCTAGCCCTAGCCCTAGCCCTAGCCCTACCCTAGCCCTCGGCCTAGCCCTAACCCCAGCCCTAATCCTAGCCCTAACCTTAGCCCACCCCTAGCCCTAACACTGGCCCTAAAACCTAGCCATAACCCTAACACTAACCTTAACCCTAACCCTAGCCCTAGCACTAGCACTAGCCCTAGCCGAATCCTAACCCGACCTTTAGCCATAGCCATAATCGTAGCGCTAGGCCTAGGCCTAATCCTAATCCTAACCCTAGCGCTAGCCCTAGCCCTAGCCCTAGCCCTAGCCCTAGCCCTAGCCCTAGCCCTAGCCCTAGCCCTAGCCCTAGCCCTAGCCCTAGCCCTATTCCTAGTCCTAGTCCTAATCCCAGTCCTAGTCCTATTCCTAGCCCTAGGACTAGCCCTAGCCCTAACCCTAGCCCTAGCGCTAACCCTAGCCGCAGCCCTTCCCTAGGCCTAGCCGTGACCCTAGCTTAAGCCCTAGCCCTAGCCGTAGCACTAGCCCTAACCCTAACCCTAAGCGTAAGCCTAAGCCTAAGCCTAACCCTAGCCCTAGCCCTAACCCAAGCCGGAACCCTAACAGAAAACCTAACTCTAAGCCTAGCCCTAGCGCTAGCCCTAACACTAACCCTCACCTTCACCCTCACCCACAGCCTAGCCCAGCTCTGCCCGTAGATGTAGAAATAGCCCGAAACCTATCCCTAGACCTAAGCCTAATCCTAGCCCGAGCCCGAGCCCGAGCTTTAGCCATAGCCATAATCGTAGCACTAGGCCTAGGCCTAATCCTAACCCTAACCCTAGCCCTAACCCTTGCCCTAACCATAAACCTAAACCTAGCCCAAGCCCAAGCCCTAGCCCTAGCCCAAGCCCTAGCCCTAGCCCTAAGCCTAACCCTAACCCTAGCCCTAACCCTAGCCCTATCCCTATCCCTAGTCGTAGCACTAGGCCTAGGAATAAACCAAACCCTAGCCCTAGCCGTAGCCCTAGCCCTAGCCGTAGCCCTAGCCCTAGCCCTAGCCCTTGCCCTAGCCCTAACCCTAGCCCTAACCCAAACCCTAACCTTTGCCCAATCATAGCCCTAGTCCTAGCCCTAACCCTCACCCTCACCCTCTCCCTCTCCCTCTCCCTCACCCTCACCCTAACCCAAATCCTAACCTTACCCAGCCCTAGCCCTAACCCTTGCCCTAAAACCTAACACTAACCCTAACGCTAACCCTAACCCTAACCCTAGCCCTAGCACTAGCCCTAGCCCAATCCTAACTTTAACCTTAACCCTAGCCCTAGCCCTCGCCGTACCCCTAACCCTAATCCTACCCCAGCCCAAGCCCTCGGCCTGGGCCTAGCACAGCCCTAGCCCTACAAGTAGTCCTAGTCCTAGTCCTAGTCCTACTAATAGTCCTAGTCCTAGTCCTAGTCCTAACCCTAACCCTAATCTTATCCCTAGAACTAACCCTAACCCTTACCCAAACCCTAGCCCAAGCCCAAGCCCTAGCTCTAAGGCTAACCCTAGCCCTAGCCCTAGCCCTAGTCGTACCACTAGGCCTAAGCCTAAACCAAACCCTAACCCTAATCCTAGCCCTAGCCCTAGCCGTAGCCCTAGCCCTAGCCCTATCCCTAGCCCAAGCCATAGCCCTCACCCTCACCCTCACCCTCACGCTAGCTCAGCCCTGTATCGAGCCCTAGCCCAACCCGTCGCCTTGACCGTAACCCTAACATTAGCCCTAGCCCTCGCCCTAGCCCTCGCCCTCGCCCTAGCCTCGCCCTCGCCCTCGCCCTCGCCCTCGCCCTCGCCCTCGCCCTAACCCTCACCCTCACCCTCACCCTCACCCAAACCCTAACCTTAGCGCAGCCCTAGCCCTAACCCTGGCCCTAAAACCTAACCCTAACCCTAACACTAACACTAACCTTAAGCCTTTCCCTAGCCGTAGCACGTGCCCTCGAAGTACCCCTAACCCTACCCCTAGTCCCAGCCCTAGCCCTCGGCCTTGGCCTAGCATAGCCCTAACCCTAGAAGTAGTCCTAGTCCTAGTCCTAGTCCTAGTCCTAGTCCTAGTCCTAGTCCTAGTCCTAGTCCTAGTCCTAGTCCTAGTCCTAGTCCTAGTCCTAACCCTAACCGTAGCCCAGCCCTAGCCCTAGTGCAAACTCTAACCCTAACCCTAACCCTAACCCTAATTTTATCCCTAGCCCTAACCCTAACCCTAACCCTAACCCTAACCCTAACCCTGGCCCAAGCCCAAGTCCTAGCCCTAGCCCTAGCCCTAAGCCTAACCCGAGCCCTAGCCCTAGCCCTAAGCCTAACCCGAGCCCTAGCCCTAGCCCTAATACTAACCCTCACCTTCACCCTAACCCTAACCCTAGCCCTGGCCTGGCCCTAGTCCTAACAATAGCCCTAACCCTAACCCTGGCCCTACGCCTAATCCTAGCCCGAGCCCGAGCCCAAGCCCGAGCTTTAGCCATAGCCATAATCGTAGCTCTAGGCCTAGGCCTAGGCCTAGGCCTAGGCCTAATCCTAACCCGGAACCTAGCCCTAGCCCTAGCCCTAGCCCTAGCCCTAGCCCTAGCCCTAGCCCTAGCCCTAGCCCTAGCCCTAGCCCTAGCCCTAGCCCTAGCCCTAGTCCTAGTCCTAGTCCTAGTCCTAGTCCTAGTCCTAGTCCTAGCCCTAGCCCTAGCCCTACCCGCAGCCCTTGCCTAGTCCTAGCCCTGACCCTACATTAAGCCCTAGCCCTAGCCGTAGCACTAGGCCTAACCCTAACCCTAAGCATAAGCCTAAGCCTAAGCCTAGCCCTAACCCAAGCCGGAACCCTAACACAAACCCTAACTCTAAGTCTAGCGCTAGCCCTAGCCCTAACACTAATCCTCACCTTCACCCTCACCCTCAGCCTAGCCCTGCTCTGGCCGTAGATGTAGAAATAGCCCGAAACCTATCCCTAGACCTAAGCCTAATCCTAGCCCGAGCCCGAGCCCGAGCTTTAGCCATAGCCATAATCGTAGCACTAGGCCTAGGCCTAATCCTAACCCTAACCCTAGCCCTAACCCTAGCCCTAACCCTAAACCTAAACCTAAACCTAGCCCAAGCCCAAGCCCAAGCCCTAGCCCTAAGCCTAACCCTAACCGTAGCCCTAACCCTAGCCCTAACCCTAGCCCTATCCCTATCCCTAGTCTTAGCACTAGGCCTAGGCCTAAACCAAACCCTAGCCCTAGCCCTAGCCCTAGCCCTAGCCCTAGCCCTAGCCCTAGCCCTAACCCTAGCCCTAGCCCAAACCGTAACCTTTGCCCAGTCATAGCCCTAGCCCTAACCCTCACCCTCACCCTAACCCTCTCCCTCTCCCTCACCCTCACCCTAACTCTAACCCAAACCCTAACCTTACCCAGCCCTAGCCCTAACCCTTGCCCTAAAACCTAACACTAACCCTAACCCTAACACTAACACTAACGCTAACCGTAACCCTAACCCTAACCCTAACCCTAGCACTAGCAGTAGCCATAGCCCAATCCTAACCTTACCCTTAACCCTAGCCCTCGCCGTACCCATAACCCTAATCCTACCCCAGCCCTAGCCCTCGGCCTAGGCCTAGCACAGCCCTAGCCCTAGAAGTAGTCCTAGTCCTAGTCCTAGTCCTAGTCCTAGTCCTAGTCCTAGTCCTAGTCCTAGTCCTAGTCCTAGTCCTAGTCCTAGTCCTAGTCCTAGTCCTAGTCCTAGTCCTAACCCTAAACCTAGCCCAGCCCTAGCTCTAGTGCTAGAGCTAACGCAAACGCTAACCCAAACCCTAACCCTAATCTTATCCCTAGCCCTAACCCTAACCCTTACCCTAACCCTAGCCCAAGCCCAAGCCCTAGCCCTAAGGCTAACCCTAGCCCTAGCCCTAGTCGTACCTCTAGGCCTAAGCCTAAACCAAACCCTAACCCTAATCCTAGCCCTAGCCCTAGCCCTAGCCCTAGCCCTAGCCCTAGCCCTAGCCCTCGCCCTCACCCTCACCCTCACCCTCACGCTATCTCAGCCCTGTATCTAGCCCTAGCCCAACTCGTCGCCCTGACCATAACCCTAACATTAGCCCTAGCCCTAGCCCTAGCCCTAACCCTAGCCCTAGCCCTAGCCCTAACCCTCAACCTCACCCTAACCCTCACCCTAACCCAAACCCTAACCTTAGCCCAGCCCTAGCCCTAACCCTGGCGCTAAAACCTAACCCTAACCCTAACACTAACCTTAACCCTAACCCTAGCCGTAGCACTAGCCCTCGAAGTACCCCTACCCCTACCCCTAGCCCCAGCCCCAGCCCTCGCCCTCGGCCTAGGCCTAGCATAGCCTTAACCCTAGAAGTAGTACTAGTCCAAGTCCAAGTCCTAGTCCTAGTCCTAGTCCTCACCCTAACCGTAGCCCAGCCCTAGCCCTAGTGCAAACTCTAACCCTAACACTAACCCTAATCTTATCCCTAGCCCTAACCCTAAACCTAACCCTGGCCCAAGCCCTAGCCCTAGCCCTAGCCCTAGCCCTAGCCCTAGCCCTAGCCCTAGCCCTAGCCCTAGCCCTAGCCCTAGCCCTAGCCCTAGCCCTAGCCCTAGCCCTAGCCCTAGCCCTAGCCCTAGCCCTAGCCCTAGCCCTAGCCCTAGCCCGACCCTTAGCCCTAGCCCTAATCCTAAGCCTCACCTTCTCCCTCACCCTAAACCTAGCCCTGGCCTGGCCCTAGTCCTAGCAATAGCCCTAACCCTAACCCTAGCCCTAAGCCTATTCCTAGTCCGAGCCCGAGCATTAGCCCGAACCGAGCTTTAGCCATAGCCATATTCGTAGCACTAGGCCTAGGCCTAGGCTTAATCCTAACCCGAACCCTAGCCCTAGCCCTAGCCCTAGCCCTAGCCCTAGTCCTAGTCCTAGTCCTAGTCCTAGTCCTAGCCCTCGGCCTAGCCCTCGGCCTAGCCCTAACCCTAGCCCTAACCTTAGCCCAGCTCTAGCCCTAACTCTTCCCCTAAAACCTAACCCTAACCCTAACCCTAACACTAACCTTAATCTTAACCCTAGCCCTAGCACTAGCACTAGGGCTATTTCTACATCTACGGGCAGAGGTGGGCTAGGCTGTGGGTGAGGGTGAAGGTGAGGGTTAGTGTTAGGGCTAGGGCTAGGGCTAGGCTTAGAGTTAGGGTTTGTGTTAGGGTTCCGGCTTGGGTTAGGGCTAGGGTTATGCTTAGGCTTAGGCTTACGCTTAGGGTTAGGGTTAGGCCTAGTGCTACGGCTAGGGCTAGCGCTTAAGCGAGGGTCAGGGCTAGGCCTAGGGAAGGGCTGCGGCTAGGGCTAGGGCTAGGGCTAGGGCTAGGGTTAGGGCTAGGGCTAGGCCTAGGGCTAGGACTAGGACTGTGATTAGGGCTAGGGCTAGGGCTAGGGCAAGGGCTAGGGCTAGGGCTAGGGCTAGGGCTAGGGCTAGGGCTAGGGCTAGGGCTAGGGCTAGGGCTAGGGCTAGGGCTAGGGCTAGGGCTAGGGCTAGGGTTAGGTTTAGGATTAGGATTAGGCCTAGGCCTAGTGCTACGATTATGGCTATGGCTAAAGCTCGGGTTAGGATTCGGCTAGTGCTAGTGCTAGTGCTAGTGCTAGTGCTAGGGCTAGGGTTAGGGTTAAGGTTAGTGTTAGTGTTAGGGTTAGGGTTAGGGCTAGGTTTTAGGGCCAGGGTTAGGGCTAGGGGTGGGCTAAGGTTAGGGCTAGGATTAGGGCTAGGGTTAGGGCTAGGGCTAGGGCTAGGGCTAGGGCTAGGGCTAGGGCTAGGGATAAGATTAGGGTTAGGGTTAGGGTTAGATTTTGCACTAGGGCTAGGGCTGGGCTACGGTTAGGGTTAGGGTTAGGACTAGGACTAAGACTAGGACTAGGACGAGGACTAGGACTACTTCTAGGGCTCGGGCTATGCTAGGCCTAGGCCGAGGGCTAGGGCTGGGGCTAGGTGTAGGGGTAGGGGTACGGCGAGGGCTAGGGCTAGGGCTAGAGCTAGGGTTAGGGCTAGGGCTAGATCTAGGGATAAGATTAGGGTTAGGGTTAGTGTTAGATTTTGCACTAGGGCTAGGGCTGGGCTACGGTTAGGGTTAGGGTTAGGACTATGACTAAGACTAGGACTAGGACTAGGACTACTTCTAGGGCTAGGGCTATGCTAGGCCTAGGCCGAGGACTAGGGCTGGGGCTAGGGGTAGGGGTAGGGGTACGGCGAGGTCTAGGGCTAGGGCTAGGGTTAAGCTTAAAGATAGGATTGGGCTAGTGCTAGGACTAGGGTTAGGGTTAAGTTTATTGTTAGGGTTATGGTTACGGTTAGGTTTTAGGGACAGGGTTAGGGCTAGGGCTGGGCTAAGATTAGGGTTTGGGTTGGGGTGAGGGAGAGTGAGAGGGAGAGGAAGAGGGTTAGGGCTAGGGCTAGGGTGATGACTGGGCTAAGGTTAGGGTTTGGGTTAGGGTTAGGTTTAGGTTTAGGGTGAGGGTTAGGGCTAGGGCTAGGGCTAGGGCTAGGACTAGGGCTAGGGCTAGGCTTAGGGCTAGGGCTAGGCTTAGGGTTACGGTCAGAGCGACTAGTTGGGCTAGGGCTAGATACAGGGCTGAGCTAGCGTGAGGGTGATGGTGATGGTGAGGGCTTGGGCTAGGGCTTGGGCTAGGGCTAGGACTAGGGCTAGGGCTAGGGCTAGGACTAGGGATAGTGCTAGGGCTAGGGCTAGGGCTAGGGCTAGGGTTTGGTTTAGGCTTAGGCCTAGTGGTACGACTAGGGCTAGGACTAGGGCTAGGGTTAGGGTTAGGGTTTGGAATAGTGTTTGCGTTAGCGCTAGCACTAGAGCTAGGGCTGGGCTAGGTTTAGGGTTAGGACTAGGACTAGGACTAGGACTACTTCTAGGGCTAGGGCTATGCTAGGCCTAGGACGAGGGCTAGGGCTGGGGTAGGATTACGTTTAGGGGTACGGCGAGGGCTAGGGCTAGGGCTAGGGCTAGGGCTAGGGTTAAGCTAAAGGTTAGGATTGGGCTACGGCTTGTGCTACGGCTAGGGTTAGTGTTAGGGTTAGTATTAGGGTTAGTGTTAGGGTGAGGGTCAGGGTCAGGGTCACGGTCAGGGTGAGGGTGAGGGTTAGGGAGAGGGTGAGGGAGAGGGTATGGGTGAGGGTTAGGGCTAGGGCTACGACTGGGCAAAGGTTAGGGTTAGGTTTAGGGTTAGGATTAGGGCTAGGGCTAGGCCTAGCCCTCGGCCTAAGCCTAGCATAGCCCTAGCCCTAGAAGTAGTCCTAATCCTAGTCCTAGTCCTCACCCTAACCGTAGCCCAGCCCTAGCCCTAGTGCAAACTCTAACCCTAACACTAACCCTAAACTTATCCCTAGCCCTAACCCTAACCCTGGCTCAAGACCTAGCCCTAGCCCTACCCTTAGCCCTAGCCCTAATCCTAACCCTCACCTTCTCCCTAAACCTAAACCTAGCCTTGGCCTGGCCCTAGTCCTAGCAATAGCCCTAACCCTAACCCTAACCCTAACCCTAACCCTGGCCCAAGCCCTAGCCCTAGCTAGGGCTAGGGTTAGGGTTAGTGTTAGGGTTACTGTTAGGGTTAGGGTGAGGGTGAGTGTTAGGGTGAAAGTGAGGGTGAGGGTGAGGGTTAGGGCTAGGGCTAGGGCTAGGGCTAGGCTTAAGGCTAGGCTTAGGGCTAGGGCTAGTGTTATGGTTAGGATTAGGGCGACAGGTTGGGCTAGGGCTAGAGCCAGGGCTGAGCTAGCGTGAGGGTGAGGGCTAGGGCTAGGGTAAGCATTAGGCCTAGGCCTAGGCCTAGTACTACGACTATGGGTATGGCTAAAACTCGGTGGACGGCTCGGGCTCGGGCTCAGGCTAGGATTAGGTGTAGGGCTAGGGTTAGGGGTAGATCTATTGTTAGGACTAGGGCCAGGCCAGGGCTAGGGTGAGGGTGATTGTGAAGGTGAGGGTTATTGTTAGGGCTAGGGCTAGGGCTAGGGTTAGGGCTAGGGCTAGGGCTAGAGCTAGTGCTAGGGCTAGGGCTAGGGCTAGGGCTAGGGCTAGGTCTAGGGCTAGGGCTAGGGCTAGGGCTAGGGCTAGGGCTACGGCCAAGGCTAGGGCTAGGGCTAGGGCTAGGGCTAGGGCTAGGGCTACGGCCAAGGCTAGGGCTAGGGTTAGGGTTAGGGTTAGGGTTAGGGTTAGGGTTAGGGTTAGGGTTAGGGTTAGGGTTAGGGTTAGGGTTAGGGTTAGGGTTAGGGTTAGGGTTAAGGTTAGGGTTAGGGTTAGGGTTAGGGTTAGGGTTAGGGTTCGGGTTAAGGTTCGGGCAAGGTTAGGCTTAGGGTTAGGGTTACGTTTAGGGTTACAGGAAGGGTTAGGCCTAGGCCTAGGCCTAAGCCTAGTGCTACGAGTAGGGCTAGGGCTATGGCTAGGGTCAGGACCAGGGTTAATGCTAGTGCTATGGCTATGGCTAGGGCTGGGTTAAGGTGAGGTTTTGGGTTAGGGTTAGGGTTAGTGTGAAGGTGAGGGAGAGGGTTAGCGTGAGGGTTAGGGGTAGGGCTAGGGCTGGGCTAAAGTTAGGGTTTGGGTTAGGTTTAAGGTTAGGATTAGGGTTAGGGTTAGGGCTAGGGCTAGGGCTAGAGTAAGGGCTAGGGCTAGGGTTAGGGTTAGGGCTAGGGCTAGTGTTAGGGCTAGGGCTAGGGCTAGGGCTAGGGCTAGGCTTAGGGCTAGGGCTATTGTTAGGGATAGGGTTAGGGCTATGGGTTGGGCTAGGGCTAGAGCCAGGGCTGAGCTAGTGTTAGGGTTAAGGTTAGGGCTCGGGGTAGGGTTAGGGCTAGGGCTAGGGCTAGGGCTAGGGTTGCGGCTAGTGCTAGTGCTAGTGCTAGTGCTAGTGCTAGGGCTCGGGCTCGCGCTGGGCTAAGTTTGGGGATTGGGTTACGGTTAGGGTTAGGGTCAGGGTCAGGGTCAGGGTCAGGGTCAGGGTCAGGGCCAGGGTCAGGGTCAGGGTCAGGGTGATGGCTAGGCCTAGGGCTATGGCTAGGGCTAGGGCTAGGGTTAGGGTTAGGGTTAGGGTTAGGGTTTTGTTTAGTCCTACGACTAGTGCTACAACTAGGGCTAGGGCTCGTGGTCGTGCTCAAGCTCAAGCTCGGGGTAGGGCTCGGGCTCGGGCTCAGGCTAGGGCTAGGGCTAATATTATGCTTAGGGGTAGGATTAGGATTAGGGCTATTTCTACGGCGATGGCGAGGGCAGGGCTAGGGTGAAGGTGAGGGTTAGTGTTAGTGTTAGGGCTAGGGCTAGGGCTAGGGTAGGGCTAGGGCTAGGGCTAGGGCTAGGCTGTAGGTAGGGCTAGGGCTAGGGTTAGTGTTAGGGTTAGGGCTACAGGTTGGGCTATGGCTAGAGCCAGGGCTCAGCTAGCATGTGTGTGAGTGTGAGTGTGAGGGCTAGGGCTAGGACTAGGCCAAGGGCTAGGGCTAGGTGTAGTGTAGAGCTATGCCTAGGGCTAGGTCTAGGGCTAGGTTAGGGCTAGGTGTAGTGTAGTGCTATGGCTATGGCTAGGGCTAGGGTTAGAGCTAGGCTTTGATAGGGTTTGTGTTATGGTTAAGTATAGGGTTAGGCTTAGGCTTAGGCATAGGCTTAGGGTTAGAGTTAGCGTTAGTGTTAGGGCTAGTGCTAGTGCTAGTGCTAGTGCTAGGGCTAGGGCTAGGGCTAGGGCTAGGGCTAGGGCTAGGCTTAAGTTTAAGCTTAGGAATAGAAATAGGAGTAGGGCTAGAACTAGCGTTTGGGTTAGGGCTAGGGCTAGGGCTAGCGTCAGGGCTTATGCTAGGCCTAGGGCTGCGGCTAGGGCTAGGGCTAGGGCTAGGGCTAGTGCTAAGGTTAGGGTTAGGGGTAGTGGTAGTGGTAGGGGTAGGGTTATGGCTACGGCTAAGGCTAGCGCTAACCCAAAACCTAGTTCTAGCCCTATTCCTATTCTTATTCCTAGTCCTAAGCCTACCCCTACCCCTACCCCTACCCCTACCCCAAACCCAAACCCTAGCTCTAGCCCTCGTTCTATGCCTAAGCGTAGCCCTAGCCCTAAGCCTAAGCCTAGCCCTAGCCCTAGCCCTAGCCCTTGCCCTAGCCCTAGCCCTAGCCCTAGCCCTAGCCCTAGCCCTAGCCCTAGCCCTAGCCCTAGCCCTAGCCCTAGCACTAGCACTAGCACTAGCCCTAGCACTAGCCCTAGCCCTAGCCCTAGCCCTAGTCCTACCCTAACCTTAACCCGAACCCTAACCCTAAACCTAACCCTAACCAAACCCTAAAGCTAAACCTAACACTGACCTTAGCCCAGCCGTAGCCATAGCATTAACCCTAACCCTAAACCTAACCCTAACCCTAACCCTAACCCTAACCCTAATCCTAACCCTAACCCTAACCCTAACCCTAACCCTAACCCTAACCCTAACCCTAACCCTAACCCTAACCCTAACCCTAACCCTAACCCTAACCCTAACCCTAACCCTAACCCTAACCCTAAACCTAAACCTAAACCTAGCCCTAGCCCTAGCCCTAGCCCTAGCCCTAGCCCTAGATCTAGACCTAGACCTAGACCTAGACCTGACACTAAACCTCACCTTCACCCTAGCCCTAGCCCTAGCCCTAACACTAACACTAACCCTCACCTTCACCGTCACTCTCAACCTAGCCCTCGCCTGACCCTAGTCCTAGGAATAGATCTAACCCTAACCCTAGCGCTACGCCTAATCCTAGCCCTAGCCCTCGCCCGAGTTTTAGCCATAGCCATAGCCATAGTACTAGCACTAGGTCTAGGCCTAATCCTAGCCCTAGCCCTAGCCGAAGCCCTAGCCCTAGCCCTAGCCCTAGCCCTAGCCCTAGCCCTAGCTCTAGCCCTAGACCTAGTCCTAAACCTTACCCTAGCCCTAGCCCTCACCCTCACGCTAGCTCAGCCCTGGCTCTAGCCCTAGCGCAACCTGTCGCCCTAATCCTACCCATAACACTAGCCCTAGCCCTAAGCCTAGCCTTAAGCCTAGCCCTAGCCCTAGCCCTAGCCCTAGCCCTAGCCCTAATGCTCACCCTCACCCTCACCCTCACCCTCACCCTCACCCTCACCCAAACCCAAACCCTCTCCCTCTCCCTCTCCCTCACCCTCACCCAAACCCTAACCTTAGCCCAGCCCTAGCACTAACCCTTGCCCTAAAACCTAACACTAACACTAACAGTAACCCTAACAGTAACCCTAACACTAACACTAACCCTAATACTAACCGTAACCCTATTCCTAACACTAACCCTAACCATAGCACTAGCACTAGCCCTAGCCTAATCCTAACCTTAAGTTTAACCCTAGCCCTAGCCCTAGCCCTCGCCGTACCCCGAACCCTAGGGGTAGCGTTAGGGTTAGGGTTAGGGTTAGGATTAGGGTTAGGTTTAGGTTTAGGGTTAGGGTTAGGGTTAGGGTTAGGGTAGCCCCAGCCCTAGCCCTCGGCCTAGGCGTAGCATAGCCCTAGCCCTCGAAGTAGTCTTTGTCCTCGTCCTCATCCTCATCCTCTTCCTAACCCTAACCCTAGCCCAGCCCTAGCCCTAGTGCACAGCTAGCGCTAATGCAAATGCTAACCCTAACCCTAACCCTAACCCTATTCTTATCCCTAGCCCTAAACCTAACCCTTACCTCAGCCCAAGCCCAAGCCCAAGCCCTAAGCCTAACTCTAGCCCTATCCCTATCCCTAGTCGTAGCACTAGGCCTAGGCCTAAACCAAACCCTAACCCTAACCCTAACCGCAGCCCTAGCCCGAGCCCTAGCCCTAGCCCTAGCCCAAGCCCGAGCCCGAGCCCGAGCCCGAGCCCGAGCCCGAGCCCGAGCCCAAGCCCTAGCCCGAGCCCTAGCCCGAGCCCGAGCCCTTACCCTCACCCTCGCGCTAGCTCAGCCCTGTCTCTAGCCCTAGCCAAACCCATCGCCCTACCATAACCCTAACACTAGCCCTAGCGCTAGCGCTAGCCCTAGCCCTAGCCCTAGCCCTAGCCCTAGCCCTAGCCCTAGCCCTAGCCCTAGCCCTAGCCCTAGCCCTAGCCCTAGCCCTAGCCCTAGCCCTAGCCCTAACCCTAGCCCTAGCCCTAACCCGAGCCCTAACCCTAACCCAATCCCCAAACTTAGCCCAGCGCAAGCCCGAGCCCTAGCACTAGCACTAGCCCTACCCTAGCACTAACCCTAACGCGAGCCCTAACCCTCACCCTCACCCTCACCCTCGCGCTAGCTCAACCCTGTCTCTAGCCCTAGCCCAACCCATCGCCCTACCATAACCCTAACACTACCCCTAGCCCTAGCCCTCACCCTCACCCTCACCCTCACCCTCACCCTCGCGCTAGCTCAGCCCTGTCTCTAGCCCTAGCCAAACCCATCGCCCTACCATAACCCTAACACTAGCCCTAGCCCTAGCCCTAGCCCTAGCCCTAGCCCTAGCCCTAGCCCTAGCCCTAGCCCTAGCCCTAGCCCTAGCCCTAGCCCTAGCCCTAGCCCTAGCCCTAGCCCTAGCCCTAGCCCTAGCCCTAGCCCTAGCCCTAGCCCTAGCCCTAGCCCTAGCCCTAGCCCTAGCCCGAGTCCTAACCCGAGCCCTAACCCTAACCCAATCCCCAAACTTAGCCCAGCGCGAGCCCTAGCACTAGCACTAGCACTAGCCCTACCCTAGCCCTAACCCTAACGCGAGCCCTAACCCTCACCCTCACCCTCACCCTCGCGCTAGCTCAACCCTGTCTCTAGCCCTAGCCCAACCCATCGCCCTACCATAACCCTAACACTAGCCCTAGCCATAGCCATAGCCATAGCCCTAGGCATAGCCATCACCCTGACCCTGACCCTGACCCTGACCCTGACCCTAACCCTAAACCTAACCCTAACCCAATCCCCAAACTTAGCCCAGCGCGAGCCCGAGCCCGAGCCCTAGCACTAGCACTAGCACTAGGACTAGCCGTAGCCGCAGCCCTAGCCCTAGCCCTAGCCCTAGCCCTAGCCCTAGCCCTAGCCCTAGCCCTAGCCCTAGCCCTAGCCCTAGCCCTAGCCCTAACACTAACCCGAGCCCTAACCCTAACCCTAACCCTAACACTAGGGCTAGGGCTAGGGCTAGGGCTAGCATCAGGGCTTGGGCTAGGCCTAGGGCTGCGGCTAGGGCTAGGACTAGGAGTAGTGCCAGTGGTAGGGCTCGGGTTCGGGCTGGGCTAAGGTTAGGGGTTGCGTTAGGGTTAGGGTTAGGGTTAGGGTTAGGGTTAGGGTTAGGGTTAGGGTTAGGGTTAGGGTTAGGGTTAGGGTTAGGGTTAGGGTTAGGGTTAGGGTTAGGGTTAGGGTTAGGGCTAGGGCCAGGGTTATGGCTACGGGTAGGATTAGGGCTAGGGCTAGGGCTCGTGTTATTGTTACGGTCAGTGCGACGGGTTGGGCTAGGGTTAGAGCCAGGGCTGAGCTAGCGTGAGGGTGAGGGTGAGGGTGAGGGCTAGGGCTAGGGCTAGGGCTAGGGCTAGGGCTAGGGCTGGGGCTAGGGCTAGGGCTAGGGCTAGGGCTTGGGCTAGGGCTAGGGCTAGGGCTAGGGCTAGGGCTAGGGCTAGGGCTAGGGCTAGGGCTAGGGCTAGGGCTAGGGTTAGGGTTAGGGTTAGGTAAGGGTTTGGTTTAGGCCTAGGCATAGTGCTACGACTAGGGATAGGGATAGGGCTAGGGTTAGGCTTAGGGCTAGGGCTTGGGCTTGGGCTAGGGTTAGGTTTAGGTTTAGGTTTAGGGCTAGGGATAAGAATAGGGTTAGTTTTAGTGTTAGCGTTAGTGTTAGTGCTAGCACTAGGGCTAGTGCTGGGCTAGGGTTAGGGTTAGGACTAGGACTAGGACTAGGACTAGGACTAGGACTAGGACTAGGACTAGGACTAGGACTAGGACTAGGACTAGGACTAGGACTAGGACTAGGACTACTTCTAGGGCTAGGGCTGTGCTAGGCCTAGGGCTAGGGCTAGGGCTAGGGCTAGGGCTAGGGCTAGGGCTAGGGCTAGGGCTAGAGCTAGGGCTAGGGCTAGGGCTAGGTGTTGTGTAGAGCTATGGCTAGGGCTACGGGTAGGGCTAGGGCTAGGGCTAGGATTTGGTTTAGGCCTAGGCCAAGTGCTACGACTAGGGCTAGGGATAGGGCTCGGGCTCGGGCTTGGGCTCGGGCTCGGGCTCGAGCTTCGGCTTGGGCTAGGATTAGGCTTAGGCGTAGGCTTAGGGCTAGGGTTTGGGTTAGGGCTATTACTATGGCTAGGGCCATGGCAGGTCTAGGTGAGGGTGAGGGTCAAGGTGATTGTTAGTGTTAGTGTTAGTGTTAGGGCTAGGACTAGGGCTACGGCTAGGATTAGGCTTATGGCTCAGGCAAGGGCTAGGGATAGGGTTATCTTTAGATCTAACGCTATGGCTAGGGCATGTGGTGGGTTAGCGTTAGGGTTCGGGTTCGGGTTCGGGTTCGGTTTAGAGTTAGGGTTAGGGCTAGGGCTAGGGCTAGGGCTAGGCCGAAGGCTTGGGCTAGGGCTAGCGCTAGCCTAGTGCTAGGGCTAGCGCTAGGGCTAGGGCTAGGGCTAGTGCTAGGGCTAAGGCTAGGGCTAGGTCTAATCTTAGGATTAGGATTAGGAATAGGAATAGGGCTAGAGCTAGGGTTTGGTTTTGGGTTAGAGGTAGGGGTTGGGGTAGGGGTAGGGGTTGGGGTAGGGGTAGGGTTGGGGTAGGGGTTGGGGTAGGGGTAGGGGTAGGGGTAGGGATAGGGGTAGGGTTATGGCTACGGATAAGGCTAGTGCTAGTGCTAGGGCTAGGGAAGGCTTAGGGTTTGTGTTAGGGTTCGGTCTAGGGTTCGGGCTAGGTTTAGGCTTATGCTTAGGGCTACGACTTGGGTTAGGGTTAGGGTTAGTCTTAGTGTTAGGGTTAGGGTTAGGGCAAAAGCTAGGGCTAGGGCGAGGGCGAGGGCTAGGCTTAGGACTAAAAATAGGAATAGGAATAGGGCTAGAGCTAGGGTTTGGGTTTGGGCTATAGCTCGGGCTAGGATCAGGTCAAGGCCTAGGGCCATGTCTCGGGCTAAGGCTAGGGCTAGGGCTAGGGCTAGGGCTAGGCTTATGGCTAGGGCTAGGGCTAGGGTTGGGCTTGGGCTAGGGTTAGGGTTAGGGCTAGGGCTAGGGCTATGGATAAGATTAGGGTTAGGGTGAGCGTTTGCGTTTGCGTTAGCGCTAGCGCTAGCACTCGGGCTAGAGCTGGGCTAGGGTAAGGTTTAGGACTAGGTCTAGGGCTAGAGCTAGGGCTAGGGCCAGGGCTAGGGCTTCGGCTAGGGCTAGGGCTAGGGCTAGGGCTAGGGCTAGGGCTAGGGCTAGGGCTAGGGCTAGGGCTAGGGCTAGGGCTAGGGCTAGGGCTAGGGCTAGGATTAGGCCTAGACCTAGTGCTAGGACTATGGCTATGGCTATGGCTAAAACTCGGGCGAGGGCTAGGGCTAGGATTAGGGGTAGCGCTAGGGTTAGGGTTAGATCTATTGCTAGGACTAGGGCCAGGCGAGGGCTAGGTTGAGAGTGACGGTGAAGGTGAGGGTTAGTGTTAGTGTTAGGGCTAGGGCTAGGGCTAGGGCTAGGGCTAGGGTGAAGGTGAGGTTTAGTGTCAGGTCTAGGTCTAGGTCTAGATCTAGGTCTAGGTCTAGGTCTAGGGCTAGGGTTAGGGTTAGGGTTAGGGTTAGGGTTAGGGTTAGGGTTAGGGTTAGGGTTAGGGTTAGGGTTAGGGTTAGGGTTAGGGTTAGGGTTAGGGTTAGGGTTAGGGTTACGGTTACGGTTACGGTTAGGGTTAGGGTTAGGGTTAGGGTTAGGGTTAGGGTTAGGGTTAGGGTTAAAGCGATGGCTACGGCTGGGCTAAGGTTAGTGTTAGGTTTAGATTTAGGGTTTGGTTAGGGTTAGGGTTAGGGCTCGGGTTAAGGTTAGGGTAGGGCTAGGGCTAGGGCTAGGGCTAGGGCTAGGGCTAGGGCTAGGGCTAGGGCAAGGGCTAGGGCTAGGGCTAGGGCTAGGGCTAGGGCTAGGGCTAGGGCTAGGGCTAGGGTTAGGCTTAGGGTTAGGCTTAGGGCTAGGGCTAGGGCTTGGGCTAGGGCAAGGGCTAGGGCAAGGGCTAGGGCTAGGGCTAGGGCTAGGGCTAGGGCTAGGGCTAGGGCTAGGGCTAGGGCTAGGGCTAGGGCTAGGGCTAGGGCTAGGGCTAGGGCAAGGGCTAAGGCTAGGGCTAGGGCTAGGGCTAGGCTTAGGCTTAGGGCTAGGGCTACGCTTAGGCATAGTACGAGGGCTAGAGCTAGGGTTTCGGTTAGGGGTAGGGGTAGGGGTAGGGGTAGGGGTAGGGGTAGGGGTAGGGGTAGGGGTAGGGGTAGGGGTAGGGGTAGGGGTAGGGGTAGGGGTAGGGGTAGGGGTAGGGGTAGGGGTAGGGGTAGGCTTAGGACTAGGAATAAGAATAGGAATAGGAATAGGGCTAGAACTAGGTTTTGGGTTAGCGCTAGCCTTAGCCGTAGCCATAACCCTACCACTACCCCTAACCCTAACAATAACCTTAGCACAGCCCGAGCCCGAGACCTAGCACTAGCACTAGCCCTAGCCCTAGCCGCAGCCCTAGGCCTAGCATAAGCCCTGACGCTAGCCCTAGCCCTAGCCCTAACCCAAACGCTAGTTCTAGCCCTACTCCTATTTCTATTCCTAAGCCTAAACCTAAGCCTAGCCCTAGCCCTAGCCCTAGCCCTAGCCCTAGCCCTAGCCCTAGCCCTAGCCCTAGCCCTAGCCCTAGCCCTAGCACTAGCACTAGCACTAGCACTTGCACTACCACTAGCACTAACACTAGCACTAGCACTAGCACTAACACTAGCACTAGCCCTAACACTAACACTAACTCTAACCCTAAGCCTATGCCTAAGCCTAAGCCTAAGCCTATACTTAACCATAACACAAACCCTACCAAAGCCTAGCTCTCACCCTAGCCCTAGCTCTAGCCATAGCTCTACACTACACCTAGCCCTAGCCCTAGACCTAGACCTAGCCCTAGGCATAGCTCTACACTACACCTGGCCCTAGCCCTTGCCCTAGCCCTAGCCCTAGCCCTCACACTCACACTCACACTCATGCTAGCTGAACCCTGGCTCTAGCCCTAGCCCAACCTGTAGCCCTAACCATAACACTACACCTAGCCCTAGCCCTACCTACAGCCTAGCGCTAGCCCTAGCCCTAGCCCTTGCCCTATCCCTATCCCTAGCCCTAGCTCTAGCCCTTACGCTAACCCTAGCCCTAGGCCTACCACTAACCCTAACTCTAACCCGAAGCCTAACCCTTACCCTAACCCTAAGCATAAACCTAACCCATGCCAGGCCCTTGCCATAGCCATAACTCTAATGGTAACCCAAGCCCGAGCCCGAGCCCGAGCCGTAAGCCTAACCCTAGCCGTAGCCCTATCCCTAGCCCTATCCCTAACACTAACACTAACACTAACACTAACAAACCCTCACCTTCACCCTAGCCCTGCCCTCGCCATCGCCGTAGAAATAGCCCTAATCCTAATCCTACCCCTAAGCATAATCCTAGCCCTAGCCCTAACCTGAGCCCGAGCCCGAGCCCTACCCCGAGCTTGAGCTTGAGCACGAGCACGAGCCCTAGACCTAGCCCTAGTTGTAGCACTAGTCGTAGGCCTAAACAAAACCCTAACCCTAACCCTAACCCTAACCCTAGCCCTAGCCCTAGCCCTAGCCATACCCATAGCCCAAGGCCTAGCCATCACCCTGACCCTGACCCTGGCCCTGGCCCTCACCCTCACCCTCACCCTCACCCTAACCCAATCCCCAAACTTAGCCCAGGGCGAGCCCGAGCACTAGCACTAGCACTAGCACTAGCCGCAGCCCTAGCCCGAGCCCTAGCCCTAGCCCTAGCCCTAACCCTACCCCGAGCCCTAACCCTAACCCTAACACTAGCTCAGCCCTGGCTCTAGACCTAGCCGAACCCATAGCCCTAACCCTATCCCTAACAATAGCCCTAGCCCTAAGCCTAGCACTAGCTCTAGCCCTAGCCCTAGCCCTAACACTAGCCCTAGCCCTAGCCCTAGCCCTTACTCTAGCCCTAGCCCTAGCCCTAACCCTAACCCTAACCCAAACATTAAACCTAACCCAAACCCTAACCTTAGCCCACCCTTAGCTCTAGCCCTAGCCCTAACCCTCACTCTAACCCTCTCCCTCACCTTCACACTAACCCTAACCCTAACCCAAAACCTCACCTTAACCCAGCCCTAGCCATAGCCATAGCACTAGCATTAACCCTGGTCCTGACCCTAGCCATAGCCCTAGCCCTACACGTAGCACTAGGTTAAGGCCTAGGCCTAGGCCTAACCTTTCCTGTAACCCTAAACGTAACCCTAACCCTAAGCCTAACCTTGCCCGAACCTTAACCCTAACCCTAACCCTAACCCTAACCCTAACCCTAGCCCTAGCCTTGGCCCTAGCCCTAGCCCTAGCCCTAGCCCTAGCCCTAGCCCTAGCCCTAGCCCTAGCCCTAGCCCTAGCCCTAGCCCTAGCCCTAGCCCTAGCCCTAGCCCTAGCCCTAGCCCTACCCCTAGCCCTACCCCTAGCCCTAGCCCTACCCCTACCCCTAGCCCTACCCCTAGCTCTAGCCCTAGCCCTAGCCCTAACCCTAGCCCTAGCCCTAACACTAACCCTCACCTTCACAATCACCCTCACCCTAGCCCTGGCCTGGCCCTAGTCTTAGCAATAGATCTACCCCTAACCCTAGCCCTACACCTAATCCTAGCCCTAGCCCTAGCCCTAGCCCTAGCCCTAGCCCTAGCCCTAGCCCTAGCCCTAGCCCTAGCCCTAGCCCTAGCCCTAGCCCTACCCCTAGCCCTACCCCTAGCCCTACCCCTACCCCTACCCCTAGCCCTACCCCTAGCTCTAGCCCTAGCCCTAGCCCTAACCCTAGCCCTAGCCCTAACACTAACCCTCACCTTCACAATCACCCTCACCCTAGCCCTGGCGTGGCCCTAGTCTTAGCAATAGATCTACCCCTAACCCTAGCCCTACACCTAATCCTAGCCTGAGCCCGAGCCCGAGCCGTCCACCGAGTTTTACCCATAGCCATAGTCGTAGTACTAGGCCTAGGCCTAGGCCTCATCCTTACCCTAGCCCTAGCCTTCACCCTCACGCTAGCTCAGCCCTGGCTCTAGCCCTAGCCCAACCTGTCGCCCTAATCCTAACCATAACACTAGCCCTAGCCCTAAGCCTAGCCTTAAGCCTAGCCCTAGCCCTAGCCCTAGCCCTAACCCTCACCCTCACCCTCACTTTCACCCTAACACTCACCCTCAACCTAACCCTCTCCATCTCCCTCACCCTCACCCTCACTTTCACCCAAACCCTAACCTTAGCCCAGCCCTAGCACGAACCCTTGCCCTAAAACCTAACACTAACCCTTACACGAACCCTAACAGTAACCCTAACACAAACCCAAACCCTAACCCTAACCCTAGCCCTAGCTAGGGCTAGGGCTTGGGCCAGGGTTAGGGTTAGGGTTATGGTTATTGCTATTGCTAGGACTAGGGCCAGGCCAAGGCTAGGTTTAGGTTGAGGGAGAAGGTGAGGGTTAGGATTAGGGCTAGGGCTAAGGGTAGGGCTAGGGCTAGGGCTTGAGCCAGGGTTAGGGTTAGGGTTAGGGCTAGGGATAAGATTAGGGTTAGTGTTAGGGTTAGAGTTTGTACTAGGGCTAGGGCTGGGCTACGATTAGGGTGAGGACTTGGACTAGGACTAGGACTACTTCTAGGGCTAGGGCTATGCTAGGCTTAGGCCGAGGGCTAGGCCTAGCCCTAGCCCTAATCGTAACCCTAAACCTAACCCTAACCCTAACCTTTGCCCAGTCGTAGCCCTAGCCCTAACCCTAACCCTCACCCTTACCCTCTCCCTCACCCTCTCCCTAACCCTCACCCTGACCCTGACCCTGACCCTGACCCTGACCCTCACCCTAACACTAACCCTAATACTAACACTAACACTAACCCTAGCCCTAGCACTAGCACTAGCCCAATCCTAACCTTAAGCTTAACCCTAGCCCTAGCCCTAGCCCTAGCCCTCGCCGTACCCCTAAACGTAATCCTACCCCAGCCCTAGCCCTCGTCCTAGGCCTAGCATAGCCCTAGCCCTAGAAGTAGTCCTAGTCCTAGTCCTAGTCCTAACCCTAAACCTACCCCAGCCCTAGCTCTAATGCTAGGGCTAACGCAAACACTATTCCAAACCCTAACCCTAACCCTAGACCTAGTCCTAGCCCTAGTCGTACCACTAGGCCTAAGCCTAAACCAAACCCTAGCCCTAGCCCTAGCCCTAGCACTAGCACTAGCCCTAGTCCTAGCCCTAGCCCTAGCCCTTGTCCTAGCCCAAGCCCTAGCGCAAGCCCTCACCATCACCAACACCCTCACACTAGCTCAGCCCTGTATCTAGCCCTAGCCCAACGAGTCGCCCTGACCGTAACCCTAAGCCTAGCCCTAGCCCTAAGCCTAGCCCTAGCCCTAGCCCTAGCCCTAACCCTCTTCCTCTCCCTCTCCCTCTCCCTCACCCCAACCCAAACCCTAATCTTAGCCCAGCCCTAGCCCTAACCCTGTCCCTAAAACCTAACCATAACCATAACCCTAACAGTAAACTTAACCCTAACCCTAGTCCTAGCACTAGCCCAATCCTAACTTTAAGCTTAACCCTAGCCCTAGCCCTAGCCCTAGCCCTCGCCGTACCCCTACCCCTACCCCTACACCTAGCCCCAGCCCTAGCCCTCGGCCTAGGCCTAGCATAGCCCTAGCCCTAGAAGTAGTCCTAGTCCTAGTCCTAGTCTTAGTCCTAGTCCTAACCCTAACCCTAACCGTAGCCCAGCCCTAGACCTAGTGCAAAATCTAACCCTAACCCTAACCCTAATCTTATCCCTAGATCTAGCCCTAGTCCTAACCCTAGCCCTAGCCCTAGCCCTCGCCGTACCCCTACCCCTAAACCTAGCCCCAGCCCTAGCCCTCGGCCTAGGCCTAGCATATCCCGAGCCCTAGAAGTAGTCCTAGTCCTAGTCCTAGTCCTAGCCCTAGCCCTAGCCCTAGCCCTAGTCCTAACCCTAGCCCTAGCCCTAGCCCTAACCCTATCCTTAGCCCTAATCCTAGCCCTAACCCTGGCCCTAAAACCTAGCCCTAACCCTAACCCTAACACTAACCTTAACCCTAACCCTAGCCCTAGCCCTAGCACTAGCCCTAGCCGAATCCTAACCCGAGCTTTAGCCATAGCCATAATCGTAGCGCTAGGCCTAGGCCTAATCCTAGCCCTAGCCCTAGCCCTAGCCCTAGCCCTAGTCCTAATCACAGTCCTAGTCCTAGTCCTAGTCCTAGCCCTAGGCCTAGCCCTAGCCCTAACCCTAGCCCTAGCCCTCGCCCTAGCCGCAGCCCTTCCCTAGGCCTAGCCCTGACCCTAGCTTAAGCCCTAGCCCTAGCCGTAGCACTAGGCCTAACCCTAACCCTAAGCGTAAGCCTAAGCCTAAGCCTAAGCCTAGCGCTAACCCAAGCCGGAACCCTAACACAAACCCTAACTCTAAGCCTAGCCCTAGCCCTAACACTAACCCTCACCTTCACCCTCACCCACAGCCTAGCCCAGCTCTGGCCGTAGATGTAGAAATAGCCCTAGTGCTTGTGCTAGGGCTAGGGTTAGGGTTAAGGTTAGGGTTAGGGTTAGGGTTAGGGTTAGGGTTAGGTTTTAGGGCCAGAGTTAGGGCTAGAGCTGGGCTAAGGTTAGGGTTAGGGTTAGGGCTAGGGCTAGGCCGAGGGCTAGGCCGAGGGCTAGGACTAGGACTAGGGCTATGGCTAGGGCTAGGGCTAGGGCTAGGGCTAGGCCTAGGGCTAGGGCTAGGGCTAGGATTAAGCCTAGGCCTAGGCCTAGTGCTACGAATATGGCTATGGCTAAAGCTCGGTTCGGGCTAATGCTCGGGCTCAGACTAGGAATAGGCTTAGGGCCAGGGTTAGGGTTAGGGCTATTGCTAGGACTAGGGCCAGGCCAGGGCTAGGTTTAGGGTGAGGGAGAAGGTGAGGCTTAGGATTAGGGCTAGGGCTAGGGCTAGGGCTAGGGCTAGGGCTAGGGCTAGGGCTAGGGCTAGGGCTAGGGCTAGGGCTAGGGCTAGAGCTAGGGCTAGGGCTAGGGCTAGGGCTAGGGCTAGGGCTTGGGCTTGGGCCAGGGTTAGGGTTAGGGTTAGGGCTAGGGATAAGATTAGGTTTAGTGTTAGGGTTAGAGTTTGCACTAGGGCTAGGGCTGGGCTACGGTTAGGGTGAGGACTAGGACTAGGACTAGGACTTGGACTTGGACTAGTACTACTTCTAGCGTTAAGGCTATGCTAGGCCTAGGCCGAGGGCGAGGGCTGGGGCTGGGGCTAGGGATAGGGGTAGGGGTACTTCGAGGGCTAGTGCTACGGCTAGGGTTAGGGTTAAGTTTAGTGTTAGTGTTAGTGTTAGGGTTAGGGTTAGGTTTTAGGGCCAGGGTTAGGGCTAGGGCTGGGCTAAGTTTAGGGTTTGGGTTAGGGTGAGTGTGAGGGTTAGGGCTAGGGCTAGGGCTAGGGCTAGGGCTAGGGCTAGGGATAAGATTAGGGTTAGGGTTTGGGTTAGGGTTAGATTTTGCACTAGGGCTAGGGCTGGGCTACGGTTAGGTTTAAGGTTAGGACTAGGACTAAGACTAGGACTAGGACTAGGACTAGGACTACTTCTAGGGCTAGCGCTATGCTAGGCCTAGGCCGAGGTCTAGGGCTGGGGCTAGGGGTAGGGGTAGGGGTAGGGGTACGGCGAGGGCTAGGCCTAAGGCTAGGGCTAGGGCTAGGGCTAGGGTTAAGCTTAAAGTTAGGATTGGGCTAGTGCTAGTGCTAGGACTAGGGTTAGGGTTAAGGTTAGTGTTAGGGTTAGGATTAGGTTTTAGGGCCAGGGTTAGGGCTAGGGCTGGGCTAAGGTTAGGGTTTGGGTTGGGGTGAGGGAGAGGGAGTGGGAGATGAAGAGGGTTAGGGCTAGGGCGATGACTGGGCTACGGTTAGGGTTTGGGTTAGGGTGAGGGTGTGGGTTAGGGCTAGGGCTAGGGCTAGGGCTAGGGCTAGGGCTAGGGCTAGGGCTAGGGCTAGGGCTAGGGCTAATGTTAGGGTTATGGTCAGGGCGACGAGTTGGGCTAGGGCTAGATACAGGGCTGAGCTAGCGTGAGGGTGAGGGTGAGGGCGAGGGCTACGGCTAGGGCTAGGGCTAGGGCTAGGGCTAGGGCTAGGGCTAGGGCTAGGATTAGGGTTAGGTTTTTGTTTAGGCTTAGGCCTAGTGGTACGACTAGGGCTAGGGCTAGGGTTAGCCTTAGGGCTAGGGCTTGGGTTTGGGCTACGGTTATGGTAAGGTTTAGGGTTAGGGCTAGGGCTAGGGATAAGATTAGGGTTAGGGTTTGGGTTAGCGTTTGCGTTAGCGCTAGCACTAGCACTAGAGCTAGGCCTGGGCTAGGTTTAGGGTTAGGGTTAGGACTAGGACTCGGACTAGGACTAGGACTAGGACTAGGACTATTAGTAGGACTAGGACTTGGACTAGGACTAGGACTAGGACTACTTCTAGGGCTAGGGCTGTGCTAGGCCTAGGCCGAGGGCTAGGGCTGGGGTAGGATTAGGGTTATGGGTACGGCGAGGGCTAGGGTTAAGGGTAAGGTTTGGATTGGGCTATGGCTAGTGCTAGTGCTAGGGTTAGGGTTAGGGTTAGGGTTACGGTTAGCGTTAGGGTTAGTGTTAGGGTTAGTGTTAGGGTTAGTGTTAGGTTTTAGGTCAAGGGTTAGGGCTAGGGCTGGGTAAGGTTAGGGTTTGGTTTAGAGTTAGGGTGAGGTTGAGGGAGAGGGAGAGGGTGAGGGTTAGGGCTAGGGCTATGACTGGGCAAAGGTTAGGGTTTGGGCTAGGGCTAGGGTTAGGGCTAGGGCTAGGGCTTGGGCTAGGGCTAGGGCTAGGGCTAGGGCTAGGGTTTGGTTTAAGCCTAGGCCTAGTGCTAAGACTAGGGATACGTATAGGGTTAGGGTTAGGGCTAGGGTTAGGCTTAGGCTTAGGGCTAGGGCTTGGGCTTGGGCTAGGTTTAGGTTTAGGGTTAGTGTTAGGGCTAGTGATAGGGCTAGGGCTAGGGTTAGGATTAGGCCTAGGCCTAGTGCTACGATTATGGCTATGGCTAAAGCTCGGGCTCGGGCTCGGGCTAGGATTAGGCTTAGGTCTAGGGATACGTTTCGGGCTATTTCTACATCTACGGCCAGAGCAGGGCTAGGCTGAGGGTGAGGGTGAAGGTGAGGATTAGTGTTAGGGCTAGGGCTAGCGCTAGGCTTAGAGTTAGGGTTTGTGTTAGGGTTCCGGCTTGGGTTAGGGCTAGGCTTAGGCTTAGGCTTATGCTTAGGGTTAGGGTTAGGCCTAGTGCTACGGCTAGGGCTAGGGCTTAAGGTAGGGTCAGGGCTAGGACTAGGGAAGGGCTGCGGGTAGGGCTAGGGCTAGGGCTAGGGCTAGGGCTAGGACTAGGACTAGGACTAGGACTAGGACTAGGGCTAGGGCTAGGGCTAGGGGTAGGGGTAGGGCTCGGGCTAGGGCTCGGGCTAGGGCTCGGGCTAGGGCTAGGGTCAGGTTTAGGATTAGTGCTAGGATTAGGATTAGGATTAGTGCTAGGATTAGGATTAGGATTAGGTTTAGGCCTAGTGCTACGATTATGGCTATGGCTAAAGCTCGGGCTTGGGCTCGGGCTCGGGCTAGGATTAGGCGTAGGGCCAGGGTTAGGGTTAGGGCTATTGCTATGAGTAGGGCCAGGCCAGGGCTAGGGTTAGGGTGAGGGTGAAGATGAGGGTTAGTATTAGGGCTAGGGCTAGGGCTCGGGTTAGGCTTAGGGCTAGGGCTAGGGCTAGGACTTGGGCCAGGGTTAGGGTTAGGGTTAGGGTTAGGGTTAGGGCTAGGGATAAGATTAGGGTTAGGGTTAGGGTTAGGGTTAAGGTTACAGTTTGCACTAGGGCTAGGGCTGGGCTACGGTTAGGGTTAGGACTAGGACTACGACTAGGACTAGGACTTGGACTAGGACTAGGACTACTTCTAGGGTTAGGGCTATGCTAGGCCGAGGGCTAGGGCTAGGGCTGTGACTAGGGGTAAGGTTAGGGGTACTTCGAGGGCAAGTGCTACGGCTAGGGAAAGGGTTAAGGTTAGTGTTATGGTTAGGGTTAGGGTTAAGTTTTAGGGCCAGGGTTAGGGCTAGGGCTGCGCTAAGGTTAGGGTTTGGGTTTGGGTGAGGGTGAGGGTTAGGGCGAGGGCGAGGGCGAGGGCGAGGGCGAGGGCGAGGGCGAGGGCTAGGGCTAGGGCTAGGGCTAGGGCTAGGGCTAGGGCGAGGGCGAGGGCTAGGGCTAGGGCGAGGGCTAGGGCGAGGGCTAGGGCTAATGTTAGGGTTACGGTCAACGCGACGGGTTGGGCTAGGGCTCGATACAGGGCTGAGCTAACGTGAGGGTGAGGGTGAGGGTGAGGGCTATGGCTTGGGCTTGGGCTAGGGCTAGGGCTAGGGCTAGGGCTAGGGCTAGGGCTAGGGCTACGGCTAGGGCTAGGGCTAGGATTAGGGTTAGGGTTTGGTTTAGGCTTAGGCCTAGTGGTACAACTAGGGCTAGGGCTAGGGCTAGGGTTAGCCTTAGGGCTAGGGCTTGCGCTTGGGCTAGGGTTAGGGTCAGGGTTAGGGTTAGTTCTAGGGATAAGATTAGGGTTAGTGTTAGGACTAGGACTAGGACTAGGACTATTAGTAGGACTAGGACTAGGAGTAGGACTACTTCTAGGGCTAGGGCTCTGCTAGGCCTAGGCCGAAGTCTAGGGCTGGGGTAGGATTAGGGTTAGGGTTACGGCGAGGGCTAGGGCTAGGGTTAAGGTTAAAGTTAGGATTGGGCTAGGGCTAGTGCTAGGGTTAGGGTTAGTGTTAGGGTTAGGTTTAGTGTTAGGTTTTAGGGCAAGGGTTAGGGCTAGGGCTGGGTAAGGTTAGGATTTGGGTGAGGGTGAGGGTGAGGGAGAGGGAGAGGGTGAGGGTTAGGGCTAGGGCTCGGGCTATGATTGGGCAAAGGTTATGGTTTGGGCTAGGGCTAGGGTTACGGCTAGGGCTAGGGCTAGGGCTAGGCCTAGGGCTAGGACTAGGGCTAGGGCTAGGGCTAGGGCTAGGGCTACGGCTAGGGCTAGGGTTTGGTTTATTCCTAGCCCTAGTGCTACGACTAGGGATAGGGATAGGGATAGGGATAGGGATATGGTTAGGGCTAGGGCTAGGGTTAGGGTTAGGGTTAGGGTTAGGGCTAGGGCTAGGGCTAGGGCTAGGGCTTGGGCTTGGGCTAGGTTTAGGTTTAGGGTTAGGGCAAGGGTTAGGGCTAGGGTTAGGGTTAGGGTTAGGCCTAGGCCTAGTGCTACGATTATGGCTATGGCTAAAGCTTGGGCTGAGGCTCGGGCTCGGGCTCGGGCTCGGGCTAGGATTAGGCTTAGGTCTAGGGATAGGTTTCCGGCTATTTCTACATCTACGGGCTTAGCTGAGCTAGGCTGAGGGTGAGGGTGAAGGTGAGAATTAGTGTTAGGGTTAGGGCTAGCGCTAGGCTTAGAGTTAGGGTTTGTGTTAGGGTTCCGGTTTGGGTTAGGGCTAGGCTTAGGCTTAGGCTTACGCTTAGGGTTAGGGTTAGGCCTAGTGCTACGGCTAGGGCTAGGGCTTAAGGTAGGGTCAGGGCTAGGACTAGGGAAGGGCTGCGGGTAGGGCTAGGGCTAGGGCTAGGGCTAGGGCTAGGACTAGGACTAGGGCTAGGGCTAGGGCTAGGGCTAGGGTCAGGGTTAGGATTAGGCCTAGGCCTAGACCTAGGCCTAGTGCTACGATTATGGCTATGGCTAAAGCTCGGGCTTGGGCTCGGGCTCGGGCTAGGATTAGGCGTAGGGCCAGGGTTAGGGTTAGGGATAGGGATAGGGATAGGGCTAGGGCTAGGGCTAGGGCTAGGGATAGGGATAGGGATAGGGATACGGATAGGGATAGGGATAGGGCTAGGGCTAGGGCTAGGGCTAGGGCTAGGGCTAGGTCTTGGGCTCGGGCTCGGGCTCGGGCTCGGGCTAGGGCTCGGGCTAGGGTCAGGGTTAGGATTAGGCCTAGGCCTAGGCCTAGGCCTAGTGCTACGATTATGGCTATGGCTAAAGCTCGGGCTTGGGCTTGGGCTCGGGCTAGGATTAGGCGTAGGGCCAGGGTTAGGGTTAGGGCTATTGCTATGACTAGGGCCAGGCCAGGGCTAGGGTTAGGGTGAGAGTGAAGGTGAGGGTTAGTATTAGGGCTAGGGCTCGGGCTCGGGTTAGGCTTAGGACTAGGGCTAGGGCTAGGACTTGGGCTTGGGCCAGGGTTAGGGTTAGGGTTAGGGTTAGGGTTAGGGTTAGTGCTAGGGATAAGATTAGGGTTAGGGTTAGGGTTAGGGTTAGGGTTAGAGTTTGCACTAGGGCTAGGGCTGGGCTACGGTTAGGTTTAGGACTAGGACTAGGACTAGGACTTGGACTAGGACTAGGACTACTTCTAGGGTTAGGGCTATGCTAGGCTGAGGCCGAGGGCTAGGGCTGGGACTAGGGGTAAGGTTAGGGGTACTTCGAGGGCAAGTGCTACGGCTAGGGAAGGGTTAAGGTTAGTGTTAGGGTTAGGGTTAGGGTTAGGTTTTAGGGCCAGGGTTAGGGCTAGGGCTGGGCTAAGGTTAGGGTTTGGGTGAGGGTGAGGGTTAGGGCTAGGGTGAGGGCGAGGGCGAGGGCGAGGGCGAGGGCTAGGGCTAGGGCTAGGGCTAGGGCTAATGTTAGGGTTACGGTCAAGGCGACGGGTTCGGCTAGGGCTCGATACAGGGCTGGGCTAGCGTGAGGGTGAAGGTGAGGTTGAGGGTGAGGGCTATGGCTTGGGCTAGGGCTAGGGCTAGGGCTAGGGCTAGGGCTAGGGCTACGGCTAGGGCTAGGGCTAGGATTAGGGTTAGGGTTTGGTTTAGGCTTAGGCCTAGTGGTACGACTAGGGCTAGGGGTAGGGCTAGGGTTAACCTTAGGGCTAGGGCTTGGGCTAGGGTTAGGGTAAGGGTTAGGGTTAGTTCTAGGGAAAAGATTAGGGTTAGGGTTAGGACTAGGACTAGGACTAGGACTATTAGTAGGACTAGGACTAGGACTAGGACTACTTCTAGGGCTAGGGGTCTGCTAGGCCTAGGCCGAAGGCTAGGGCTGGGGTAGGATTAGGGTTAGGGGTACGGCGAGGGCTAGGGCTAGGGTTAAGGTTAAAGTTAGGATTGGGCTAGGGCTAGTGCTAGGGCTAGGGTTAGCGTTAGGGTTAGCGTTAGGGTTAGTGTTAGTGTTAGTGTTAGGTTTTAGGGCAAGGGTTAGGGCTAGGGCTGGGTAAGGTTAGGATTTGGGTTAGGGTGAGGGTGAGGGAGAGGGAGAGGGAGAGGGAGAGGGTGAGGGTTAGGGCTAGGGCTAGGGCTATGATTGGGCAAAGGTTAGGGTTTGGGCTAGGGCTAGGGTTAGGGCTAGGGCTAGGCCTAGGGCTAGGGCTAGGCCTAGGGCTAGGGCTACGGCTACGGCTAGGGCTAGGGTTTGGTTTATTCCTAGGCCTAGTGCTACGACTAGGGATAGGGATAGGGATAGGGATAGGGTTAGGGCTTGGGTTAGGGTTAGGCTTAGGGCTAGGGCTAGGACTTGGGCTTGGACTAGGTTTAGGTTTAGGGTAAGGGAAAGGGTTAGGGCTAGGGCTAGGGTTAGGATTAGGCCCTAGCCCTAGCCCTAGCCCTAGCCCTAGCCCTAGCCCTAGCCCTAGCCCTAGCCCTAGCCCCAGCCCTAGTCCTAGTCCTAGTCCTTGTCCTAATCCCAGTCCTAGTCTTATTCCTAGCCCTAGGACTAGCCCTAGCCCTAACCCTAGCCCTAGCGCTAAACCTAGCCGCAGCCCTTCCCTAGGCCTACCCCTGACCCTAGCTTAAGCCCTAGCCCTAGCCGTAGCACTAGGCCTAACCCTAACCCTAAGCGTAAGCCTAAGCCTAAGCCTAACCCTAGCCCTAGCCCTAGCCCTAACGCAACCCGGAACCCTAACACAAACCCTAACTCTAAGCCTAGCCCTAGCGCTAGCCCTAACACTAACCCTCACCTTCACCCTCACCCACAGCCTAGCCCAGCTCCGCCCGTAGATGTAGAAATAGCCCGAAACCCCTAACCCTAATCCTACCCCAGCCCTAGCCTTCGGCCTAGGCCTACAAGAGCCCTAGCCCTAGAAGTAGTCCTAGTCCTAGTCCTAGTCCTACTAATAGTCCTAGTCCTAGACCCAACCCTAACCCTAATCTTATCCCTAGAACTAACCCTAACCCTTACCCTTACCCTAGCCCAAGCCCAAGCCCTAGCCCTAAGGTTAACCCTAGCCCTAGCCCTAGCCCTAGCCCTAATCCTAAGCCTCACCTTCTCCCTCACCCTAAACCTAGCCCTGGCCTGGCCCTAGTCCTAGCAATAGCCCTAACCCTAATCCTAGCCCTAAGCCTATTCCTAGTCTGAGCCCGAGCATTAGCCCGAACCGAGCTTTACCCATAGCCATATTCGTAGCACTAGGCCTAGGCCTAGGCTTAATCCTAGCCCTAGCCCTAGCCCTAGCCTAAGCCTTGACCATAACCCTAACATTAGCCCTCGCCCTCGCCCTCGCCCTCGCCCTCGCCCTAACCCTCACCCAAACCCAAACCCTAACCTTAGCCCAGCTTTAGCCCTAACCCTGGCCCTAAACCTAACCCTAACCCTAACCCTAACACTAACCTTAACCCTTTCCCTAGCCGTAGCACTTGCCCTCGAAGTACCCCTAACCTTACCCCTAGTCCCAGCCCTAGCCCTCGGCCTCGGCCTAGCATAGCCCTAACCCTAGAAGTAGTCCTAGTCCTAGTCCTAGTCCAAGTCCTAGTCCTAGTCCTAGTCCTAGTCCTAGTCCTAACCCTAACTGTAGCCCAGCCCTAGCCCTAGTGCAAACTCTAACCCTAACCCTAACCCTAACCCTAACCCTAATCTTATCCCTAGCCCTAACCCTAACCCTAACCCTAACCCTGGCCCAAGCCCAAGTCCTAGCCCTAGCCCTAGCCCTAAGCCTAACCCGAGCCCTAGCCCTAGCCCTAGCCCTAATACTAACCCTCACCTTCACCCTCACCCTAACCCTAGCCCTGGCCTGGCCCTAGTCATAGCAATAGCCCTAACCCTAACCCTGGCCCTGCGCCTAATCCTAGCCCGAGCCCGAGCCCAAGCCTGAGCTTTAGCCATAGCCATAATCGTAGCACTAGGCCTAGGTCTATGCCTATGCCTAATCCTAACCCTGACCCTAGCCCTAGCCCGAGCCCGAGCCCGAGCCCGAGCCCGAGCCCGAGCCCGAGCCCGAGCCCGAGCCCGAGCCCGAGCCCTAGCCCTAGCCCTAGCCCTAGCCCTAGCCCTAGCCCTAGCCCTAGCCCTAGTCCTAGTCCTAGTCCTAGTCCTAGTCCTAGCTCTAGCCCTAGCCCTAGCCCTAGCCCTACCCGCCGCCCTTCCCTAGTCCTAGCCCTGACCCTACCTTAAGCCCTAGCCCTAGCCGTAGCACTAGGCCTAACCCTAACCCTAAGCGTAAGCCTAAGCCTAAGCCTAGCCCTAACCCAAGCCGGAACCCTAACACAAACCCTAACTCTAAGCCTAGCGCTAGCCCTAGCCCTAACACTAATCCTCACCTTCACCCTCACCCTCAGCCTAGCCCAGCTATGCCCGTAGATGTAGAAATAGCCGGAAACCTATCCCTAGACCTAAGCCTAATCCTAGCCCGAGCCCGAGCCCGAGCCCGAGCCTTAGCCATAGCCATAATCGTAGCACTAGGCCTAGGCCTAACCCTAACCCTAACCCTAGCCCTAACCCTTGCTCTAACCCTAACCGTAACCCTAACCCTAAACCTAGCCCAAGCCCAAGCCCTAGCCCTAGCCCTAAGCCTAAGCCTAACCCTAACCCTAGCCCTAACCCTATCCCTATCCCTATCCCTAGTCGTAGCACTAGGCCTAGGAATAAACCAAACCCTAGCCCTAGCCCTAGCCCTAGCCCTAGTCCTAGCCCTAGTCCTAGCCCTAGCCCTAACCCTAGCCCTACCCCAAACCCTAACCTTTGCCCAATCATAGCCCTAGCCCTAGCCCTAACCCTCACCGTCTCCCTCTCCCTCACCCTCACCCTCACCCTAACCCAAATCCTAACCTTACCCAGCCCTAGCCCTAACCCTTGCCCTAAAACCTAACACTAACCCTAACCCTAACACTAACCCTAACGCTAACCCTAACCCTAACCCTAGCCCTAGCACTAGCCCTAGCCCAATCCTAACTTTAACCTTAACCCTAGCCCTAGCCCTCGCCGTACCCCTAACCCTAATCCTACCCCAGCCCTAGCCTTCGGCCTAGGCCTAGCAGAGCCATAGCCCTAGAAGTAGTCCTAGTACTAGTCCTACTAATAGTCCTAGTCCTAGTCCTAGTCCTAACCCTAACCCTAATCTTATCCCTAGAACTAACCCTAACCCTTACCCTAACCCTAGCCCAAGCCCAAGCCCTAGCCCTAAGGCTAACCCTAGCCCTAGCCCTAGCCCTAGTTGTACCACTAGGCCTAAGCCTAAACCAAACCCTAACCCTAATCCTAGCCCTAGCCCTAGCCCTAGCCGTAGCCCTAGCCCTAGCCCTAGCCCTAGCCGTAGCCCTAGCCCTAGCCCTATCCCTAGCCCAAGCCATAGCCCTCACCCTCACCCTCACCCTCACCCTCACGCTAGCTCAGCCCTGTATCGAGCCCTAGCCCAACCCGTCGTGTTGACCGTAACCCTAACATTAGCCCTAGCCCTCGCCCTCGCCCTCGCCCTCGCCCTCGCCCTCGACCTAGCCCTCGCCCTCGCCCTTACCCTCACCCTCACCCTCACCCAAACCCTAACCTTAGCGCAGCCCTAGCCCTAACCCTGGCCCTAAAACCTAACCCTAACCCTAACCATAACACTAACCTTAACCCTTTCCCTAGCCGTAGCACTTGCCCTCGAAGTACCCCTAACCTTACCCCTAGTCCCAGCCCTAGCCCTCGGCCTCGGCCTAGCATAGCCCTAACCCTAGAAGTAGTCCTAGTCCTAGTCCAAGTCCTAGTCCTAGTCCTAGTCCTAACCCTAACCGTAGCCCAGCCCTAGCCCTAGTACAAACTCTAACCTTAACCCTAACCCTAACCCTAACCCTAACCCTAATCTTATCCCTAGCCCTAACCCTAACCCTTACCCTAAACCTGGCCCAAGCCCAAGTCCTAGCCCTAGCCCTAGCCCTAAGCCTAACCCGAGCCCTAGCCCTAGCCCTAATACTAACCCTCACCTTCACCCTCACCCTAACCCTTGCCCTGGCCTGGCCCTAGTCATAGCAATAGCCCTAACCCTAACCCTGGCCCAGCGCCTAATCCTAGCCCGAGCCCGAGCCCTAGCCCTAGCCCTAGCCCTAGCCCTAGCCCTAGCCCTAGCCCTAGCCCGAGCCCGAGCCCTAGTCCTAGTCCTAGCCCTAGCCCTAGCCCTACCCGCAGCCCTTCCCTAGTCCTAGCCCTGACCGTACCTTAAGCCCTAGCCGTAGCACTAGGCCTAACCCTAACCCTAAGCGTAAGCCTAAGCCTAAGCCTAGCCCTAACCCAAGCCGGAACCCTAACACAAACCCTAACTCTAAGCCTAGCGCTAGCCCTAGCCCTAACACTAATCCTCACCTTCACCCTCACCCTCAGCCTAGCCCTGATCTGGCCGTAGATGTAGAAATATCCCGAAACCTATCCCTAGACCTAAGCCTAATCCTAGCCCGAGCCAGAGCCCGAGCTTTAGCAATAGCCATAATCGTAGCACTAGGCCTAGGCCTAATCCTAACCCTAACCCTAGCCCTATCCCTAGCCCTAACCCTAACCCTAACCCTAAACCTAAACCTAGCCCAAGCCCAAGCCCTAGCCCTAAGCCTAAGCCTAACCCTAGCCCTAATCCTATCCCTATCCCTAGTCTTAGCACTAGGCCTAGGCCTAAACCAAACCCTAGCCCTAGCCCTAGCCCTAGCCCTAGCCCTAGCCCTAGCCCTAGCCCAAGCCCTAGCCCTAGCCCTAACCCTAGCCCTAGCCCAAACCCTAACCTTTGCCCAGTGATAGCCCTAGCCCTAACCCTCACCCTCACCCTCTCCCTCTCCCTCTCCCTCACCCTCACCCTAACTCTAACCCAAACCCTAACCTTACCCAGCCCTAGCCCTAACCCTTGCCCTAAAACCTAACACTAACCCTAACACTAACCCTAACGCTAACCGTAACCGTAACCCTAACCCTAACCCTAGCACTAGCACTAGCCATAGCCCAATCCTTACCTTACCCTTAACCCTAGCCCTCGCCGTACCCATAACCCTAATCCTACCCCAGCCCTAGCCCTCGGCCTAGGCCTAGCACAGCCCTAGCCCTAGAAGTAGTCCTAGTCCTAGTCCTAGTCCTACTAATAGTCCTAGTCCTAGTCCTAGTCCTAACCCTAACCCTAATCTTTTCCCTAGAACTAACCCTAACCCTTACCCTAACCCTAGCCCAAGCCCTAGCCCTAAGGTTAACCCTAGCCCTAGCCCTAGTCGTACCACTAGGCCTAAGCCTAAACCAAGCCCTACCCCTGGCCCTAAAACCTAATCCTAACCCTAACACTAACCTTAACCCTAACCCTAGTCCTAGCACTAGCACTAGCCCAATCCTAACTTTAAGCTTAACCCTAGCCCTAGCCCTAGCCCTAGCCCTAGGCCTAGCCCTCGCCGTACCCCTACCCCTAGCCCTAGCCCCAGCCCTAGACCTCGGCCTAGGCCTAGCATAGCCCTAGCCCTAGAAGTAGTCCTAGTCCTAGTCCTAGTCCTAGTCCTAGTCCTAGTCTTAGTCCTAGTCCTAGTCCTAACCTTAAACCTAACCGTAGCCCAGCCCTAGCCCTAGTGCAAAATCTAACCCTAACCCTAACCCTTACCCTAATCTTATCCCTAGCCCTAGCCCTAGCCCTAACCCTAGCCCTAGCCCTAGCCCTAGCCCTAACCCTCACACTCACCCTAACCCAAACCCTAAACTTAGCCCAGCCCTAGCCCTAACCCTGGCCCTAAAACCTAACCCTAACCCTAACCCTAACACTAACACTAACCTTAAACCTAACCCTAGCCGTAGCACTAGCCCTCGAAGTACCCCTACCCCTACCCCTAGCCCCAGCCCCAGCCCTCGCCCTCGGCCTAGGCCTAGCATATCCTTAACGCTAGAAGTAGTACTAGTCCAACTCCAAGTCCTAGTCCTAGTCCTAGTCCTAGTCCTCACCCTAACCGTAGCCCAGCCCTAGCCCTAGTGCAAACTCTAACCCTAACACTAAACCTAATCTTATCCCTAGCCCTAACCCTAACCCTAACCCTGGCCCAAGCCCAAGCCCTAGCCCTAGCCCTAGCCCTAGCCCTAGCCCTAGCCCTAGCCCTAGCCCTAGCCCTAGCCCTAGCCCTAGCCCTAGCCCTAGCCCTAGCCCTAGCCCTAGCCCTAGCCTTAGCCCTAGCCCTAGCCCTAGCCCTAGCCCTAGCCCTAGCCCTAGCCCTAGCCCTAGCCCTAGCCCTAGCCCTACCCTTAGCCCTAGCCCTAATCCTAAGCCTCACCTTCTCCCTCACCCTAAACCTAGCCCTGGCCTGGCACTAGTCCTAGCAATAGCCCTAACCCTAACCCTGGCCCTAAGCCTATTCCTAGTCCGAGCCCGAGCATTAGCCCGAACCGAGCTTTAGCCATAGCCATATTCGTAGCACTAGGCCTAGGCTTAATCCTAGCCCTAGCCCTAGCCCTAGCCCTAGCCCTAGCCCTAGCCCTAGCCCTAGCCCTAGCCCTAGCCCTAGCCCTAGCCCTACCCCTAGCCCTACCCCTAGCCCTAGCCCTAGCCCTAGTCCTAGTTCTAGTCCTAGTCCTAGCCCTCGGCCTAGCCCTCGGCCTAGCCCTAGCCCTAACCCTAGCCCTAACCTTAGCCCAGCTCTAGCCCTAACTCTGGCCCTAAAACCTAACCCTAACCCTAACACTAACACTAACCTTAACCCTAACCCTAGCCCTAGCACTAGGGCTATTTCTACATCTACGGCCAGAGCTGGGCTAGGCTGTGGGTGAGGGTGAAGGTGAGGGTTAGTGGTAGGGCTAGGGCTAGGGCTAGGCTTAGAGTTAGGGTTTGTGTTAGGGTTCCGGCTTGGGTTAGGGCTAGGGTTAGGCTTAGGCTTAGGCTTACGCTTACGCTTAGGGTTAGGGTTAGGCCTAGTGCTACGGCTAGGGCTAGGGCTTAAGCTAGGGTCAGGGCTAGGCCTAGGGAAGGGCTGCGGCTAGGGCGAGGGCTAGGGCTAGGGTTAGGGCTAGGGCTAGGACTAGGGCTAGGACTAGGACTCGGACTGTGATTAGGACTAGGGCTAGGGCTAGGGCTAGGGCTAGGGCTAGGGCTAGGATTAGGCCTAGGCCTAGCACTACGATTATGGCTATGGCTAAAGCTCGGGTTAGGATTCGGCTAGGGCTAGTGCTAGTGCTAGGGCTAGGGTTAGGGTTAAGGTTAGGGTTAGGGTTAGGGTTAGGGCTAGGTTTTAGGGCCAGGGTTAGGGCTAGGATTAGGGCTAAGGTTAGGGTTAGGGCTAGGGCTAGGGCTAGTGCTAGGGCTAGGGTTAGTGTTAGGGTTAGTATTAGGGTTAGTGTTAGGGTGAGGGTCAGGGTCAGGGTCAGGGTCAGGGTCAGGGTGAGGGTGATGGTTAGGGAGAGGGTGAGGGAGAGGGTAAGGGTGAGGGTTAGGGCTAGGGCTACGACTGGGCAAAGGTTAGGGTTTGGGTTAGGGTTAGGTTTAGGGTTAGGTTTAGGGTTAGGATTAGGGCTAGGGCTAAGCCTAGCCCTTGGCCTAAGCCTAGCATAGCCCTAGCCCTAGAAGTAGTCCTAGTCCTAGTCCTAGTCCTCACCCTAATCGTAGCCCAGCCCTAGCCCTAGTGCAAACTCTAACCCTAACACTAACCCTAATCTTATCCCTAGCCCTAACCCTAACCCTACCCCTGGCTCAAGCCGTAGCCCTAGCCCTACCCTTAGCCCTAGCCCTAATCCTAACCCTCACCTTCTCCCTCAACCTAAACCTAGCCTTGGCCTGGCCCTAGTCCTAGCAATAGCCCTAACCCTAACCCTAACCCTAACCCTAACCCTAACCCTAACCCTAACCCTAACCCTGGCCCAAGCCCTAGCCCTAGCTAGGGCTAGGGTTAGGGTTAGGGTTTGTGTTAGGGTTACTGTTAGGGTTCGTGTAAGGGTTAGTGTTAGGTTTTAGGGCAAGGGTTCGTGCTAGGGCTGGGCTAAGGTTAGGGTTTGGGTGAAGGTGAGGGTGAGGGTGAGGGGGAGGGTGAGGGAGAGGGAGAGGGTTAGGGTGAGGGTGAGTGTTAGGGTGAAAGTGAGGGTGAGGGTGAGGTTTAGGGCTAGGGCTAGGGCTAGGCTTAAGGCTAGGCTTAGGGCTAGGGCTAGTGTTATGGTTAGGATTAGGGCGACAGGTTGGGCTAGGGCTAGAGGCAGGGCTGAGCTAGCGTGAGGGTGAGGGCTAGGGCTAGGGTAAGGATTAGGCCTAGGCCTAGTACTACGACTATGGCTATGGGTAAAACTCGGTGGACGGCTCGGGCTGGGGCTCAGGCTAGGATTAGGTGTAGGGCTAGGGTTAGGGGTAGATCTATTGCTAGGACTAGGGCCAGGCCAGGGCTAGGGTGAGGGTGATTGTGAAGGTGAGGGTCAGTGTTAGGGCTAGGGCTAGGTCTAGGGTTAGGGCTACGGCTAGAGCTAGGGCTAGGGCTAGGGCTAGGGCTAGGGCTAGGGCTAGGGCTAGGGCTAGGGCTAGGGCTAGGGCTAGGGCTAGGGCTAGGGCTAGGGCTAGGGCTAGGGCCAAGGCTAGGGCTAGGGTTAGTGTTAGTGTTAGGGTTAGGGTTAGGGTTAAGGTTCGGGCAAGGTTAGGCTTAGGGTTAGGGTTACGTTTAGGGTTACAGGAAAAGTTAGGCCTAGGCCTAGGCCTAAGAATAGTGCTACGTGTAGGGCTAGGGCTATGGCTAGGGTCAGGACCAGGGTTAATGCTAGTGCTATGTCTATGGCTAGGGCTGGGTTAAGGTGAGGTTTTGGGTTAGGGTTAGGGTTAGTGTGAAGGTGAGGGAGAGGGTTAGAGTGAGGGTTAGGGCTAGGGCTAGGGCTATGGCTGGGCTAAGTTTAGGGTTTGGGTTAGGTTTAATGTTAGGGTTAGGGTTAGGGTTACGGCTAGGGCTAGGGCTAGAGTAAGGGCTAGGGCTAGGGCTAGGGCTAGGGCTAGTGTTAGGGCTAGGGCTAGGGCTAGGGCTAGGGCTAGGGCTAGGGCTAGGCTTAGGGCTAGGGCTATTGTTAGGGATAGGGTTAGGGCTATGGGTTGGGCTAGGGCTAGAGCCAGGGCTGAGCTAGTGTTAGGGTTAGGGTTAGGGCTCGGGGTAGGGTTAGGGATAGGGATAGGGCTAGGGCTAGGGCTAGGGCTAGGGCTAGGGCTAGGGCTAGGGCTAGGGCTGCGGCTAGTGCTAGTGCTAGTGCTAGTGCTCGGGCTCGTGCTGGGCTAAGTTTGGGGATTGGGTTAGGGTTAGGGTGAGGGTGAGGGTCAGGGTCAGGGTCAGGGTCAGGGTCAGGGTGATGGCTAGGCCTTGGGCTATGGGTATGGCTAGGGCTAGGGCTAGGGCTAGGGTTAGGGTTAGGGTTAGGGTTAGGGTTAGGGTTAGGGTTAGGGTTAGGGTTAGGGTTAGGGTTAGGGTTAGGGTTTTGTTTAGGCCTACGACTAGTGCTACAACTAGGGCTAGGGCTAGGGCTCGTGCTCGTGCTCAAGCTCAAGCTCAAGCTCGGGGTAGGGCTCGGGCTCGGGCTCAGGCTAGGGCTAGGGCTAGGATTATGCTTAGGGGTAGGATTAGGATTAGGGCTATTTCTACGGCGATGGCGAGGGCAGGGCTAGGGTGAAGGTGAGGGTTAGTGTTAGGGCTAGGGCTAGGGCTAGGGCTACGGCTAGGGTTAGGCTTACGGCTCGGGCTCGGGCTCGGGCTTGGGTTACCATTAGAGTTATGGCTATGGCAAGGGCCTGGCATGGGTTAGGTTTATGCTTAGGGTTAGGGTAAGGGTTAGGCTTCGGGTTAGAGTTAGGGTTAGTGGTAGGCCTAGGGCTAGGGTTAGCGTAAGGGCTAGAGCTAGGGCTAGGGCTAGGGTTAGGGCAAGGGCTAGGGCTAGGGCTAGGGCTAGGCTGTAGGTAGGGCTAGGTCTAGGGTTAGTGTTATGGTTAGGGCTACAGGTTGGGCTAGGGCTAGAGCCAGGGCTCAGCTAGCATGAGTGTGAGTGTGAGGGTAAGGGCTAGGGCTAGGGCAAGGGCTAGGGCTAGGTGTAGTGTAGAGCTATGCCTAGGGCTAGGGCTAGGGCTCGGGCTAGGGCTAGGTGTAGTGTAGAGCTATGGCTAGAGCTAGGGCTAGGGTTAGAGCTAGGCTTTGGTAGGGTTTGTGTTATGGTTAAGTATAGGCTTAGGCTTAGGCTTAGGCATAGGCTTAGGGTTAGAGTGATCGTTAGTGTTAGGGCTAGTGCTAGTGTTAGTGCTAGTGCTAGTGCTAGTGCTAGTGCTAGTGCTAGTGTTAGTGCTAGTGCTACTGCTAGTGCTAGTGCTAGTGCTAGTGCTAGTGCTAGGGCTAGGGCTAGGGCTAGGGCTAGGCTTAGGTTTAGGCTTAGGAATAGAAATAGGAGTAGGGCTAGAACTAGCGTTTGGGTTAGGGTTAGGGCTAGGGCTAGCGTCAGGGCTTATGCTAGGCCTAGGGCTGCGGCTAGGGCTAGGGCTAGGGCTAGTGCTAGGTCTCGGGCTCGGGCTGTGCTAAGGTTATGGTTAGGGGTAGGGGTAGGGGTAGGGGTAGGGTTATGGCAACGGCTAAGGCTAGCGCTAACCCAAAACCTAGTTCTAGCCCTATTCCTATTCCTATTCTTATTCCTAGTCCAAAGCCTACCCCTACCCCTACCCCTACCCCTAACCGAAACCCTAGCTCTAGCCCTCGTTCTATGCCTAAGCGTAGCCCTAGCCCTAAGCCTAAGCCTAGCCCTAGCCCTAGCCCTAGCCCTTGCCCTTGCCCTAGCCCTAGCCCTAGCCCTAGCCCTAGCCCTAGCCCTAGCCCTAGCCCTAGCCCTAGCCCTAGACCTAGACCTAGACCTAGACCTAGCCCTAGCCCTAGACCTAGCCCTAGCCCTAGCCTTAGCGCTAGCCCTAGCCCTAGCCCTAGCCCTAGCCCTACCCTAACCTTAACCCGAACCCTAAACCTAAACCTAACCCTAACCAAACCCTAAAGCTAAACCTAACACTAACCTTAGCCCAGCCGTAGCCATCGCTTTAACCCTAACCCTAACCCTAACCCTAACCCTAACCCTAATCCTAACCCTAACCCTAACCGTAACCCTAACCCTAACCCTAACCCTAACCCTAACCCTAACCCTAACCCTAACCCTAACCCTAACCCTAACCCTAACCCTAACCCTAGCCCTAGCCCTAGCCCTAGACCTAGCCCTAGACCTAGATCTAGACCTAGACCTAGACCTGACACTAAACCTCACCTTCACCCTAGCCCTAGCTTTAGCCCTAACACTAACACTAACCCTCACCTTCACCGTCACTCTCAACCTAGCCCTCGCCTGGCCCTAGTCCTAGCAATAGATCTAACCCTAACCCTAGCGCTACGCCTAATCCTAGCCCTAGCCCTCGCCCGAGTTTTAGCCATAGCCATAGCCATAGTACTAGCACTAGGTCTAGGCCTAATCCTAGCCCTAGCCCTAGCCCTAGCCCTAGTCCTAGCCCTAGCCCTAGCCCTAGCCCTAGCCGAAGCCCTAGCCCTAGCCCTAGCCCTAGCTCTAGCCCTAGACCTAGTCCTAAACCTTACCCTAGCCCAGCTCTAGCCCGAGTGCTAGCGCTAGCGCTAACGCAAACGCAAACGCTCACCCTAACCCCAATCTTATCCCTAGCCCTAGCCCTAGCCCTAAACGTAACCCTAGCCCAAGCCCAAGCCCTAGCCCTAGCCCTAGCCATAAGCCTATCCCTATCCCTAGCCCTAGCCCTAGCCTTAGCCCGAGACATGGCCGTAGGCCTTGCCCTGATCCTAGCCCGAGCTATAGCCCAAACCCAAACCCTAGCTCTAGCCCTATTCCTATTCCTATTCCTAGTCCTAAGCCTAGCCCTCGCCGTAGCCCTCGCCCTAGCTTTTGCCCTAACCCTAACCCTAACACTAAGACTAACCCTAATCCTAATCCTAATCCTAACCCTAACCCTAACCCTAACCCTAACCCTAATCCTAATCCTAACCCTAACCCTAACCCTAACCCTAACCCTAACCCTAACCCTAACCCTAACCCTAACCTTAACCCTAGTCCTAGCCCTAGCCCTAGCCCTAGCCCTAGATCTAGACCTAGACCTAGACCTGACACTAAACCTCACCTTCACCGTAGCAATAGCCCTAGCCCTAGCCCTAGCCCTAGTCCTAGCCCTAGCCCTAGCCCTAGCCCTAGCCCTAGCCGAAGCCCTAGCCCTAGCCCTAGCCCTAGCCCTAGCCCTAGCCCTAGCTCTAGCCCTAGACCTAGTCCTAAACCTTACCCTAGCCCAGCTCTAGCCCGAGTGCTAGCGCTAGCGCTAACGCAAATGCAAACGCTCACCCTAACCCTAATCTTAGCCCTAGCCCTAGCCCTAGCCCTAACCCTAGCCCTAGCCCTAGCCGAAGCCCTAGCCCTAGCCCTAGCCCTAGCCCTAGCCCTAGCCCTAGCCCTAGCTCTAGCCCTAGACCTAGTCCTAAACCTTACCCTAGCCCAGCTATAGCCCGAGTGCTAGCGCTAGCGCTAACGCAAACGCAAACGCTCACCCTAACCCTAATCTTAGCCCTAGCCCTAGCCCTAACCCTAACCCTAGCCCAAGCCCAAGCCCTAGCCCTAGCCCTAGCCATAAGCCTAGCCCTAGCCCTAGCCCTAGCCTTAGCCCGAGACATGGCCGTAGGCCTTGCCCTGATCCTAGCCCGAGCTATAGCCCAAACCCAAACCCTAGCTCTAGCCCTATTCCTATTCCTATTCCTAGTCCTAAGCCTAGCCCTCGCCCTAGCCCTAGCCCTAGCTTTTGCCCTAACCCTAACTCTAACACTAAGACTAACCCTAACCCTAACCCAAGTCGTAGCCCTAAGCATAAGCCTAAACCTAGCCCGAACCCTAGACCGAACCCTAACACAAACCCTAAGCCTTCCCTAGCCCTAGCCCTAGCCTTATCCATAGCCATAACCCTACCCCTATCCCTACCCCGACCCCAACCCCTACCCCAACCCTACCCCTACCCCAACCCCTACCCCTACCCCAACCCCTACCTCTAACCCAAACCCAAACCCTAGCTCTAGCCCTATTCCTCTTCCTAATCCTAATCCTAAGATTAGACCTAGCCCTAGCCTTAGCCCTAGCCCTAGCCCTAGCCCAAGCCCTAGCCCTAGCCCTAGCCCTAGCCCTAGCCCTAGCCCAAGCCTTAGGCCTAGCCCTAGCCCTAGCCCTAGCCCTAGCCCTAGCCCTAGCCCTAAACCTAACTCTAAACCGAACCCGAACCCGAACCCGAACCCTAACGCTAACCCACGAAATGCCCTAGCCATAGCGTTAGATCTAAAGATAACCCTATCCCTAGCCCTTGCCTGAGCCATAAGCCTAATCCTAGCCGTAGCCCTAGTCCTAGCCCTAACACTAACACTAACACTAACACTAACAATCACCTTGACCCTCACCCTCACCTAGACCTGCCATGGCCCTAGCCATAGTAATAGCCCTAAACCAAACCCTAGCCCTAAGCCTACGCCTAAGCCTAATCCTAGCCCAAGCCGAAGCTCGAGCCCGAGCCCGAGCCCGAGCCCGAGCCCTAGCCCTAGCCCTAGCCCTAGTCGTAGCACTTGGCCTAGGCCTAAACCAAATCCTAGCCCTAGCCCTAGCCCTACCCGTAGCCCTAGCCATAGCTCTACACAACACCTAGCCCTAGCCCTAGCTCTAGCTCTACCCCTAGCCCTAGCCCTAGCCCTAGCCCTAGGCCTAGGCCTAGGTCTAGGCCTAGGCCTAGCATAGCCCTAGCCCTAGAAGTAGTCCTAGTCCTAGTCCTAGTCCTAACCCTAACCCTAGCCCAGCACTAGCCCTAGTGCTAGCACTAACACAAACGCTAACACTAAAACTAACCCTATTCTTATCCCTAGCCCTAAACCTAAACCTAACCCTAGCCCAAGCCCAAGCCCTAGCCCTAAGCCTAACCCTATCCCTATCCCTATCCCTAGTCGTAGCACTATGCCTAGGCCTAAACCAAACCCTTACCTAACCCTAACCCTAACCCTAGCCCTAGCCCTAGCCCTAGCCCTAGCCCAAGCCCTAGCCCTAGCCCTAGCCCTAGCCCTAGCCCTAGCCCTAGCCCTAGCCCTAGCCCTAGCCCTAGCCCTAGACCTAGCCCTAGCCCTCACCCTCACCCTCACGCTAGCTCTAACCCTAGCCCAACCCGTCGCACTGACCGTAACAATAACACGAGCCCTAGCCCTAGCCCTAAGCCTACCCGTAGCCATAACCCTGGCCCTAGCCCTAACCCTAACCCTAACCCTAACCCTAACCCTAATCCTAACCCTAACCCTAACCCTAACCCTAACCCTAACCCTAACGCAACCCCTAACCTTAGCCCAGCCCGAGCCCGAGCCCTACCACTACCACTAGTCCTAGTCCTAGCCCTAGCCGCAGCCCTAGGCCTAGCCCAAGCCCTGACGCTAGCCCTAGCCCTAGCCCTAGCCCTAGTGTTAGGGTTAGGGTTAGGGTTAGGGCTCGGGTTAGTGTTAGGGCTAGGGCTAGGGCTAGGGCTAGGGCTAGGGCTAGGGCTAGGGCTAGGGCTAGGGCTAGGGCTAGGGCTAGGGCTAGGGCTAGGGCTGCGGCTACGGATAGTCCTAGTGCTAGTGCTAGTGCTAGGGCTCGGGCTCGAGCTCGCGCTGGGCTAAGTTTGGGGATTGGGTTAGGGTTAGGGTTAGGGTTAGGGTCAGGGTCAGGGTCAGGGTCAGGGTCAGGGTCAGGGTCAGGGTCAGGGTCAGGGTGATGGCTATGCCTAGGGCTATGGCTATGGCTAGGGCTAGGGCTAGTGTTAGGGTTATGGTAGGGCGATGGGTTGGGCTAGGGCTAGAGACAGGGTTGAGCTAGCGCGAGGGTGAGGGTGAGGGTTAGGGCTCGCGTTAGGGTTAGGGCTAGGGTAGGGCTAGTGCTAGGGCTAGGGCTAGGGCTCGCGCTGGGCTAAGTTTGGGGATTGGGTTAGGGTTAGGGCTCGGGTTAGGGCTCGGGATAGGGCTAGGGCTAGGGCTAGGGCTAGGGCTAGGGCTAGGGCTAGGCCTAGGGTTATGGCTAGGGCTAGGGCTAGTGTTAGGGTTATGGTAGGGCGATGGGTTTGGCTAGGGCTAGAGACAGGGCTGAGCTAGCGCGAGGGTGAGGGTGAGGGTGAGGGCTAGGGCTAGGGCTAGGGCTAGGGCTAGTGTTAGGGTTATGGTAGGGCGATGGGTTGGGCTAGGGCTAGAGACAGGGTTGAGCTAGCGCGAGGGTGAGGGTGAGGGTGAGGGTGAGGGTTAGGGCTCGCGTTAGGGTTAGGGCTAGGGTAGGGCAAGTGCTAGTGCTAGGGCTCGGGCTCGGGCTCGCGCTGGGCTAAGTTTGGGGATTGGGTTAGGGTTAGGGCTCGGGTTAGGGCTAGGGCTAGGGTTAGGGCTAGGGCTAGGGCTAGGGCTAGGGCTAGCGCTAGGGCTAGTGTTAGGGTTATGGTAGGGCAATGGGTTTGACTAGGGCTAGAGACAGGGCTGAGGTAGCGCGAGGGTGAGGGTAAGGGTGAGGGTGAGGGTGAGGGTGAGGGCTAGGGCTAGGGCTCGGGCTCGGGCTAGGGCTAGGGCTAGGGCTAGGGCTAGGGCTAGGGCTAGGGCTAGGGCTAGGGCTAGGGCTAGGGCTGCGGTTAGGGTTAGGGTTAGGGTTAGGGTTAGGGTTAGGGTTAGGGTTTGGTTTAGGCCTAGGCCTAGTGCTACGACTAGGGATAGGGATAGGCTAGAGTTAGGCTTAGGGCTTGGGCTTGGGCTTGGGCTGAGGTAAGGGTTAGGTTTAGGGCTAGGGATAAGAATAGGGTTAGGGTTAGGTTTAGGGTTAGCATTTGCGTTAGCGCTAGCTGTGCACTAGGGCTAGGGCTGGGCTAGGGTTAGGGTTAGGACGAGGTTGAGGACGAGGACAAAGACTACTTCGAGGGCTAGGGCTATGCTACGCCTAGGCCGAGGGCTAGGGCTGGGGCTACCCTAACCCTAACCCTAACCCTAAACCTAAACCTAACCCTAATCCTAACCCTAACCCTAACCCTAACGCAACCCCTAGGGTTCGGGGTACGGCGAGGGCTAGGGCTAGGGCTAGGTTTAAACTTAAGGTTAGGATTAGGCTAGGGCTAGTGCTAGTGCTATGGTTAGGGTTAGTGTTAGGAATAGGGTTACGGTTAGTATTAGGGTTAGGGTTAGTGTTAGGGTTACTGTTAGGGTTACTGTTAGGGTTAGTGTTAGGTTTTAGGGCAAGGGTTAGTGCTAGGGCTGGGCTAAGGTTAGGGTTTGGGTGAGGGTGAGGGTGAGGGAGAGGGAGAGGGTTTGGGTGAGGGTGAGTGTTAGGGTGAGCGTGAGGGTGAGGGTGAGGGTGAGGGTTAGGGCTAGGGCTAGGGCTAGGGCTAGGGCTAGGGCTAGGCTTAAGGCTAGGCTTAGGGCTAGGGCTAGTGTTATGGGTAGGATTAGGGCGACAGGTTGCGCTAGGGCTAGAGCCAGGGCTGAGCTAGCGTGAGGGTGAGGGCTAGGGCTAGGGTAAGGTTTAGGACTAGGTCTAGGGCTAGAGCTAGGGCTAGGGCTAGGGCTAGGGCTAGGGCTAGGGCTTCGGCTAGGGCTAGGGCTAGGGCTAGGGCTAGGGCTAGGGCTAGGGCTAGGGCTAGGGCTAGGGCTAGGGCTAGGAATAGGGCTAGGGCTAGGGCTAGGGCTAGGATTAGGCCTAGAACTAGTGCTAGGACTATGGCTATGGCTATGGCTAAAACTCGGGCGAGGGCTAGGGCTAGGATTAGGCGTAGCGCTAGGGTTAGGGTTAGATCTATTCCTAGGACTAGGGTCAGGCGAGGGCTAGGTTGAGAGTGACGGTGAAGGTGAGGGTTAGTGTTAGTGTTAGGACTAGGGCTAGGACTAGGGTGAAGGTGAGGTTTAGTGTCAGGTCTAGGTCTAGGTCTAGATCTAGGTCTAGGGCTATGGCTAGGGCTAGGTTTAGGTTTAGGTTTAGGTTTAGGGTTAGGGTTAGGGTTAGGGTTAGGGTTAGGGTTAGGGTTAGGGTTAGAGTTAGGATTAGGGTTAGGGTTAGGGTTAGGGTTAGGGTTAGGGTTAATGCTATGGCTACGGCTGGGCTAAGGTTAGTGTTAGGTTTAGCTTTAGGGTTTGGTTAGGGTTAGGTTTAGGGTTAGGGTTCGGGTTAAGGTTAGGGTAGGACTAGGGCTAGGGCTAGGGCTAGGGCTAGGGCTAGGGCTAGGGCTAGGGCAAGGGCTAGAGCTAGGGCTAGGGCTAGTCTTAGGCTTAGGGCTAGGGCTACGCTTAGGCATAGAACGAGGGCTAGAGCTAGGGTTTGGGTTAGGGTTAGGGTTAGGGTTAGGGTTAGGGGTAGGGGTAGGGGTAGGGGTAGGCTTAGGACTAGGAATAAGAATAGGAATAGGGCTAGAACTAGGTTTTGGGTTAGCGCTAGCCTTAGCCGTAGCCATAACCCTACCCCTACCACTACCCCTACCCCTAACCCTAACCTTAGCACAGCCCGAGCCCGAGACCTAGCACTAGCCCTAGCCCTAGCCCTAGCCCTAGCCGCAGCCCTAGGCCTAGCATAAGCCCTGACGCTAGCCCTAGCCCTAGCCCTAACCCAAACGCTAGTTCTAGACCTACTCCTATTTCTATTCCTAAGCCTAAACTTAAGCCTAGCCCTAGCCCTAGCCCTAGCCCTAGCCCTAGCCCTAGCACTAGCACTAGCACTAGCACTAGCACTAGCACTAACACTAGCACTAGCCCTAACACTAACGCTAACTCTAACCCTAAGCCTATGCTTAAGCCTAAGCCTAAGCCTAACCCTATACTTAACCATAACACAAACCCTATCAAAGCCTAGCTCTAACCCTAGCCCTAGCCCTAGCCATAGCTCTACACTACACCTAGCCCTAACCTAGCCCTAGACCTAGCCCTAGGCATAGCTCTACACTACACCTAGCCCTAGCCCTTGCCCTAGCCCTAGCCCTAGCCCTCACACTCACACTCACACTCATGCTAGCTGAGCCCTGGCTCTAGCCCTAGCCCAACCTGTAGCCCTAACCCTAACACTAACCCTAGCCCTAGCCCTACCTACAGCCTAGCCCTAGCCCTAGCCCTAGCCCTAGCCCTAGCCCTTGCCCTAACCCTAGCCCTAGCCCTAGAACTAGCCCTAGCCCTTACGCTAACCCTAGCCCTAGGCCTACCACTAACCCTAACTCTAACCCGAAGCCTAACCCTTACCCTAACCCTAAGCATAAACCTAACCCATGCCAGGCCCTTGCCATAGCCATAACTCTACTGGTATCCCAAGCCCGAGCCCGAGCCCGAGCCGTAAGCCGAACCCTAGCCCTAGCCCTAGCCCTAGCCCTAGCCCTAGCCCTACCCTAGACCTAGACCTAGACCTAGCCCTAGCCCTAACACTAACACTAACACTAACCCTCACCTTCACCCTAGCCCTGCCCTCGCCATCGCCGTAGAAATAGCCCTAATCCTAATCCTACCCCTAAGCATAATCCTAGCCCTAGCCCTAGCCTGAGCCCGAGCCCGAGCCCTACCCCGAGCTTGAGCTTGAGCACGAGCACGAGCCCTAGCCCTAGCCCTAGTTGTAGCACTAGTCGTAGGCCTAAACAAAACCCTAACCCTAACCCTAACCCTAACCCTAGCCATAGCCATAGCCATAGACCTAGGCCTAGCCATCACCCTGACCCTGACCCTGGCCCTGACCCTGACAATGACCCTGACCCTAACCCTAACCCTAACCCAATCCCCAAACTTAGCCCAGCGCGAGCCCGAGCACTAGCAGTAGCACTAGCACTAGCACTAGCACTAGCACTAGCCGCAGCCCTTGCCCTAGCCCTAGCCCTGGCCCTAACCCTACCCCGAGCCCTAACCCTAACCCTAACACTAGCTCAGCCCTGGCTCTAGCCCTAGCCCAACCCATAGCCGTAACCCTATCCCTAACAATAGCCCTAGCCCTAAGCCTAGCCCTAGCCCTAGCCCTAACACTAGCCCTAGCCCTAGCCCTAGCCCTATCCCTTACTCTAGACCTAGACCTAGCCCTAACCCTAACCCTAATCCTAACGTTAAACCTAACCCAAACCCTAACCTTAGCCCAGCCATAGCCCTAGCCCTAGCCCTAACCCTCACTCTAACCCTCTCCCTCACCTTCACACTAACCCTAACCTTAACCCAAAACCTCACCTTAACCCAGCCCTAGCCCTAGCCATAGCACTAGCATTAACCCTGGTCCTGACCCTAGCCATAGCCCTAGCCCTACTCGTAGCACTAGGCTTAGGCCTAGGCCTAGGCCTAACCCTTCCTGTAACCCTAAACGTAACCCTAAGCCTAAGCCTAACCTTGCCCGAACCTTAACCCTAACCCTAACCGCGATGGCGAGGGCAGGGCTAGGGTGAAGGTGAGGGTTAGTGTTAGGGCTAGGGCTAGGGCTAGGGCTACGGCTAGGGTTAGGCTTACGGCTCGGGCTCGGGCTCGGGCTTGGGTTACCATTAGAGTTATGGCTATGGCAAGGGCCTGGCATGGGTTAGGTTTATGCTTAGGGTTAGGGTAAGGGTTAGGCTTCGGGTTAGAGTTAGGGTTAGTGGTAGGCCTAGGGCTAGGGTTAGCGTAAGGGCTAGAGCTAGGGCTAGGGCTAGGGTTAGGGCAAGGGCTAGGGCTAGGGCTAGGGCTAGGCTGTAGGTAGGGCTAGGTCTAGGGTTAGTGTTATGGTTAGGGCTACAGGTTGGGCTAGGGCTAGAGCCAGGGCTCAGCTAGCATGAGTGTGAGTGTGAGGGTAAGGGCTAGGGCTAGGGCAAGGGCTAGGGCTAGGTGTAGTGTAGAGCTATGCCTAGGGCTAGGGCTAGGGCTCGGGCTAGGGCTAGGTGTAGTGTAGAGCTATGGCTAGAGCTAGGGCTAGGGTTAGAGCTAGGCTTTGGTAGGGTTTGTGTTATGGTTAAGTATAGGCTTAGGCTTAGGCTTAGGCATAGGCTTAGGGTTAGAGTGATCGTTAGTGTTAGGGCTAGTGCTAGTGTTAGTGCTAGTGCTAGTGCTAGTGCTAGTGCTAGTGTTAGTGCTAGTGCTACTGCTAGTGCTAGTGCTAGTGCTAGTGCTAGGGCTAGGGCTAGGGCTAGGGCTAGGCTTAGGTTTAGGCTTAGGAATAGAAATAGGAGTAGGGCTAGAACTAGCGTTTGGGTTAGGGTTAGGGCTAGGGCTAGCGTCAGGGCTTATGCTAGGCCTAGGGCTGCGGCTAGGGCTAGGGCTAGGGCTAGTGCTAGGTCTCGGGCTCGGGCTGTGCTAAGGTTATGGTTAGGGGTAGGGGTAGGGGTAGGGGTAGGGTTATGGCAACGGCTAAGGCTAGCGCTAACCCAAAACCTAGTTCTAGCCCTATTCCTATTCCTATTCTTATTCCTAGTCCAAAGCCTACCCCTACCCCTACCCCTACCCCTAACCGAAACCCTAGCTCTAGCCCTCGTTCTATGCCTAAGCGTAGCCCTAGCCCTAAGCCTAAGCCTAGCCCTAGCCCTAGCCCTAGCCCTTGCCCTTGCCCTAGCCCTAGCCCTAGCCCTAGCCCTAGCCCTAGCCCTAGCCCTAGCCCTAGCCCTAGACCTAGACCTAGACCTAGACCTAGACCTAGCCCTAGCCCTAGCCCTAGCCCTAGCCCTAGCCCTAGCCTTAGCGCTAGCCCTAGCCCTAGCCCTAGCCCTAGCCCTACCCTAACCTTAACCCGAACCCTAAACCTAAACCTAACCCTAACCAAACCCTAAAGCTAAACCTAACACTAACCTTAGCCCAGCCGTAGCCATCGCTTTAACCCTAACCCTAACCCTAACCCTAACCCTAACCCTAACCCTAATCCTAACCCTAACCCTAACCGTAACCCTAACCCTAACCCTAACCCTAACCCTAACCCTAACCCTAACCCTAACCCTAACCCTAACCCTAACCCTAACCCTAGCCCTAGCCCTAGCCCTAGCCCTAGCCCTAGACCTAGATCTAGACCTAGACCTAGACCTGACACTAAACCTCACCTTCACCCTAGCCCTAGCTTTAGCCCTAACACTAACACTAACCCTCACCTTCACCGTCACTCTCAACCTAGCCCTCGCCTGGCCCTAGTCCTAGCAATAGATCTAACCCTAACCCTAGCGCTACGCCTAATCCTAGCCCTAGCCCTCGCCCGAGTTTTAGCCATAGCCATAGCCATAGTACTAGCACTAGGTCTAGGCCTAATCCTAGCCCTAGCCCTAGCCCTAGCCCTAGTCCTAGCCCTAGCCCTAGCCCTAGCCCTAGCCCTAGCCGAAGCCCTAGCCCTAGCCCTAGCCCTAGCTCTAGCCCTAGACCTAGTCCTAAACCTTACCCTAGCCCAGCTCTAGCCCGAGTGCTAGCGCTAGCGCTAACGCAAACGCAAACGCTCACCCTAACCCCAATCTTATCCCTAGCCCTAGCCCTAGCCCTAAACGTAACCCTAGCCCAAGCCCAAGCCCTAGCCCTAGCCCTAGCCATAAGCCTATCCCTATCCCTAGCCCTAGCCCTAGCCTTAGCCCGAGACATGGCCGTAGGCCTTGCCCTGATCCTAGCCCGAGCTATAGCCCAAACCCAAACCCTAGCTCTAGCCCTATTCCTATTCCTATTCCTAGTCCTAAGCCTAGCCCTCGCCGTAGCCCTCGCCCTAGCTTTTGCCCTAACCCTAACCCTAACACTAAGACTAACCCTAATCCTAATCCTAATCCTAACCCTAACCCTAACCCTAACCCTAACCCTAATCCTAATCCTAACCCTAACCCTAACCCTAACCCTAACCCTAACCCTAACCCTAACCCTAACCTTAACCCTAGTCCTAGCCCTAGCCCTAGCCCTAGCCCTAGATCTAGACCTAGACCTGACACTAAACCTCACCTTCACCGTAGCAATAGCCCTAGCCCTAACACTAACACTAACCCTCACCTTCACCGTCACTCTCAACCTAGCCCTCGCCTGGCCCTAGTCCTAGCAATAGATCTAACCCTAACCCTAGCGCTACGCCTAATCCTAGCCCTAGCCCTCGCCCGAGTTTTAGCCATAGCCATAGCCATAGCCATAGCCCTAGCCCTAGCCCTAGTCCTAGCCCTAGCCCTAGCCCTAGCCCTAGCCCTAGCCGAAGCCCTAGCCCTAGCCCTAGCCCTAGCCCTAGCCCTAGCCCTAGCCCTAGCTCTAGCCCTAGACCTAGTCCTAAACCTTACCCTAGCCCAGCTCTAGCCCGAGTGCTAGCGCTAGCGCTAACGCAAACGCAAACGCTCACCCTAACCCTAATCTTAGCCCTAGCCCTAGCCCTAGCCCTAACCCTAGCCCTAGCCCTAGCCGAAGCCCTAGCCCTAGCCCTAGCCCTAGCCCTAGCCCTAGCCCTAGCTCTAGCCCTAGACCTAGTCCTAAACCTTACCCTAGCCCAGCTATAGCCCGAGTGCTAGCGCTAGCGCTAACGCAAACGCAAACGCTCACCCTAACCCTAATCTTAGCCCTAGCCCTAGCCCTAACCCTAACCCTAGCCCAAGCCCAAGCCCTAGCCCTAGCCCTAGCCATAAGCCTAGCCCTAGCCCTAGCCCTAGCCTTAGCCCGAGACATGGCCGTAGGCCTTGCCCTGATCCTAGCCCGAGCTATAGCCCAAACCCAAACCCTAGCTCTAGCCCTATTCCTATTCCTATTCCTAGTCCTAAGCCTAGCCCTCGCCCTAGCCCTAGCCCTAGCTTTTGCCCTAACCCTAACTCTAACACTAAGACTAACCCTAACCCTAACCCAAGTCGTAGCCCTAAGCATAAGCCTAAACCTAGCCCGAACCCTAGACCGAACCCTAACACAAACCCTAAGCCTTCCCTAGCCCTAGCCCTAGCCTTATCCATAGCCATAACCCTACCCCTATCCCTACCCCGACCCCAACCCCTACCCCAACCCTACCCCTACCCCAACCCCTACCCCTACCCCAACCCCTACCTCTAACCCAAACCCAAACCCTAGCTCTAGCCCTATTCCTCTTCCTAATCCTAATCCTAAGATTAGACCTAGCCCTAGCCTTAGCCCTAGCCCTAGCCCTAGCCCAAGCCCTAGCCCTAGCCCTAGCCCTAGCCCTAGCCCTAGCCCAAGCCTTAGGCCTAGCCCTAGCCCTAGCCCTAGCCCTAGCCCTAGCCCTAGCCCTAAACCTAACTCTAAACCGAACCCGAACCCGAACCCGAACCCTAACGCTAACCCACGAAATGCCCTAGCCATAGCGTTAGATCTAAAGATAACCCTATCCCTAGCCCTTGCCTGAGCCATAAGCCTAATCCTAGCCGTAGCCCTAGTCCTAGCCCTAACACTAACACTAACACTAACACTAACAATCACCTTGACCCTCACCCTCACCTAGACCTGCCATGGCCCTAGCCATAGTAATAGCCCTAAACCAAACCCTAGCCCTAAGCCTACGCCTAAGCCTAATCCTAGCCCTAGCCGAAGCTCGAGCCCGAGCCCGAGCCCGAGCCCGAGCCCTAGCCCTAGCCCTAGCCCTAGTCGTAGCACTTGGCCTAGGCCTAAACCAAATCCTAGCCCTAGCCCTAGCCCTACCCGTAGCCCTAGCCATAGCTCTACACAACACCTAGCCCTAGCCCTAGCTCTAGCTCTACCCCTAGCCCTAGCCCTAGCCCTAGCCCTAGGCCTAGGCCTAGGTCTAGGCCTAGGCCTAGCATAGCCCTAGCCCTAGAAGTAGTCCTAGTCCTAGTCCTAGTCCTAACCCTAACCCTAGCCCAGCACTAGCCCTAGTGCTAGCACTAACACAAACGCTAACACTAAAACTAACCCTATTCTTATCCCTAGCCCTAAACCTAAACCTAACCCTAGCCCAAGCCCAAGCCCTAGCCCTAAGCCTAACCCTATCCCTATCCCTATCCCTAGTCGTAGCACTATGCCTAGGCCTAAACCAAACCCTTACCTAACCCTAACCCTAACCCTAGCCCTAGCCCTAGCCCTAGCCCTAGCCCAAGCCCTAGCCCTAGCCCTAGCCCTAGCCCTAGCCCTAGCCCTAGCCCTAGCCCTAGCCCTAGCCCTAGCCCTAGCCCTAGCCCTCACCCTCACCCTCACGCTAGCTCTAACCCTAGCCCAACCCGTCGCACTGACCGTAACAATAACACGAGCCCTAGCCCTAGCCCTAAGCCTACCCGTAGCCATAACCCTGGCCCTAGCCCTAACCCTAACCCTAACCCTAACCCTAACCCTAATCCTAACCCTAACCCTAACCCTAACCCTAACCCTAACGCAACCCCTAACCTTAGCCCAGCCCGAGCCCGAGCCCTACCACTACCACTAGTCCTAGTCCTAGCCCTAGCCGCAGCCCTAGGCCTAGCCCAAGCCCTGACGCTAGCCCTAGCCCTAGCCCTAGCCCTAGTGTTAGGGTTAGGGTTAGGGTTAGGGCTCGGGTTAGTGTTAGGGCTAGGGCTAGGGCTAGGGCTAGGGCTAGGGCTAGGGCTAGGGCTAGGGCTAGGGCTAGGGCTAGGGCTAGGGCTAGGGCTAGGGCTAGGGCTAGGGCTGCGGCTACGGATAGTCCTAGTGCTAGTGCTAGTGCTAGGGCTCGGGCTCGAGCTCGCGCTGGGCTAAGTTTGGGGATTGGGTTAGGGTTAGGGTTAGGGTTAGGGTCAGGGTCAGGGTCAGGGTCAGGGTCAGGGTCAGGGTCAGGGTCAGGGTCAGGGTGATGGCTATGCCTAGGGCTATGGCTATGGCTAGGGCTAGGGCTAGTGTTAGGGTTATGGTAGGGCGATGGGTTGGGCTAGGGCTAGAGACAGGGTTGAGCTAGCGCGAGGGTGAGGGTGAGGGTTAGGGCTCGCGTTAGGGTTAGGGCTAGGGTAGGGCTAGTGCTAGGGCTAGGGCTAGGGCTCGCGCTGGGCTAAGTTTGGGGATTGGGTTAGGGTTAGGGCTCGGGTTAGGGCTCGGGATAGGGCTAGGGCTAGGGCTAGGGCTAGGGCTAGGGCTAGGGCTAGGCCTAGGGTTATGGCTAGGGCTAGGGCTAGTGTTAGGGTTATGGTAGGGCGATGGGTTTGGCTAGGGCTAGAGACAGGGCTGAGCTAGCGCGAGGGTGAGGGTGAGGGTGAGGGCTAGGGCTAGGGCTAGGGCTAGGGCTAGTGTTAGGGTTATGGTAGGGCGATGGGTTGGGCTAGGGCTAGAGACAGGGTTGAGCTAGCGCGAGGGTGAGGGTGAGGGTGAGGGTGAGGGTTAGGGCTCGCGTTAGGGTTAGGGCTAGGGTAGGGCAAGTGCTAGTGCTAGGGCTCGGGCTCGGGCTCGCGCTGGGCTAAGTTTGGGGATTGGGTTAGGGTTAGGGCTCGGGTTAGGGCTAGGGCTAGGGTTAGGGCTAGGGCTAGGGCTAGGGCTAGGGCTAGCGCTAGGGCTAGTGTTAGGGTTATGGTAGGGCAATGGGTTTGACTAGGGCTAGAGACAGGGCTGAGGTAGCGCGAGGGTGAGGGTAAGGGTGAGGGTGAGGGTGAGGGTGAGGGCTAGGGCTAGGGCTCGGGCTCGGGCTAGGGCTAGGGCTAGGGCTAGGGCTAGGGCTAGGGCTAGGGCTAGGGCTAGGGCTAGGGCTAGGGCTGCGGTTAGGGTTAGGGTTAGGGTTAGGGTTAGGGTTAGGGTTAGGGTTTGGTTTAGGCCTAGGCCTAGTGCTACGACTAGGGATAGGGATAGGCTAGAGTTAGGCTTAGGGCTTGGGCTTGGGCTTGGGCTGAGGTAAGGGTTAGGTTTAGGGCTAGGGATAAGAATAGGGTTAGGGTTAGGTTTAGGGTTAGCATTTGCGTTAGCGCTAGCTGTGCACTAGGGCTAGGGCTGGGCTAGGGTTAGGGTTAGGACGAGGTTGAGGACGAGGACAAAGACTACTTCGAGGGCTAGGGCTATGCTACGCCTAGGCCGAGGGCTAGGGCTGGGGCTACCCTAACCCTAACCCTAACCCTAAACCTAAACCTAACCCTAATCCTAACCCTAACCCTAACCCTAACGCAACCCCTAGGGTTCGGGGTACGGCGAGGGCTAGGGCTAGGGCTAGGTTTAAACTTAAGGTTAGGATTAGGCTAGGGCTAGTGCTAGTGCTATGGTTAGGGTTAGTGTTAGGAATAGGGTTACGGTTAGTATTAGGGTTAGGGTTAGTGTTAGGGTTACTGTTAGGGTTACTGTTAGGGTTAGTGTTAGGTTTTAGGGCAAGGGTTAGTGCTAGGGCTGGGCTAAGGTTAGGGTTTGGGTGAGGGTGAGGGTGAGGGAGAGGGAGAGGGTTTGGGTGAGGGTGAGTGTTAGGGTGAGCGTGAGGGTGAGGGTGAGGGTGAGGGTTAGGGCTAGGGCTAGGGCTAGGGCTAGGGCTAGGGCTAGGCTTAAGGCTAGGCTTAGGGCTAGGGCTAGTGTTATGGGTAGGATTAGGGCGACAGGTTGCGCTAGGGCTAGAGCCAGGGCTGAGCTAGCGTGAGGGTGAGGGCTAGGGCTAGGGTAAGGTTTAGGACTAGGTCTAGGGCTAGAGCTAGGGCTAGGGCTAGGGCTAGGGCTAGGGCTAGGGCTTCGGCTAGGGCTAGGGCTAGGGCTAGGGCTAGGGCTAGGGCTAGGGCTAGGGCTAGGGCTAGGGCTAGGAATAGGGCTAGGGCTAGGGCTAGGGCTAGGATTAGGCCTAGAACTAGTGCTAGGACTATGGCTATGGCTATGGCTAAAACTCGGGCGAGGGCTAGGGCTAGGATTAGGCGTAGCGCTAGGGTTAGGGTTAGATCTATTCCTAGGACTAGGGTCAGGCGAGGGCTAGGTTGAGAGTGACGGTGAAGGTGAGGGTTAGTGTTAGTGTTAGGACTAGGGCTAGGACTAGGGTGAAGGTGAGGTTTAGTGTCAGGTCTAGGTCTAGGTCTAGATCTAGGTCTAGGGCTATGGCTAGGGCTAGGTTTAGGTTTAGGTTTAGGTTTAGGTTTAGGGTTAGGGTTAGGGTTAGGGTTAGGGTTAGGGTTAGAGTTAGGATTAGGGTTAGGGTTAGGGTTAGGGTTAGGGTTAGGGTTAATGCTATGGCTACGGCTGGGCTAAGGTTAGTGTTAGGTTTAGCTTTAGGGTTTGGTTAGGGTTAGGTTTAGGGTTAGGGTTCGGGTTAAGGTTAGGGTAGGACTAGGGCTAGGGCTAGGGCTAGGGCTAGGGCTAGGGCTAGGGCTAGGGCAAGGGCTAGAGCTAGGGCTAGGGCTAGTCTTAGGCTTAGGGCTAGGGCTACGCTTAGGCATAGAACGAGGGCTAGAGCTAGGGTTTGGGTTAGGGTTAGGGTTAGGGTTAGGGGTAGGGGTAGGGGTAGGGGTAGGGGTAGGCTTAGGACTAGGAATAAGAATAGGAATAGGGCTAGAACTAGGTTTTGGGTTAGCGCTAGCCTTAGCCGTAGCCATAACCCTACCCCTACCACTACCCCTACCCCTAACCCTAACCTTAGCACAGCCCGAGCCCGAGACCTAGCACTAGCCCTAGCCCTAGCCCTAGCCCTAGCCGCAGCCCTAGGCCTAGCATAAGCCCTGACGCTAGCCCTAGCCCTAGCCCTAACCCAAACGCTAGTTCTAGACCTACTCCTATTTCTATTCCTAAGCCTAAACTTAAGCCTAGCCCTAGCCCTAGCCCTAGCCCTAGCCCTAGCCCTAGCACTAGCACTAGCACTAGCACTAGCACTAGCACTAGCACTAACACTAGCACTAGCCCTAACACTAACGCTAACTCTAACCCTAAGCCTATGCTTAAGCCTAAGCCTAAGCCTAACCCTATACTTAACCATAACACAAACCCTATCAAAGCCTAGCTCTAACCCTAGCCCTAGCCCTAGCCATAGCTCTACACTACACCTAGCCCTAACCTAGCCCTAGACCTAGCCCTAGGCATAGCTCTACACTACACCTAGCCCTAGCCCTTGCCCTAGCCCTAGCCCTAGCCCTCACACTCACACTCACACTCATGCTAGCTGAGCCCTGGCTCTAGCCCTAGCCCAACCTGTAGCCCTAACCCTAACACTAACCCTAGCCCTAGCCCTACCTACAGCCTAGCCCTAGCCCTAGCCCTAGCCCTAGCCCTAGCCCTTGCCCTAACCCTAGCCCTAGCCCTAGAACTAGCCCTAGCCCTTACGCTAACCCTAGCCCTAGGCCTACCACTAACCCTAACTCTAACCCGAAGCCTAACCCTTACCCTAACCCTAAGCATAAACCTAACCCATGCCAGGCCCTTGCCATAGCCATAACTCTACTGGTATCCCAAGCCCGAGCCCGAGCCCGAGCCGTAAGCCGAACCCTAGCCCTAGCCCTAGCCCTAGCCCTAGCCCTACCCTAGACCTAGACCTAGCCCTAGCCCTAACACTAACACTAACACTAACCCTCACCTTCACCCTAGCCCTGCCCTCGCCATCGCCGTAGAAATAGCCCTAATCCTAATCCTACCCCTAAGCATAATCCTAGCCCTAGCCCTAGCCTGAGCCCGAGCCCGAGCCCTACCCCGAGCTTGAGCTTGAGCACGAGCACGAGCCCTAGCCCTAGCCCTAGTTGTAGCACTAGTCGTAGGCCTAAACAAAACCCTAACCCTAACCCTAACCCTAACCCTAGCCATAGCCATAGCCATAGACCTAGGCCTAGCCATCACCCTGACCCTGACCCTGGCCCTGACCCTGACAATGACCCTGACCCTAACCCTAACCCTAACCCAATCCCCAAACTTAGCCCAGCGCGAGCCCGAGCACTAGCAGTAGCACTAGCACTAGCACTAGCACTAGCACTAGCACTAGCCGCAGCCCTTGCCCTAGCCCTAGCCCTGGCCCTAACCCTACCCCGAGCCCTAACCCTAACCCTAACACTAGCTCAGCCCTGGCTCTAGCCCTAGCCCAACCCATAGCCGTAACCCTATCCCTAACAATAGCCCTAGCCCTAAGCCTAGCCCTAGCCCTAGCCCTAACACTAGCCCTAGCCCTAGCCCTAGCCCTATCCCTTACTCTAGACCTAGACCTAGCCCTAACCCTAACCCTAATCCTAACGTTAAACCTAACCCAAACCCTAACCTTAGCCCAGCCATAGCCCTAGCCCTAGCCCTAACCCTCACTCTAACCCTCTCCCTCACCTTCACACTAACCCTAACCTTAACCCAAAACCTCACCTTAACCCAGCCCTAGCCCTAGCCATAGCACTAGCATTAACCCTGGTCCTGACCCTAGCCATAGCCCTAGCCCTACTCGTAGCACTAGGCTTAGGCCTAGGCCTAGGCCTAACCCTTCCTGTAACCCTAAACGTAACCCTAAGCCTAAGCCTAACCTTGCCCGAACCTTAACCCTAACCCTAACCCTAACCCTAACCCTAACCCTAACCCTAACCCTAACCCTAACCCTAACCCTAGCCCTAGCCTTGGCCCTAGCCCTAGCCCTAGCCCTAGCCCTAGCCCTAGCCCTAGCCCTACCCCTCCCCCTAGCTCTAGCCCTAGCCCTAGCCCTAACCCTAGCCCTAGCCCTAGCCCTAACACTAACCCTCACCTTCACAATCACCCTCACCCTAGCCCTGGCCTGGCCCTAGTCCTAACAATAGATCTACCCCTAACCCTAGCCCTACACCTAATCCTAGCCTGAGCCCGAGCCCGAGCCGTCCACCGAGTTTTAGCCATACCCATAGTCGTAGTACTAGGCCTAGGCTTAGGCCTAATCCTTACCCTAGCCCTAGCCCTCACCCTCACGCTAGCTCAGCCCTGGCTCTAGCCCTAGCCCAACCTGTCGCCCTAATCCTAACCATAACACTAGCCCTAGCCCTAAGCCTAGCCTTAAGCCTAGCCCTAGCCCTAGCCCTAACCCTCACCCTCACTTTCACCCTAACACTCACCCTCACCCTAACCCTAACAGTAACCCTAACACTAACCCTAACCCTAACCCTAGCCCTAGCTAGGGCTAGGGCTTGGGCCAGGGTTAGGGTTAGGGTTAGGGTTAGGGTTAGGGCTATTGCTAGGACTAGGGCCAGGCCAAGGCTAGGTTTAGGTTGAGGGAGAAGGTGAGGGTTAGGATTAGGGCTAGGGCTAAGGGTAGGGCTAGGGCTAGGGCTTGAGCCAGGGTTAGGGTTAGGGTTAGGGCTAGGGATAAGATTAGGGTTAGTGTTAGGGTTAGAGTTTGCACTAGGGCTAGGGCTGGGCTACGGTTAGGGTGAGGACTAGGACTAGGACTAGGACTACTTCTAGGGCTAGGGCTATGCTAGGCTTAGGCCGAGGGCTAGGCCTAGCCCTAGCCCTAATCCTAACCCTAAACCTAACCCTAAACCTAACCCTAACCAAAACCCTAACCTTTGCCCAGTCGTAGCCCTAGCCCTAACCCTCACCCTTACCCTCTCCCTCACCCTCACCCTCTCCCTAACCCTCACCCTCACCCTGACCGTGACCCTGACCCTGACCCTCACCCTCACCCTAACACTAACCCTAATACTAACCCTAATACTAACCCTAGCCCTAGCACTAGCCCTAGCCCAATCCTAACCTTTAGCTTAACCCTAGCCCTAGCCGTAGCCCTCGCCGTACCCCTAAACGTAATCCTACCCCAGCCCTAGCCCTCGTCCTAGGCCTAGCATAGCCCTAGCCCTAGAAGTAGTCCTAGTCCTAGTCCTAGTCCTAACCCTAAACCTAGCGCAGCCCTAGCTCTAGTGCTAGCGCTAACGCAAACACTATTCCAAACCCTAACCCTAACCCTAGACCTAGTCCTAGCCCTAGTCGTACCACTAGGCCTAAGCCTAAACCAAACCCTAGCCCTAGCCCTAGCCCTAGCCCTAGCACTATCCCTAGTCCTAGCCCTAGCCCTAGCCCTAGTCCTAGCCCAAGCCCTAGCCCAAGCCCTCACCATCACCATCACCCTCACGCTAGCTCAGCCCTGTATCTAGCCCTAGCCCAACGAGTCACTCTGACCGTAACCCTAAGCCTAGCCCTAGCCCTAAGCCTAGCCCTAGTCCTAGCCCTAGCCCTAGCCCTAACCCTCACCCTAAACCTAACCCTAACCCTAACCCTAACCCAAACCCTAACCTTAGCCCAGTCATCGCCCTAGCCCTAGCCCTAACCCTCTTCCTCTCCCTCTCCCTCTCCCTCACCCCAACCCAAACCCTAATCTTAGCCCAGCCCTAGCCCTAACCCTGTCCCTAAAACCTAACCGTAACCATAACCCTAACAATAAACTTAACCCTAATCCTAGTCCTAGCACTAGCCCAATCCTATCTTTAAGCTTAACCCTAGCCCTAGCCCTAGACCTCGCCGTGCCCCTACCCCTACCCCTAGCCCCAGCCCTAGCCCTCGGCCTAGGCCTAGCATAGCCCTAGCCCTAGAAGTAGTCCTAGTCCTAGTCCTAGTCTTAGTCATAGTCCTAACCCTAACCCTAACCGTAGCCCAGCCCTAGCCCTAGTGCAAAATCTAACACTAACCCTAACCCAAATCTTATCCCTAGATCTATCCCTAGCCCTAACCCTAGCCCTAGCCTAGCCCTAGACCTAGCCCTCGCCGTACCCCTACCCCTCAACCTAGCCCCAGCCCTAGCCCTCGGCCTAGGCCTAGCATAGCCCGAGCCCTAGAAGTAGTCCTAGTCCTCGTCCTAGTCCTAGTCTTAGTCCTAGTCCTAACCCTAACCGTAACCGTAGCTCAGCCCTAGCCCTAGTGCAAAATCTAACCCTAACCCTAACCCTAATCTTAGCCCTAGCCCTAGCCCTAGCCCTAGCCCTAGCCCTAGCCCTAGCCCTAGCCCTAGCCCTAGCCCTAGCCCTAGCCCTAGCCCTAGCCCTAGCCCTAGCCCTAGCCCTCGGCCTAGCCCTAACCCTAGCCCTAATCCTAGCCCTAACCTTAACCCACCCCTAGCCCTAACCCTGGCCCTAAAACCTAGCCCTAACCCTAACACTAACACTAACCTTAACCCTAACCCTAGCACTAGCACTAGCACTAGCCCTAGCCGAATCCTAACCCGAGCTTTAGCCATAGCCATAATCGTAGCGCTAGGCCTAGGCCTAATCCTAATCCTAACCATAACCCTAGCCCTAGCCCTAGCCCTAGCCCTAGCCCTAGCCCTAGCCCTAGCCCTAGCCCTAGCCCTAGCCCTAGCCCTAGCCCTAGCCCTAATCACAGTCCTAGTCCTAGTCCTAGCCCTAGGCCTAGGCCTAGCCCTAAGCCTAGCCCTAGCCCTAGCCCTAGCCGCAGCCCTTCCCTAGGCCTAGCCCTGACCCTCGCTTAAGCGCTAGCCCTAGCCGTAGCACTAGACCTAACCCTAACCCTAACCCTAAGCGTAAGCCTAAGCCTAAGCCTAACCCTAGCCCTAACCCAAGCCGGAACCCTAACAGAAACCCTAACTCTAAGCCTAGCCCTAGCCCTAGCCCTAACACTAACACTCACCCTCACCTTCACCCTCACCCACAGCCTAGCCCACCTCTGCCCGTAGATGTAGAAATAGCCCTAGTGCTAGTGCTAGGGCTAGGGTTAGGGTTAAGGTTAGTGTTAGGGTTAGGGTTAGGTTTTAGGGCCAGAGTTAGGGCTAGAGCTGGTCTAAGTTTAGGGCTAGGGTTAGGGCTAGGGCTAGGCCGAGGGCTAGGCCGAGGGCTAGGACTAGGACTAGGACTAGGACTAGGGCTAGGGCTAGGGCTAGGGCTAGGGCTAGGTTTAGGGTTAGGATTAAGCCTAGGTCTAGGCCTAGTGCTACGAATATGGCTATGGCTAAAGCTCCGTTCGGGCTAATGCTCGGGCTCGGACTAGGAATAGGCTTAGGGCCAGGGTTAGGGTTAGGGCTATTGCTAGGACTAGGGCCAGGCCAGGGCTAGGTTTAGGGTGAGGGAGAAGGTGAGGCTTAGGATTAGGGCTAGGGCTAAGGGTCGGGCTAGGGCTAGGGCTAGGGCTAGGGCTAGGGCTAGGGCTAGGGCTAGGGCTAGGGCTAGGGCTAGGGCTAGGGCTAGGGCTAGGGCTAGGGCTAGGGCTAGGGCTTGGGCTAGGGCTAGGGCTAGGGCTTGGGCTTGGGCCAGGGTTAGGGTTAGGGTTAGGGCTAGGGATAAGATTAGGGTTAGTGTTAGGGTTAGAGTTTGCACTAGGGCTAGGGCTGGGCTACGGTTAGGGTGAGGACTAGGACTAGGACTAGGACTTGGAGTTGGACTAGTACTACTTTTGGGTTAAGGCTATGCTAGGCCTAGGCCGAGGGCGAGGGCTGGGGCTGGGGCTAGGCGTAGGGGTAGGGGTACTTTGAGGGCTAGTGCTACGCCTAGGGTTAGGGTTAAGGTTAGTGTTAGTGTTACGGTTAGTGTTAGGGTTAGGTTTTAGGGCCAGGGTTAGGGCTAGGGCTGGGCTAAGGTTAGGGTTTGGGTTAGGGTTAGGGTGAGGGTTAGGGCTAGGGCTAGGGCTAGGGCTAGGGCTAGGGATAAGATTAGGGTTAAGGTTAGGGTTAGGGTTAGATTTTGCACTAGGGCTAGGGCTGGGCTACGGTTAGTTTTAAGGTTAGGACTAGGACTAAGACTAGGACTAGGACTAGGACTACTTCTAGGGCTAGGGCTATGCTAGGCCTAGGCCGAGGGCTAGGGCTGGGCTAGTTGTAGGCGTAGGGGTACGGCGAGGGCTAGGGCTAGGGCTAGGGCTAGGGCTAGGGTTAAGCTTAAAGTTAGGATTGGGCTAGTGCTAGTGCTAGGACTAGGGTTAGGATTACGGTTAGTGTTAGGGTTAGGGTTAGGTTTTAGGGCCAGGGTTAGGGCTAGGGCTGGGCTAAGGTTAGGGTTTGGGTTGGGGTGAGGGAGAGGGAGTGGGAGATGAAGAGGGTTAGGGCTAGGGCGATGACTGGGCTACGGTTAGGGTTTGGGTGAGGGTGAGGGTGAGGGTGAGCGTTAGGGCTAGGGCTAGGGCTAGGGCTAGGGCTAGGGCTAGGGCTAGGGCTAGGGCTAGGGCTAGGGCTAGGGCTAGGGCTAGGGCTAGGGCTAGGGCTAGGGCTAGGGCTAGGGCTAGGGCTAGGGCTAGGGCTAATGTTAGGATTACGGTCAGGGCGACGAGTTGGGCTAGGGCTAGATACAGGGCTGAGATAGCGTGAGGGTGAGGGTGAGGGTGAGGGCTAGGGCTTGGGCTAGGGCTAGGGCTAGGGCTAGGGCTAGGGCTAGGGCTAGGGCTAGGGCTAGGGCTAGGGCTAGGGCTAGGGCTAGGGTTTGGTTTAGGCTTCGGCCTAGTGGTACGACTACGGCTAGGGCTAGGGCTAAAGTTAGCCTTAGGGCTAGGGCTTGGGATTGGGCTAGGGTTATGGTAAGGGTTAGGGTTAGGGCTAGGGATAAGATTAGGGTTAGCGTTTGGGTTAGCGTTTGCGTTAGCGCTAGCACTAGAGCTAGGCCTGGGCTAGGTTTAGGGTTAGGGTTAGGACTAGGACTCGGACTAGGACTAGGGCTAGGACTATTAGTAGGACTAGGACTAGGACTAGGACTAGGACTACTTCTAGGGCTAGGGCTGTGCTAGGCCTAGGCCGAGGGCTAGGGCTGGGGCTAGGGCTAGGGCTAGGGTTTGGTTTAGGCCTAGGCCTAGTGCTAAGACTAGGGATAGGGATAGGGCTAGGGTTAGGGCTAGGGTTAGGGTTAGGCTTAGGGCTAGGGCTTGGGCTTGGGCTAGGTTTAGGTTTAGGGTTAGGGCTAGGGTTAGTGTTAGGATTAGGCCTAGGCCTAGTGCTACGATTATGGCTATGGCTAAAGCTCGGGCTCGGGCTAGGATTAGGCTTAGGTCTAGGGATAGGTTTCGGGCTATTTCTACATCTACGGCCAGAGCAGGGCTAGGCTGAGGGTGAGGGTGAAGGTGAGGATTAGTGTTAGGGCTAGGGCTAGCGCTAGGCTTAGAGTTAGGGTTTGTGTTAGGGTTCCGGCTTGGGTTAGGGCTAGGCTTAGGCTTAGGCTTAGGCTTACGCTTAGGCTTAGGGTTAGGCCTAGTGCTACGGCTAGGGCTAGGGCTTAAGGTAGGGTCAGGGCTAGGACTAGGGAAGGGCTGCGGGTAGGGCTAGGGCTAGGACTAGGACTAGGACTAGGACTAGGACTAGGGCTTGGGCTAGGGCTAGGGCTAGGGCTAGGGCTAGGGCTAGGGCTAGGGCTCGGGCTCGGGCTCGGGCTAGGGCTCGGGCTCGGGCTCGGGCTAGGGTCAGGGTTAGGTTTAGGCCTAGGCCTAGGCCTAGGCCTAGAGCTACGATTATGGCTATGGCTAAAGCTCGGGCTTGGGCTCGGGCTCGGGCTAGGATTAGGCGTAGGGCCAGGGTTAGGGTTAGGGCTATTGCTAGGACTAGGGCCAGGCCAGGGCTAGGGTTAGGGTTAGGGTGAAGGTGAGGGTTAGTATTAGGGCTAGGGCTAGGGCTCGGGTTAGGCTTAGGGCTAGGGCTAGGGCTAGGGCTAGGGCTAGATCTTGGGCTTGGGCCAGGGTTAGGGTTATGGTTAGGGTTAGGGCTAGGGATAAAATTAGGGTTAGGGTTAGGGATAGGGTTAGAGTTTGCACTAGGGCTAGGGCTGGGCTACGGTTAGGGTTAGGACTAGGACTAGGACTAGGACTAGGACTAGGACTTGGACTAGGACTAGGACTAGGACTACTTCTATGGTTAGGGCTATGCTAGGCCGAGGCCGAGGGGTAGGGCTGGGACTAGGGGTAGGGTTAGGGGTACTTCGAGGGCAAGTGCTACGGCTAGGGAAAGGCTTAAGGTTAGTGTTAGGGTTTGGGTTAGGTTTTAGGGCCAGGGTTAGGGCTAGGGCTGCGCTAAGTTTAGGGTTTGGGTGAGGGTGAAGGTGAGGGTTAGGGTTAGGGCGAGGGCTAGGGTGAGGGCGAGGGCGAGGGCTAGGGCTAGGGCGAGGGCTAGGGCGAGGGCTAGGGCTAATGTTAGGGTTACGGTCAAGGCGACGGGTTGGGCTAGGGCTCGATACAGGGCTGAGCTAGCGTGAGGGTGAGGGTGAGGGTGAGGGTGAGGGCTACGGCTTGGGCTAGGGCTAGGGCTAGGGCTAGGGGTACGGCTAGGGCTAGGGCTAGGATTAGGGTTAGGGTTTGGTTTAGGCTTAGGCCTAGTGGTACGACTAGGGCTAGGGCTAGCGTTAGCCTTAGGGCTAGGGCTTGGGCTTGGGCTAGGGTTAGGCTAAGGGTTAGGGTTAGTTCTAGGGATAAGATTAGGGTTAGGGTTAGGACTAGGACTAGGACTAGGACTATTAGTAGGACTAGGACTAGGACTAGGACTACTTCTAGGGCTAGGGCTGTGCTAGGCCCAGGCCGAGGGCTAGGGCTGGGGTAGGATTAGGGTTAGGGGTACGGCGAGGGCTACGGCTAGGGTTAAGGTTAAAGTTAGGATTGGGCTAGGGCTAGTGCTAGGGCTAGGGTTAGGGTTAGGGTTAGCGTTAGGGTTAGTGTTAGGGTTAGGGTTAGTGTTAGGTTTTAGGGCAAGGGTTAGGGCTAGGGCTGGGTAAGGTTAGGATTTGGGTTAGGGTGTGGGAGAGGGAGAGGGAGAGGGTGAGGGTGAGGGTTAGGGCTAGGGCTAGGGCTATGATTGGGCAAAGGTTATGGTTTGGGCTAGGGCTAGGGTTAGGGCTAGGGCTAGGGCTAGGGCTAGGGCTAGGGCTAGGGCTAGGGCTAGGGCTAGGGCTAGGGCTAGGGCTAGGGCTAGGGCTAGGGCTAGGGCTAGGGCTTAAGCTAGGGTCAGGGCTAGGCCTAGGGAAGGGCTGCGGCTAGCGTTAGCGCTAGGGCTAGGGTTAGGGCTAGGGCTAGTCCTAGGGCTAGGAATAGGACTAGGACTGGGATTAGGACTAGGACTAGGACTAGGACTAGGGCTAGGGCTAGGGCTAGGGCTAGGGCTAGGGCTAGGGCTAGGGCTAGGGCTAGGGCTAGGGCTAGGGCTAGGGCTAGGGCTAGGGCTAGGGCTAGATCTAGGGATATGATAAGGGTTAGGGTTAGGGATAGATTTTGCACTAAGGCTAGGGCTGGGCTACGGTTAGGGTTAGGGTTAGGACTAGGACTAAGACTAGGACTAGGACTAGGACTAGGACTACTTCTAGGGCTAGGGCTATGCTAGGCCTAGGCCGAGGGCTAGGGGTAGGGCTAGGGGTAGGGCTAGGGCTAGGGCTAGATCTAGGGCTAGGGCTAGGGCTAGGGCTAGGGCTAGGGCTAGAGATAAGATTAGGGTTAGGGTTAGGGTTAGATTTTGCACTAGGGCTAGGGCTGGGCTACGGTTAGGCTACTGCTGCTAGGCAACTGCGGCTAGGGCTAGCGCTAGGGCTACGGTTAGGGTTAGGGCAAGGCCTAGGGCTAGGAATAGGACTAGGACTGGGATTAGGACTAGGACTAGGACTAGGACTAGGGCTAGGGCTAGGGCTAGGGCTAGGGCTAGGGCTAGGATTAGGATTAGGCCTAGGCCTAGCGCTACGATTATGGCTACGGCTAAAGCTCGGGTTAGGATTCGGCTAGGGCTAGTGCTAGTGCTAGTGCTAGGGCTAGGGTTAGGGTTGGGTTTGGGTTAGGACTAGGACTAAGACTAGGACTAGGACAAGGACTAGGACTACTTCTAGGGCTCGCGCTATGCTAGGCCTAGGCCGAGGGCTAGGGCTGGGGCTAGGTGTAGGGGTAGGGGTACGGCGAGGGCGAGGGCTAGGGCTAGGGCGAGGGCTAGGGCTAGGGCTAGGGCTAGGGCTACGGTTAAGCTTAAAGTTAGGATTGGGCTAGTGCTAGTGCTAGGACTAGGGTTAGGGTTAAGTTTAGTGTTAGTGTTAGTGTTAGGGTTAGGGTTAGGTTTTAGGGCCAGGGTTAGGGCAAGGGCTGGGCTAAGGTTAGGGTTTGGGTTGGGGTGAGGGAGAGGGAGAGGGAGAGGGAGAGGAAGAGGGTTAGGGCTAGGGCTAGGGCGATGACTGGGCTAAGGTTAGGTTTTGGTTTAGGGTTAGGGTTAGGGTTAGGGTGAGGGTTAGGGCTACGGGTACGGCTAGGGCTAGGGCTAGGGCTAGGGCTAGGGCTAGGGCTAGGGCTAGGGCTAGGGCTAGGGCTAGGCTTAGGGCTAGGGCTAGGCTTAGGGTTACGGTCAGGGCGACACGTTGGGCTAGGGCTAGATACAGGGCTGAGCTAGCGTGAGGGTGATGGTGAGGGCTTGGGCTAGGGTTAGGGCTAGGGCTAGGGCTAGGGCTAGGGCTAGGGCTAGGGCTAGGGCTAGGGCTAGGGCTAGAGAATGGTTTAGGCTTAGGCCTAGTGGTACGATTAGGGCTAGGGCTAGGGTTAGTGTTAGGGTTTGGATTAGCGTTTGCGTTAGCGCTAGCACTAGAGCTAGGGCTGGGCTAGGTTTAGGGTTAGGACTAGGACTACGACTAGGACTAGGATTAGGACTAGGACTAGGACTAGGAATATTTCTAGGGCTAGGGCTATGCTAGGCCTAGGCCGAGGGCTAGGGCTGGGGTAGGATTACGTTTAGGGGTACGGCGAGGGCTAGGGCTAGGGTTAAGGTTAAAGTTAGGATTGGGCTAGGGCTAGTGCTAGTGCTAGGGGTAGGGTTAGGGTTTGGGTTAGGGTTAGGGTTAGGGTTAGGGTTAGGGTTAGTGTTAGGGTTAGTGTTAGGGTGAGGGTGAGGGTCAGGGTCAGGGTGAGGGTGAGGGTTAGGGAGAGGGGGAGCGGGAGGGAGAGGGTGAGGGTTAGGACTAGGGCTATGACTGGGCAAAGGTTAGGGTTTGGGTTAGGGTTAGGTTTAGGGTTAGGTTTAGGGTTAGGTTTAGGGTTAGGATTAGGGCTAGGACTAGGCCTAGCCCTCGGCCTAGGCCTAGCATAGCCCTAGCCCTAGAAGTAGTCCTAGTCCTAGTCCTAGTCCTCACCCTAACCGTAGCCCAGCCCTAGCCCTAGTGCTAACTCTAAGCCTAACACTAACCCTAATCGTATCCCTAGCCCTAACCCTAACCCTAACCCTGGCCCAAGCCCAAGCCCTAGCCCTAGCCCTAGCCCTAGCCCTAGCCCAAGCCCTAGCCCTAGCCCTAGCCCTAGCCCTAGCCCTAGCCCTAGCCCTAGCCCTAGCCCTAGCCCTAGCCCTAGCCCTAGCCCTAATCCTAAGCCTCACCTTCTCCCTCACCCTAAACCTAGCCCTGGCCTGGCCCTAGTCCTAGCAATAGCCCTAACCCTGGCCCTAAGCCTAATCCTAGTCCGAGCATTAGCCCGAGCCCGAGCTTTAGCCATAGCCATATTCGTAGCACTAGGCCTAGGCCTAGGCTTAATCCAAGCCCTAGCCCTAGCCCTAGCCCTCGCCCTCGCCCTCGCCCTAGTCCTAGCCCTAACCCTAGCCCTAACCTTAGCCCAGCTCTAGCCCTAACCCTGGCCCTAAAACCTAACCCTAACCCTAACCCTAACACTAACCTTAACCCTAACCCTAGCACTAGCACTAGCACTAGCACTAGCCCAATCCTAACCTTAAGCTTAACCCTAGCCCTAGCCCTAGCCCAATCCCTCGCCGTACCCCTACCCCTGCCCCTAGCCCCAGCCCTAGCCCTCGGCCTAGGCCTAGCATAGCCCTAGCCCAAGAAGTAGTCCTAGTCCTAGTCCTAGTCCTAGTCCTAGTCCTAGTCCTAGTCCTAGTCCTAGTCCTAGTCCTAGTCCTAGTCCTAGTCCTAGTCCTAGTCCTAGTCCTAGTCCTAGTCCTAGTCCTAACCCTAACCGTAGCCCAGCCCTAGTTCTAGTGCAAATTCTAACCCTAACCCTAACCCTAATCTTATCCCTAGCCCTAACCCTAACCCTAACCCTGGCCCAAGCCCAAGCCCTAGCCTTAGCCATAAGCCTAAGCCTAGCCCTAGCCCTAGCCCTAGCCCTAGCCCTAGCCCTAATACTAACCCTCACCTTCACTCTCACGCTACCGCTAGCCCTCTCCTGGCCCTAGTCCTAGCAATAGCCCGAAACCTAACCCTAGACCTAAGCGTAATGCTAGCCCGATCCCAACCCCGAGCCCGAGCTTTACCCATAGCCATAAACATAGCACTAGGCCTAGACCTAATCCTAACCCTAACCCTAGCCCTAGCCCTAGCCCTAGCCCTAGCACTAGCACTAGCACTAGCACTAGCACTAGCCCAATCCTAACCATAAGGTTAACCCTAGCCCTAGCCCTAGCCCAATCCCTCACCGTACCCCTACCCCTGCCCCTAGCCCCAGCCCTAGCCCTCGGCCTAGGCCTAGCATAGCCCTAGCCCAAGAAGTAGTCCTAGTCCTAGTCCTAGTCCTAGTCCGAGTCCGAGTCCGAGTCAAAGTCCTAGTCCTAGTCCTAGTCCTAGTCCTAGTCCTAACCCTAACCGTAGCCCAGCCCTAGCTCTAGTGCAAACTCTAACCCTAACCCTAACCCTAATCTTATCCCTAGCCCTAACCCTAACCCTAACCCTAATCTTATCCCTAGCCCTAAGCCTAACCCTAACACTAGCCCTAGCCCTAGCCCAAGCCCTAATACTAACCCTCACCTTCACCCTCATGCTATCGCTAGCCCTGGCCTGGCCCTAGTCCTAGCAATAGCCCGATACCTAACCCTAGACCTAAGCGTAATGCTAGGCCGAGCCCGAGCCCAAGCCCGAACCCGAGCTTTACCCATAGCCAAAATCGTAGCACTAGGCGTAGGCCTAATCCTAACCCTAACCCTAGCCCTAGCCCTAGCCCTAGCCCTAGCCCTCGCCGTACACCTAACCCTAATCTTGGCTTCAGCCCTAGCCCTCGGAATAGGCCTAGCATAGCCCTAGCCCTAGAAGTAGTCCTAGTCCTAGTCCTCGTCCTAGTCCTAACCCTAACGCTAGCCGACCCCTAGCTCTAGTGCTAGCGCTAACGCAAACACAAACGCTAACCCTAACCCTAACCATATCCCTAATCTTATCCCTAGCCCTAACCCTAAACCTAAAACTAGCCCAAGCCCAAGCCCTAGGCCTAAGCCTAAGCCTAAGCCTAAGCCTAAGCCTAAGCCTAGCCCTAACCCTATCCCTATCGCTATCCCTAGTCGTAGCTCTAAGCCTAGGCCTAAGCCAAACCCTAGCCCTAGCCCTAGCCCTAGCCCAAGCCCTAGCCCTAGCCCTAGCCCTCACCCTCACGCTAGCTCAGCCCTGACTCTAGCCCTAGCCCAACCCGTCGCCCTAACCGTAACCATAACCATAACCATAACACTAGCCCTGGCCCTAGCCCTAAGCCTAGCCCTAAGCCTAGCCCTAGCCCTAGCCCTAGCCCTAGCCCTAACCGTCACCCTCACCCTAATCCTAACCCCAACCGTAATCCTAAACCTAACCCTAAATCAAACCCTAACCTTAGCGCAGCCCTAGCCCTAGCCCTAGCCCTAGCCCTAGCCCAAGCCCTAGCCCTCACCATCACCATCACCCTCACACTAGCTCAGCCCTGTATCTTGCCCTAGCCCAATGAGTCGCCCTGACCGTAACCCTAAGCCTAGCCCTAGCCCTAAGCCTAGCCCTAGCCCTAGCCCTAGCCCTAGCCCTAACCCTCACCCTAAACCTAACCCTAACGCTAACCCAAACCCTAACCTTAGCCCAGTCATCGCCCTGGCCCTAGCCCTAACCCTCTTCATCTCCCTCTCCCTCTCCCTCTCCCTCACCCCAACCCAAACCCTAACCTTAGCCCAGCGCTAGCCCTAACCCTGGTCCTAAAACCTAACCCTAACCCTAACACTAAGACTAACCTTAACCCTAACCATAGTCCTAGCACTAGCACTAGCCCAATCCGAACTTTAAGCTTAACCCTAGCCCTAGCCCTAGCCCTCGCCGTACCCCTAGCCCTACCCCTAGCCCCAGCCCTAGGCCTCGGCCTCGGCCTAGCATAGCCCTAGCCCTAGAAGTAGTCCTAGTCCTAGTTCTAGTCCTAGTCTTAGTCCTTAACCCTAACCCTAGTTCTAGCACTAGCACTAGCCGAATCCTAACTTTAAGCTTAACCCTAACCCTAGCCCTAGCCCTAGCCCTCGCCGTACCCCTATCCCTATCCCTACCCCTAGCCCCAGCCCCAGCCCTCGGCCTAGGCCTAACCCTAACACTAACCCTAACACTAACCCTAACACTAACCCTAGCCCTAGCACTAGCCCTAGCCCAATCCTAACCTTAAGCTTAACCCTAGCCCTAGCCCTAGCCCTCGCCGTACCCCTAAACGTAATCCTAGCCCAGCCCTAGCCCTAACCCTGGCCCTAAAACCTAGCCCTAACCCTAAACTTAACACTAACCTTAACCCTAACCCTAGCCCTAGCACTAGCACTAGCACTAGCCCAATCCTAACCCGAGCTTTAGCCATAGCCATAATCGTAGCACTAGGCCTAGGCCTAGGCCTAATCCTAACCCTAGCCCTAGCCCTAGCCCTAGCCCTAGCCCTAGCCCTAGCCCTAGCCCTAGCCCTAGCCCTAGCCCTAGCCCTAGCCCTAGCCCTAGCCCTAGCCCTCACCCTAGCCCTAGCCCTAGCCCTAACCCTAGACCTAGCCCTAGCCCTAGCCCTAATCCCAGTCCTAGTCCTAGTCCTAGTCCTATTCCTAGCCCTAGCCCTAGCCCTCACCCTAGCCCTAGCCCTAGCCCTAGCCCTAACCCTAGACCTAGACCTAGACCTAGCCCTAATCCCAGTCCTAGTCCTAGTCCTAGTCCTAGCCCTAGCCCTAGCCCTAGCCCTCACCCTCATGCTACCTCAGCCCTGGCTCTAGCCCTAGCCCAACCCGTCACCCTAATCGTAACCATAACACTATCTCTAGCCCTAGGCCTAAGCCTAACCCTAACCCTAGCCCGAGCCCAAGCCCTAGCCCGAGCCCTAACCGTAACCCTAACCCTAACCCTAACCCTAACCCTAACCCTAACCCTAACCCTAACCCTAACCCAAACCCTAACCTTTCCCGTGTCATACCCTAGCCCTAACCGTCACCCTAACCCTCTCCCTCTCCCTCACCCTCACCCTCACCCTCACCCTAACCCAAACCCTAACCTTACCCAGCCCTAGCCCTAACCCTTGCCCTAAAACCTAACACTAACCCTAACACTAACCCTAACGCTAACCCTAACGCTAACCCTAACCCTAACCCTAGCCCTAGCACTAGCCCAATCCTAACCTTAACCCTAGCCCTAGCCCTCGCTGTACCCCTAACCCTAATCCTACCCCAGCCCTAACCCTAGGCCTAGGCCTAGCACAGCCCTAGACCTAGAAGTACTCCTAGTCCTAGTCCTAGTCCTAGTCCTACTAATAGTCCTAGTCCTAGTCCTAGTCCTAAACCTAAACCTAAACCTAGCACAGGCTTAGCTCTAGTGCTAGCGCTAACGCAAACGCTAACCCAAACCCTAACCCTAATCTTATCCCTAGCCCTAACCCTAACCCTTACCCTAACCCTAGGCCAAGCCCAAGCCCTAGCCCTAAGGCTAACCGTAGCCCTAGCCCTAGCCCTAGTCGTACCACTAGGCCTAAGCCTAAACCAAACCCTAACCCTAATCCTAGCCCTTGCCCAAGCCCTAGCCCCCACCCTCACCCTCACCCTCACCCTCATGCTAGCTCAACCCTGTATCTGACCCTAGCCCAACCCGTCGCCCTGACCATAACCCTAACATTAGCCCTAGCCCTAGCCCTAATACTAACCCTCCCCTTCACCCTCACCCTCACCCTAGCCCTTGTCTGGCCCTAGTCCTAACAATAGCCCTAACCCTAACCCTGGCCCTAAGCCTAATCCTAGCCCGAGCCCGAGCCCAAGCCCGAGCCCGAGCCCGAGCTTTAGCCATAGCCATAATCGTTGCACTAGGCCTAGGCCTAATCCTAATCCTAGCCCTAGCCCTAGCCCTAGCCCTAGCCCTAGCCCTAGTCTTGCCCGAGCCCTAGCCCTAGCCCTAGCCCTAGCTCTAGCCCTAGCCCTAGTCCTAGTCCTAGTCCTAGTCCTAGTCCTAGTCCTAGTCCTAGTCCTAGTCCTAGTCCTAGTCCTAGTCCTAGTCCTAGTCCTAGTCCTAGCCCTAGTCCTAGTCCTAGCCCTAACCCTAGCCCTAGCCCTAGCCGCAGCCCTTCCCTAGGCCTATCCCTGACACTAGCTTAAGCCCTAGCCCTAGCCGTAGCACTAGGCCTAACCCTAACCCTAAGCGTAAGCGTAAGCCTAAGTCTAACCCTAGCCTTACCCTAGCCGGAACCCTAACACAAACCATAACACTAAGCCTAGCCCTAGCCCTAGCCCTAGCCCTAACACTAACCCTCACCTTCACCCTCACCCTCGCCCTAGCCCTGCTCTGGCCGTAGACGTAGAAATAACCCGAAACCTAACCCTAGACCTAAGCCTAATCCTAGCCCGAGCTGGAGCCCGAGCCCGAGCCCGAGCCCGACCTTGAGCCCTAGTCGTAGCACTAGGCGTAGGCCTAAAACAGACCTTAACCCTAACTCTAACCGTAACCCTAATCCTAGTCCTAGTCCTAGTCCTAGTCCTAGTCCTAGTCCTAGTCCTAGTCCTAGTCCTAACCCTAACCCTAAACCTAGCCCAGCCCTAGCCCTAGTGCAAACTCTAACCCTAACCCTAACCCTAATCTTATCCCTATCCCTAACCCTAACCCTAACCCTGGCCCAAGCCCAAGCCCTAGCCCTAGCCCTAGCCCTAGCCCTAGCCCTAGCCCTAGCCCTAGCCCTAGCCCTTGCCCTAGCTCTAGCCCTAGTCCTAGCCCTAGCCCTAGCCCTAGCCCTAGCCCTAGCCCTAGCCCTAGCCCTAATACTAACCCTCACCTTCACCCTCACCCTCACCCTAGCCCTGGCCTGGCCCTAGTCCTAGCAGTAGCCCTAACCCTAACCCTGGCCCTAAGCCAAATCCTAGCCCGAGCCCGAGCCCAAGCCTGAGCCCGAGCTTTAGCTATAGCCATAATCATAGCACTAGGCCTAGGCCTAATCCTAACCCTAACCCTAGCGCTAAGTCCTAACCCTAACCGTAGCCCAGCCCTAGCCCTAGTGCAAACTCTAACCCTAACTCTAACCCTAATCTTATCCCTAGCCCTAACCCTAAACCTAACCCTGACCCCAGTGGCGGCTGGTAGGCTTCAGGGCTGGGTGTTCACAGCCCTAAGTCCCAGGGAGGCGGGGGCTGCTGAAGGTGCTGGGTGGAGCTTAAGAGGTCACTGAGTGGAGCTTAAGAGGTCACTGGGTGGAGCTTAAGAGGTCGCTGGGTGGAGCCTAAGAGGTCACTAGGCGGAGCCCCGGTTCAGAAAGTCTCAGAACCAGATAGGTGGGACCACAGCCAATCTGATGTGTTACCTGGCTGAGTCTTAAAGTGCAAAGAAGCCGGATTAAACCTGAGGTGTGACTGCAGCCAATGTGAAAAGAAAATTACTGGTCCCATCGCTGATGTCTTCTGTGCCTATGAAAGTGGACTTAAGCTAGATTAATCCCTAGAAGAGGAAGAAAAAGAAGAAGAGGAGGATGAGGAAGAAGAAGAAGAAGAGTTGGCTTTTCTACCCCGCTTTTCTCACCCATTTAAGGGGACTCAAGGCGGCTGACAAACTTTCTGTTCTTCCCCGCACAACAGACACCCTGTGAGGTAGGTGGGGCTGTGAGAGCTCAGAAGAGAGCTGTGACTAGCCCATAGCCACCTAGCAAGCTTGGCTCATGTGAAAGTGGACTGAAGCTGGATTAATCCCTAGAAGAAGCAGAAGCAGCAATGGCTTTTCTACCCCGGTTTTCTCTCCCATTTAAGGGGACTCAAAGCGGCTGACAAACTTTCTGTTCTTCCCCCCACAACAGACACCCTGTGAGGTAGGTGGGGCTGTGAGAGCTCAGAAGAGAGCTGTGACTAGCCCATGGCCACCTAGCAAGCTTGGCTCATGTGAAAGTGGACGGAAGCTGGATTAAAGCTCTGGTGTGACTGCAGCCAAAGTGAAGAGAAAATTATTGGTCACATGGGTGATATCTTCTGTGCCTATGAAAGTGGACTAAAGCTAGATTAATCCCTAGAAGAAGCAGCTTTGGCTTTTCTACCCCGCTTTTCTCACCCATTTAAGGGGACTCAAAGCGGCTGACAAACTTTCTGTTCTTCCCCCCACAACAGACATCCTGTGAGGTAGGTGGGGCTGTGAGAGCTCAGAAGAGAGCTGTAACTAGCCCATGGCCACCTAGCAAGCTTGGCTCATGTGAAAGTGGACGGAAGCTGGATTAAAGCTCTGGTGTGACTGCAGCCAAAGTGAAGAGAAAATTATTGGTCACACGGTTGATATCTTCTGTGCCTATGAAAGTGGACTAAAGCTAGATTAATCCCTAGAAGAAGAAGCGTTGGCTTTTCTACCCCGCTTTTCTCACCCATTTAAGGGGACTCAAGGCGGCTGACAAACTTTCTGTTCTTCCCCGCACAACAGACACCCTGTGAGGTAGGTGGGGCTGTGAGAGCTCAGAAGAGAGCTGTGACTAGCCCATAGCCACCTAGAAAGCTTGGCTCATGTGAATGTGGACTGAAGCTGGATTAATCCCTAGAAGAAGCAGAAGCAGCAATGGCTTTTCTACCCCGGTTTTCTCTCCCATTTAAGGGGACTCAAAGCGGCTGACAAACTTTCTGTTCTTCCCCCCACAACAGACACCCTGTGAGGTAGGGGGGTTGTGAGAGCTCAGAAGAGAGCTGTGACTAGCCCATAGCCACCTAGCAAGCTTGGCTCATGTGAAAGTGGACTGAAGCTGGATTAATCCCTAGAAGAAGCAGAAGCAGCAATGGCTTTTCTACCCCGGTTTTCTCTCCCATTTAAGGGGACTCAAAGCAGCTGACAAACTTTCTGTTCTTCCCCCCACAACAGACACCCTGTGAGGTAGGTGGGGCTGTGAGAGCTCAGAAGAGAGCTGTGACTAGCCCATGGCCACCTAGCAAGCTTGGCTCATGTGAAAGTGGACGGAAGCTGGATTAAAGCTCTGGTGTGACTGCAGCCAAAGTGAAGAGAAAATTATTGGTCACACGGTTGATATCTTCTGTGCCTATGAAAGTGGACTAAAGCTAGATTAATCCCTAGAAGAAGAAGCGTTGGCTTTTCTACCCCGCTTTTCTCACCCATTTAAGGGGACTCAAAGCGTCTGACAAACTTTCTGTTCTTCCCCCCACAACAGACACCCTGTGAGGTAGGTGGGGCTGTGAGAGCTCAGAAGAGAGCTGTGACTAGCCCATAGCCACCTAGCAAGCTTGGCTCATGTGAAAGTGGACTGAAGCTGCATTAAAGCTCTGGTGTGACTGCAGCCAAAGTGAAGAGAAAATTATTGGTCACATGGCTGATGTCTTCTGTGCCTATGAAAGTGGATTAAAGCTAGATTAATCCCTAGAAGAAGAAGCTAGTGTCACGGCTAGGCCTAGGGAAGGGCTGCGGCTAGAGCTAGGGCTAGGGCTAGGGTTAGGGCTAGGACTAGGGCTAGGGCTAGGGCTAGGGCAAGGGCTAAAGCTGAGGTAGCATGAGGGTGAGGGCTAGGGCTAGGGCTAGGGCTAGGGCTAGGGTTAGGGCTAGGGCTAGGGCTAGGGCTAGGGCTAGGGCTAGGGCTAGGGCTAGGGCTAGGGCTAGGGCTAGGGCTAGGGCTAGGGCTAGGGCTAGGGCTAGGGCTAGGGCTAGGGCTAGGGCTAGGGTAAGGGCTAGGGTTTGGTTTAGGCCTAGGCCCAGTGCTAAGACTAGGGATAGGGATAGGGATAGGGTTAGGGCTAGGGTTAGGCTTAGGCTTAGGGCTACGATTATGGCTATGTCTAAAGCTCGGTCTCGGGCTAGGATTAGGCTTAGGTCTAGGGATAGTTTTCGGGCTATTTCTACATCTACGGCCAGAGCAGGGCTAGGGTGAGGGTGAGGGTGAAGGTGAGGGTTAGTGTTAGGGCTAGGGCTAGGCTTAGTGTTAGGGTTTGTATTAGGGTTCCGGCTTGGGTTAGGGCTAGGGTTAGGCTTAGGCTTAGGCTTACGCTTAGGGTTAGGGTTAGGCCTAGTACTACGGCTAGGGCTAGAGCTTAAGCTAGGGTCAGGGCTAAGCCTATGGAAGGGCTGAGGCTAGGGCTAGGCCTAGGCCTAGGGCTAGGACTAGGACTAGGACTGGGATTAGGACTAGGGCTAGTGCTAGGGCTAGGGCTAGGGCTAGGGCTAGGGCTAGGGCTAAGGCTAGGGCTAGGGCTAGGGTTACGGTTACGGTTACGGTTAGGGTTAGGGTTAGGGTTAGGGTTAGGGTTTGGTTTAGGCCTAGGCCTAGGCCTAGTGCTACGACTAGGGCTAGGGCTAGGGCTAGGGCTAGGGCTAGGGCTAGGGCTAGGGCTAGGGCTAGGGCTAGGGCTAGGGCTAGGGCTAGGGCTAGGGCTAGGGCTAGGGCTAGGGCTAGGGTTACGGTTAGGGTTAGGGTTAGGGTTTGGTTTAGGCCTAGGCCTAGTGCTACGACCTCGGCCTCGGGCTAGGATTAGGCTTAGGTCTAGTGTTAGGTTTCCGTCTATTTCTACGTCTACGGCCAGAGCAGGGCTAGGGTGAGGGTGAGGGTGAAGGTGAGGGTTAGTGTTAAGGCTAGGGCTAGGGCTAGGCTTATTGGTATGGTTTGTGTTAGGGTTCCGGCTAGGGTTAGGGCTAGGGTTAAGCTTAGGCTTAGGCTTAGGCTTAGGCTTATGCTTATGCTTAGGTTTAGGGTTAGGCCTAGTGCTAGGGCTAGGGCTAGGGCTTAAGGTAGGGTCAGGGCTAGGCCTAGGGAAGGGCTGCGGCTACGGCTAGGGCTAGGACTAGGTCTAGGACTACGACTAGGACTAGGAGTAGGACTAGGGCTAGGGCTAGGGCTAGGGCTAGGGCTAGGGCTAGGGCTAGGGCTAGGGCTAGGGCTAGGGCTAGGGCTAGGGCTAGGGCTAGGGCTAGGGCTAGGGCTAGGGCTAGGGCTAGGGCTAGGGCTAGGGCTAGGGCTAGGGCTAGGGCTAAGGCTAGGTTCAGGGTTAGGATTAGGCCTAGGCCTAGTGCTACGATTATGGCTATGGCTAAAGCTCGGGCTTGGGCAGGGGCTCGGGCTAGGATTAGGCTTCGGGCCAGGGTTAGGGTTAGGGTTATTGCCAGGACTAGGGCCAGGCCAGGGCTAGGGCTAGGGTGAGGGTGAAGGTGAGGGTTAGTATTAGGGCTAGGGCTAGGGCTAGGCCTCGGGTTAGGCTTAGGGCTAGGGCTAGGGCTAGGGCTAGGACTTGGGCTTGGGCTAGGGTTAGGGTTAGGGTTAGGGCTAGGAATAAGATTAGGGTTAGGGTTAGGGTTAGAGTTTGCACTAGGGCTAGGGCTGGGCTACTGTTAGGGTTAGGACTAGGACTAGGACTACTTCTCGGGTTAGGGCTATGCTAGGCCTAGGCCGAGGGCTAGGGCTGGGGCTAGGGATAGGGGTAGGAGTACTTCGAGGGCAAGTGCTACGGCTAGGGTTAGGGTTAAGGTTCGTGTTAGGGTTAGGGTTAGGGTTAGGTTTTAGGGCCAGGGTTAGGGCTAGGGCTGGGCTAAGGTTAGGGTTAGGGTTTGGGTTAGGGTGAGGGTGAGGGTTAGGGCTAGGGCTAGGGCTAGGGCTAGGGCTAGGGCTAGGGCTAGGGCTAGGGCTAATGTTAGGGTTATGGTCAGGGCGACGGGTTGGGCTAGGGCTAGGGCTAGGGCTAGGATTAGGGTTAGGGTTTGGTTTAGGCTTAGGCCTAGTGGTACGACTAGGGCTAGGGCTAGGGTTAGCCTTAGGGCTACGGCTTGGGCTTGGGCTATGGTTAGGGTAAGGGTTAGGGTTAGGGCTAGGGATAAGATTAGGGTTAGGGTTTGGGTGAGCGTTTGCGTTAGCGCTAGCACTAGCACTAGAGCTAGGCCTGGGCTAGGTTTAGGGTTAGGGTTAGGACTAGGACTAGGACTATTAGTAGGACTAGGACTAGGACTAGGACTAGGACTACTTCTAGGGGTAGGGCTGTGCTAGGACTAGGCCGAGGGCTAGGGCTGGGATAGGATTAGGGTTAGGGGTAGGGGTCCGGCGAGGGCTAGGGCTAGGGTTAAGGTTAAGTTTAGGATTGGGCTAGGGCTAGTGCTAGTGCTAGGTTTAGGGTTAGGGTTAGCGTTAGGTTTTAGGGCAAGGGTTAGGGCTAGGGCTGGGTAAGGTTAGGGCTTGGGTTTGGGTTAGGGTGAGGGTGAGGGTGAGGGTGAGAGAGAGGGAGAGGGTGAGGTTTAGGGCTATGGCTAGGCTATGACTGGGCAAAGGTTAGGGTTTGGGCTAGGGCTAGGGCTTGGGCTAGGGCTAGGGCTAGGGCTAGGGTTTGGTTTAGGCCTAGGCCTAGTGCTACGACTAGGGATAGGGATAGGGATAGGGATAGGGTTAGGGCTAGGGTTAGGCTTAGAGTTAGGGCTAGGGCTTGGGCTTGGGCTAGGTTTAGGTTTCAGGTTAGGGCTAGGGTTAGGGCTAGGGTTAGGATTAGGGTTAGGATTAGGCCTAGGCCTAGTGCTACGATTATGGCCTAATCCTAACCCTAACCCTAACCCTAGCCCTAGCTCTAGCACTAGCCCTAGCCGTAGCCGTAGCCGTAGCCGTAGCCCTAGCCCTAGAACTAGAACTAGTCCTAGTCCTAGTCCTAGTCCTAGTCCTACTCCTAGTCCTAGTCCTAGTTTTAGTCCTAACCCTAACAGTAGCCCAGCCCTAGCCCTAGCCCTAGTGCAAACTCTAACCCTAACCCTAACCCTAACCCTAATATTATCCCTAGCCCTAACCCTAAACCTAACCCTGGCCCAAGCCCAAGCCCTAGCCCTAGCCTTAAGCCTAACCCTAGCCCTAGCCCTAGCCCTAGCCTTAACCCTAGCCCTAATACTAACCCTCACCTTCTCCCTCACCGTAACCCTAGCCCTGACCTTGCCCTAGTCCTCGCAATAGCCCTAACCCTAACCCTAGGGAAGGGCTGAGGCTAGGGCTACGGCTAGGGCTACGGTTAGGGCTAGGACTAGGACTAGGACTAGAGCTAGGGCTAGGACTAGGACTAGGACTAGGACTAGGACTAGGACTAGGACTAGGACTAGGACTAGGACTAGGACTAGGACTAGGACTAGGACTAGGACTAGGACTAGGACTAGGATTAGGACTAGGACTAGGACTAGTTCTAGGGCTAGGGCTAGGGCTAGGGCGAGGACTAGGGCTCGGGATCGGGCAAGACTAGGGCTAGGGCTAGGGCTAGGGCTAGGGCTAGGCTTAGGGTTAGGATTAGGCCTAGGCCTAGGCCTAGGCCTAGTGCAACGATTATGGCTATGGCTAAAGCTCGGGCTCCCGCTCGGGCTTGGGCTCGGGCTCGGGCTAGAATTAGGCTTAGGGCCAGGGTTAGGGTTAGGGCTATTGTTAGGACTAGGGCCAGACCAGGGCTAGGGTGAGGGTGAGGGTGAAGGTGAGGGTTAGTATTAGGGCTAGGGCTAGGGCTCGGGTTAAGCTTAGGGCGAGGGCTAAGGCTAGGGCTTGGGCTTGGGCCAGGGTTAGGGTTAGGGCTAGGGCTAGGGCTAAGATTAGGGTTAGGGTTAGGGTTAGATTTTGCACTAGGGCTAGGGCTGGGCTACGGTTAGGGTTAGGACTAGCACTAGGACTAGGACTAGGGCTTGGACTAGGACTAGGAGTACTTCTAGGGTTAGGGCTAGGCCTAGGCCGAGGGCTAGGGCTGGGGCTAGGGGTAGGCGTAGGGGTACTTCGAGGGCTAGTGCTACGGCTAGGGTTTGGGTTAAGGTTAGGGTTAGGGTTAGGGTTAGGTTTTACGGCCAGGGTTAGGGCTAGGGCTGGGCTAATATTAGTGTTTGGGTTAGGGTGAGGGTTAGGGTTAGGGCTAGGGCTAGAACTAGGGCTAGGGCTAGGGCTAATGTTAGGGTTACGGTCAGGGCGACGGGTTGGGCTAGGGTCAGATACAGGGCTGAGCTAGCGTGAGGGTGAGGGTGAGGGTGAGGGTGAGGGTGAGGGCTAGGGCTTGGGCAAGGGCTAGGGCTAGGGCTAGGGCTAGGGCTAGGATTAGGGTTAAGGTTTGGTTTAGGCTTAGGCCTAGTGGTACGACTAGGGCTAGGGCTAGGGCTAGGGCTAGGGTTAGCCTTAGGGCTAGGGCTTGGGCTTGGGCTAGGGTTAGGGTAAGGGTTAGGTTTAGGGCTAGGGATAAGTTTAGGGTTAGGTTTTGGGTTAGCGTTTGCGTTAGCGCTAGCTCTACAGCTAGGCCTGGGCTAGGTTTAGGTTTAGGTTTAGGACTAGGACTAGGACTAGGACTAGGACTAGGACTAGGACTAGGACTAGGACTAGGACTAGGACTAGGACTAGGACTAGGACTATTACTAGGATTAGGACTAGGACTAGGACTAGGAGTACTTCTAGGGCTAGGGGTGTGCTAGGCCTAGGCCGAGGGCTAGGGCTTGGGTAGGATTAGGGTTAGGGGTACGGCGAGGGCTAGGGCTAGGGTTAAGGTTAGGATTGGGCTACGGCTAGTGCTAGGGCTAGGGTTAGTGTTAGTGTTAGTGTTAGGGTTAGTGTTAGTGTTAGGGTTAGTGTTTGGGTGAGGGTCAGGGTCAGGGTCAGGGTCAGGGTCAGGGTCAGGGTGAGGGTGAGGGTTAGGGAGAGGGAGAGGTAGAGGGTGAGGGTGAGGGTTAGGTCTAGGTCTACGACTGGGCAAAGGTTAGGGTTTGGGTTAGGGTTAGGTTTAGGGTTAGGTTTAGGTTTAGGATTAGGGCTAGGGCGAGGCCTAGCCCTCGGCCTAGGCCTAGCATAGCCCTAGCCCTAGAAGTAGTCCTAGTCCTAGTCCTAGTCCTAGTCCTAGTCCTCACCCTAACCGTAGCCCAGCTCTAGCCCTAGTGCAAACTCTAACCCTAACCCTAACCCTAATCTTATCCTTAGCCCTTGCCCTAACCCTAGCCCTAGCCCTAGCCCTAGCCCTAGCCCTAGCCCTAGCCCTAGCCCTACCCTTAGCCCTAGCCCTAATCCTAACCCTCACCTTCTCCCTCACCCTAAACCTAGCCCTGGCCTGGGCCTAGTCCTAGCAATAGCCCTAACCCTAACCCTGGCCAAAGCCCTAGCCCTAGCCCTAGCCCTCGCCGTACCCCTACCCCTACCCCTAGCCCCAGCCCTAGCCCTCGGCCTAGGCCTAGCATAGCCCTAGCCCTAGACGTAGTCCTAGTCCTAGTCTTAGTCCTAGTCCTAACCCAAACCCTAACCGTAGCCCAGCCCTAGCCCTAGTTCAAAATCTAACCCTAACCCTAACCCTAACCCTAATCTTATCCCTAGCCCTAGCCCTAGCCCTAGCCCTAGCCCTAGCCCTAGCCCTAGCCTTAGCCCTAGCCCTAGCCCTAGCCCTAGCCCTAGCCCTAGTCCTAGCCCTCGGCCTAGCCCTAACCCTAGCCCTAATCCTAGCCCTAATCCTAGCCCAGCCCTAGCCATAACCCTGGCCCTAAAACCTAGCCCTAACCCTAACCCTAACGCTAACCTTAACCCTAACCCTAGCCCTAGCACTAGCACTAGCCCTAGCCCAATCCTATCCCGAGGTTTAGCCATAGCCATAATCGTAGCGCTAGGCCTAGGCCTAGGCCTAATCCTAACCTTAGCCCTAGCCCTAGCCCTAGCCCTAGCCCTAGCCCTAGCCCTAGCCCTAGCCCTAGCCCTAGCCCTAGTCCTAGTCCTAATTCCAGTCCTCGTCCTAGCCCTAGGCCTAGGCCTAGGCCTAGGCCTAGCCCTAACCCTAGCCCTAGCCCTAGCCCTAGCTCTAGCCCTAGCCGTAGCACTAGGCCTAACCCTAACCCTAAGCGTAAGCCTAAGCCTAAGCCTAACCCTAAACCTAGCCCTAACCCAAGCCGGAACACTAACACAAACCCTAACTCTAAGCCTAGCCCTAGCCCTAGCCCTAACACTAACCCTCACCTTCACCCTCACCCTCAGCCTAGCCCTGCTATGGCCGTAGATGGAGAAATAGCCCGAAACCTATCCCTAGACCTAAGCCTAATCCTAGCCCGAGCCCGAGCCCGAGATTTAGCCATAGCCATAATCGTAGCACTAGGCCTAGTCCTAATCCTAACCCTAACCCTAGCCCTAACCCTAGCCCTAACCCTAACCCTAAACCTAGCCCAAGCCCAAGCCCAAGCCCTAAGCCTAACCCTAAACCTAGCCGTAACCCTATCCCTATCCCTATCCCTAGGCGTAGCACTAGGCCTAGGCCTCAACCAAACCCTAGCCCTATCCCGAGCCCGAGCCCGAGCCCTAGCCCTAGCCCTAGCCCTAATACTAACCCTCACCTTCACCCTCACCCTAACCCTAGCCCTGGCCTGGCCCTAGTCCTAGCAATAGCCCTAACCCTAACCCTGGCCCTAAGCCAAATCCTAGCCCGAGCCCGAGCCCGAGCCCAAGCCCAACCCCGAGGACGAGCTTTAACCATAGCCATAATCGTAGCACTAGGCCTAGGCCTAATCGTAACCCTAACCCAAGGCCTAGATCTAGCGCTAGCCCTAGCGCTAGCCCTAGCCCTAGCCCTAGCCCTAGCCCTAGCCCTAGTCCTAGTCCTACTCCTACTCCTAGTCCTAGTCCTAACCCTAACCGTAGCCCAGCCCTAGCCCTAGTGCAAACTCTAACCCTAACCCTAACCCTAACCTTATCCCTAGCCCTAACCCTAAACCTAACCCTGGCCCAAGCCGAAGCTGAAGCCCTAGCCTTAAGCCTAACCCTAGCCCTAGCCCTAGCCCTAGCCCTAGCCCTAGCCCTAGCCCTAGCCCTAGCCTTAGCCCTAGCCCTAGCCCTAGCCCTAGCCCTAGCCCTAGCCCTAGCCCTAGCTTTAGCCCTAGCCCTAGCCCTAGTCCTAGTCCTAGCCCTCGGCCTAGCCCTAATCCTAGCCCTAATCCTAGCCCTAACTCTGGCCCTAAAACCTAGCCATAACCCTAAAACTAACCTTAACCCTAACCCTAGCACTAGCACTAGCACTAGCCCTAGCCCAATCCTAACCCGAGCTTTAGCCATAGCCATAATCGTAGCCCTAGGCCTAGGCCTAATAGTAACCCTAACCCTAGCCCTAGCCCTAGCCCTAGCCCTAGCCCTAGCTCTAGCCCTAGTCCTAGTCCTAGTCCTAGTCCTAGTCCTAGTCCTAGTCCTAGTCCTAATCCCAGTCCTAGTCCTAATCCTAGCCCTAGCCCTAGCCGCAGCACTTCCCTAGGCCTAGCCCTGACCCTAGCTTAAGCCCTAGCCCTAGCCGTAGGACTAGGCCTAAACCTAACCCTAAGCGTAAGCCTAAGGCTAAGCCTAACCCTAGCCCTAACCCAAGCCGGAACCCTAACACAAACCCTAACTCTAAGCCTAGCCCTAGCTCTAGCCCTAGCCGTAGCACTAGGCCTAACCCTAACCCTAAGCGTAAGCCTAAGCCTAAGCCTAACCCTAAACCTAGCCCTAACCCAAGCCGGAACACTAACACAAACCCTAACTCTAAGCCTAGCCCTAGCCCTAGCCCTAACACTAACCCTCACCTTCACCCTCACCCTCAGCCTAGCCCTGCTATGGCCGTAGATGGAGAAATAGCCCGAAACCTATCCCTAGACCTAAGCCTAATCCTAGCCCGAGCCCGAGCCCGAGATTTAGCCATAGCCATAATCGTAGCACTAGGCCTAGTCCTAATCCTAACCCTAACCCTAGCCCTAACCCTAGCCCTAACCCTAACCCTAAACCTAGCCCAAGCCCAAGCCCAAGCCCTAAGCCTAACCCTAAACCTAGCCGTAACCCTATCCCTATCCCTATCCCTAGGCGTAGCACTAGGCCTAGGCCTCAACCAAACCCTAGCCCTATCCCGAGCCCGAGCCCGAGCCCTAGCCCTAGCCCTAGCCCTAATACTAACCCTCACCTTCACCCTCACCCTAACCCTAGCCCTGGCCTGGCCCTAGTCCTAGCAATAGCCCTAACCCTAACCCTGGCCCTAAGCCAAATCCTAGCCCGAGCCCGAGCCCGAGCCCAAGCCCAACCCCGAGGACGAGCTTTAACCATAGCCATAATCGTAGCACTAGGCCTAGGCCTAATCGTAACCCTAACCCAAGGCCTAGATCTAGCGCTAGCCCTAGCGCTAGCCCTAGCCCTAGCCCTAGCCCTAGCCCTAGTCCTAGTCCTACTCCTACTCCTAGTCCTAGTCCTAACCCTAACCGTAGCCCAGCCCTAGCCCTAGTGCAAACTCTAACCCTAACCCTAACCCTAACCTTATCCCTAGCCCTAACCCTAAACCTAACCCTGGCCCAAGCCGAAGCTGAAGCCCTAGCCTTAAGCCTAACCCTAGCCCTAGCCCTAGCCCTAGCCCTAGCCCTAGCCCTAGCCTTAGCCCTAGCCCTAGCCCTAGCCCTAGCCCTAGCCCTAGCCCTAGCCCTAGCTTTAGCCCTAGCCCTAGCCCTAGTCCTAGTCCTAGCCCTCGGCCTAGCCCTAATCCTAGCCCTAATCCTAGCCCTAACTCTGGCCCTAAAACCTAGCCATAACCCTAAAACTAACCTTAACCCTAACCCTAGCACTAGCACTAGCACTAGCCCTAGCCCAATCCTAACCCGAGCTTTAGCCATAGCCATAATCGTAGCCCTAGGCCTAGGCCTAATCGTAACCCTAACCCTAGCCCTAGCCCTAGCCCTAGCCCTAGCTCTAGCCCTAGTCCTAGTCCTAGTCCTAGTCCTAGTCCTAGTCCTAGTCCTAGTCCTAATCCCAGTCCTAGTCCTAATCCTAGCCCTAGCCCTAGCCGCAGCACTTCCCTAGGCCTAGCCCTGACCCTAGCTTAAGCCCTAGCCCTAGCCGTAGGACTAGGCCTAAACCTAACCCTAAGCGTAAGCCTAAGGCTAAGCCTAACCCTAGCCCTAACCCAAGCCGGAACCCTAACACAAACCCTAACTCTAAGCCTAGCCCTAGCCCTAGCCCTAACACTAACCCTCACCTTCACCCTCACCCTCAGCCTAGCCGTGCTCTGGCCGTAGATGTAGAAATAGCCCGAAACCTATCACTAGACCTAAGCCTAATCCTAGCCCGAGCCCGAGCCCGAGCCCGAGCCCGAGCCCGAGCTGTAGCCATAGCCATAATCGTAGCACTAGGCCTAGGCCTAATCCTAACCCTAACCCTAGCCCTAACCCTAGCCCTAACCCTAAACCTAAACCTAGCCCAAGCCCAAGCCCTAGCCCTAGCCCTAAGCTTAAGCCTAACCCTATCCCTAACCCTATCCCTATCCCTAACCCTAGTCGTAGCACTAGGCCTAGGCCTAAACCAAACCATAGCCCTAGCCCTAGCCCTAGCCCTAGCCCTAGCCCAAGCCCTAGCCCTAGCCCTAGCCCTAACCCAAGCCCTAGCCCTAGCCCTAGCCCTAGCCCTCACCCTCATGGTACCTCAGCCCTGGCTCTAGCCCTAGCCCAACCCGTCACCCTAACCGTAACCATAACACTAGCTCTACGCCTAGCCCTAAGCCTAGCCCTAAGTCTAGCCCTAGCCCTAGCCCTAGCCCTAACCCTAACCCTAACCCTAACTCTAACCCTAACCCTAACCCAAACCCTAACCGTTGCCCAGTCATAGCCCTAGCCATAACCCTCACCCTCACCCTCTCCCTCTCCCTCTCCCTCACCCTCACCCTCACCCTCACCCAAATCCTAACCTTACCCAGCCCTAGCCCTAACCCTTGCCCTAAAACCTAACACTAACCCTAACACTAACCCTAACACTAACGCTAACCCTAACCCTAGCCCTAGCCCTAGCCCTAGCCCAATACTAACCTTAACCTTAACCCTAGCCCTTGCCCTCACCCTCACACTAGCTCAGCCCTGATTCTAGCCCTAGCCCAACCCGTCGCCCTAACCGTAACCATAACCATAACCATAACACTAGCCCTGGCCCTAGCCCTAAGCCTAGCCCTAAGCCTAGCCCTAGCCCTAGCCCTAGCCCTTGCCCTAACCGTCACCCTCACCCTAATCCTAACCCTAACCGTAATCCTAAACCTAACCCTAACTCAAACGCTAACCTTAGCTCAGCCCTAGAACTAGCCCTAGCCCTGGCCCTAGCCCTAGCCCTAGCCCTAGCCCTAACCCTAACCCTAACCCTAAATCTAACCCTAAACCTAACCCTAACCCAAACCCTAACCTTAGCCCAGCCCTAGCCCTAGCCCTAGCCCTCACCCTCACCCTCACCCTCTCCCTCTCCCTCACCCTGACCCTGACCCTGACCCTTACCCTGACCCTAACCCTCACCCTCACCCTCACCCTCACCCTCACCCTCACCCTAACCCTAACCCTAACCCTAACCCAAACCTTAACCTTAGCCCAGCCCAATCCCTAACCGTGGCCCTAAAACCTAACCCTAACCCTAACCCTAGCCCTGGTACTAGCCCTAGCCCAATCCTACCATTACGCTTAACCCTAGCCCTAGCCCTAGCCCTCGCCGTACCCCTAAACGTAACCCTAGCCCCAGCCCTAGCCCTAGCCCTAGCCCTAGCCCAAGCCCTCACCATCACCATCACCCTCACTCTAGCTCAGCCCTGTATCTAGCCCTAGCCGAACGAGTCGCCCTGACCGTAACCCTAAGCCTAGCCCTAGCCCTAAGTCTAGCCCTAGCCCTAGCCCTAGCCCTAGCCCTAACCCTCACCATAAACCTAAACCTAACCCTAACCCTAACCCTAACCATGGCCCTAAAACCTAACCCTAACCCTAACCCTAACCCTAACACTAACACTAACCTTAACCCTAACCCTAGTCCTAGCCGTAGCCCTAGCCCTAGCCCAAGCCCTATCCCAAGCCCTCACCATCACCATCACCCTCACGCTAGCTCAGCCCTGTATCTAGCCCTAGCCCAACGAGTCGCCCTGACCGTAACGCTAAGCCTAGCCCTAGCCCTAAGCCTAGCCCTAGCCCTAGCCCTGGCCCTAGCCCTAGCCCTAGCCCTACCCGTAACCCTCACCCTAAACCTAACCCTAACCATAACCCAAACCCTAACCTTAGCCCAGTCATCGCCCTAGGCCTAGCCCTAAACCTCTTCATCTCCCTCTCCCTCTCCCTCTCCCTCTCCCTCTCCCTCACCCAACCCAAACCCTAACACTAACCTTAACCCTAACCCTAGTCCTAGCACTAGCACTAGCCCAATCCTAACTTTAAGCTTAACCCTAGCCCTAGCCCTAGCCCTCGCCGTACCCCTACCCCTACCCCTAGCCCTAGCCCTAGTCCTCGGCCTAGGCCTAGCATAGCCCTAGCCCTAGAAGTAGTCCTAGTCCTAGTCCTAGTCCTAGTCCTAGTCCTAGTCTTAGTCCTAGTCCTAACCCTAATCCTAACCGTAGCCCAGCCCTAGCCCTAGTGCAAAATCTAACCCTAACCCTAACCCTAATCTTATCCCTAGATCTAGCCCTAGCCCTAGCCCTAGACCTAGCCCTAGACCTAGTCCTAGCCCTCGGCCTAGCCCTAATCCTAGCCCTAATCCTAGCCCTAACCTTAGCCCAGCCCTAGCCCTAACTCTGGCCCTAAAACCTAGCCCTAACCCTAACCCTAACACTAACCTTAACCCTAACCCTAGCACTAGCTCTAGCACTAGCCCTAGCCCAATCCTAACCCGAGCTTTAGCCATAGCCATTATAGTAGCGCTAGGCCTAGGCCTAATCGTAACACTAACCCTAGCCCTAGCCCTAGCCGTAGCCGTAGCCGTAGCCCTAGCCCTAGCCCTAGCCCTAGCCCTAGCCCTAGCCCTAGCCCTAGCCCTAGCCCTAGCCCTAGCCCTAGCCCAGGCCCTAGCCCTAGCCCTAGCCCTAGCCCTAGCCCTAGCCCTAGCCCTAGCCCAGGCCCTAGCCCTAGCCCTAGCCCTAGCCCTAGCCCTAGCCCTAGCCCTAACCCAAGCCCTAGCCCTAGCACTAGCCCTAGCCCTAGCCCTCACCCTCATGCTACCTCAGTCCTGGCTCTAGCCCTAGCCCAACCCGTCGCCCTAACTGTAACCATAACACTAGCTCTAGCCCTAGCCCTAAGCCTAGCCCTAAGCCTAGCCCTAGCCCTAGCCCTAGCCCTAACCCTAACCCTAACCCTAACCCTAACCCTAACCCTAACCCTAACCCTAACCCTAACCCTAACCCTAACCCTAAGCCTAACCCAAACCCAACCCCAAACCCTAACCTTTGCCCAGTCATAGCCCTAGCCCTAACCCTCACCCTAACCCTCTCCCTCTCCCTCACCCTCACCCTCACCCTCCCCCAAACCCTAACCTTACCCAGCCCTAGCCCTAACCCTTGCCCTAAAACCTAACACTAACCCTAACACTAACCCTAACGCTAACCCTAACGCTAACCCTAACCCTAACCCTAGCCCTAGCACTAGCACTAGCCCAATCCTAACCTTAACCTTAACCATAGCCCTAGCCCTCATCGTACCTCTAACTCTAATCCTACCAGAGCCCTAGCCCTCGGGCTAGGCCTAGCACAGTCCTAGCCTTAGAAGTAGTCCTAGTCCTAGTGCTAGTGCTAGTGCTAGTGCTAGTGCTAGTGCTAGTGCTAGTGCTAGTGCTAGTGCTAGTGCTAGTGCTAGAGCTAGTGCTAGTGCTAGTGCTAGTCCTAGTCCTAGTCCTAGTCCTAGTCCTAGTCCTAACCCTAACCCTAAACCTAGCCCAGGCGTAGTTCTAGTGCTAGCGCTAGCGCTAACGCAAACGCAAACGCTAACCCTAACCCTAACTCTAACCCTAACCCTTACCCTAACCCTAGCCCAAGCCCAAGCCCAAGCCCAAGCCCTAGCCCTAAGGCTAACCCTAGCCCTAGCCCTAGCCCTAGTCATACCACTAGGCCTAAGCCTTAACCAAACCCTAACCCTAATCCTAGCCAAAGCCCTAGCCGTAGCCCTAGCCCTAGCCCTAGCCCAAGCTCTAGCCCTCACCCTCAACCTCACCCTCACGCTAGCTCAGCCCTGTATCTAGCCCTAGCCCAACCCGTCGCCCTGACCGTAACCCTAACATTAGCCCTAGCCCTAGCCCAAGCCCTAGCCCTAGCCCTAGCCGTAACCCTAGCCCTAGCCCTAGCCGTAGCCCTAGCCCTAGCCCTAGCCCTAGCCCTAGCCCTAACCCTAACCCAACCCTCACCCTCACCCACACCCTAACCCAAACCCTAACCTTAGCCCAGCCCTAGCCCTAACCCTGGCCCTAAAACCTAACCCTAACCCTAACACTAACCTTAACCCTAACCCTAGACGTAGCACTAGCCCTCGAAGTACCCCTACCCCTACCCCTAGCCCCAGCCCTAGCCCTCGGCCTAGGGCTAGCATAGCCCTAACCCTAGAAATAGTCCTAGTCCTAGTCCTCGTCGAAGTCCTAGTCCTAGTCCTAGTCCTAACCCTAACCGTAGCCCAGACCTAGCCCTAGTGCAAACTCTAACTCTAACCCTAACCCTAACCCTAATCTTATCCCTAGCCCTAGCCCTAACCCTAACCCTTTCCCAAGCCCAAGCCCTAGCCCTAGCCCTAGCCCTAAGCCTAACACTAGAACTGGCCCTAGCCCTAGCCCTAGCCCTAGTACTAACCCTCACCTTCACCCTCACCCTAACCCTAGCCCTGGCCTGGCCCTAGTCCTAGCAATAGCCCTAACCCTAACCCTGGCCCTAAGCCAAATCCTATCCCGAGCCCGAGCCCAAGCCCAAGCCCAAGCCCGAGCCCGAGCCCGAGCTTTAGCCATAGCCATAATCGTAGCACTAGGCCTAGGCCTAATCGTAACCCTAACACTAGGCCTAGATCTAGCCCTAGGCCTAGCCCTAGGCCTAGCCCTAGCCCTAACCCTAGTCCTAGTGCTAGTCCTAGTCCTAGTCCTAGCCCTAGCTCTAGCCCTAGTCCTAGCCCTAGCCCTAGCCCTAGCCCTAGCTCTAGCCCTAGCCCTAGCCCTAGCCCTAGCCCTAGTCCTAGTCCTAATCCCAGTCCTAGTCCTATTCCTAGCTCTAGGCCTAGGCCTAGCCCTGACCCTAGCTTAAGCCCTAGCCCTAGCCGTAGCACTACGCCTAAACCTCACCCTAAGCGTAAGCCTAAGCGTAAGCCTAACCCTAGCCCTAACCCAAGTAGGAACCCTAACACAAACCCTAACTCTAAGCCTAGCCCTAGCCCTAGCCCTAACACTAACCCTCACCTTCACCCTCACCCTCAGCCTAGCTCAGCCCTGTATCTAGCCCTAACCCAACCCGTCGCCCTGACCGTAACCCTAACATTAGCCCTAGCCCTAGCCCAAGCCCTAGCCCTAGCCCTAGCCCTAGCCCTAGCCCTAGCCCTAGCCCTAGCCCTAGCCCTAGCCCTAGCCCTAGCCCTAGCCCTAGCCCTAGCCCTAGCCCTAGTCCTAGTCCTAGTCCTAGTCCTAATCCCAGTCCTAGTCCTATTCCTAGCTCTAGGCCTAGGCCTAGCCCTGACCCTAGCTTAAGCCCTAGTCCTAGCTGTAGCACTAGGCCTAAACCTCACCCTAAGCGTAAGCCTAAGCGTAAGCCTAACCCTAGCCCTAACCCAAGCCGGAACCCTAACACAAACCCTAACTCTAAGCCTAGCCCTAGCCCTAGCCCTAACACTAACCCTCACCTTCACCCTCACCCTCAGCCTAGCCCTGCTCTGGCCGTAGATGTAGAAATAGCCCGAAACCTATCCCTAGACCTAAGCCTAATCCTAGCCCGAGCCCGAGCCCGAGCCCGAGCCCAAGCTTTAGCCATAGCCATAATCGTAGCACTAGGCCTAGGCCTAATCCTAATCCTAACCCTAACCCTAGCCCTAACCCTAGCCCTAACCCTAACCCTAAACCTAGACCAAGCCGAAGCCCTAGCCCTAAGCCTAACCCTAACCCTAGCCCTAGCCCTAACCCTATCCCTATCCCTAACCCTAGTCGTAGCACTAGGCCTAGGCCTAAACGAAACCCTAGCCCTAGCCCTAGCCCTAGCCCTAGCCCAAGCCCTAGCCCTAGCCCTAGCCCTAACCCAAGCCCAAGCCCTAGCCCTAGCCCTAGCCCTAGCCCTAGCCCTCACCCTCATGCTACCTCAGTCCTGGCTCTAGCCCTAGCCCAACCCGTCGCCCTAACCGTAACCATAACACTAGCTCTAGCCCTAGCCCTAAGCCTAGCCCTAAGCCTAGCCCTAGCCCTAGCCCTAGCCCTAACCCTAACCCTAACCCTAACCCTAACCCAAACCCAAACCCTAACCTTTGCCCAGTCATAGCCCTAGCCCTAGCCCTATCCCTCACCCTCTCCCTCTACCTCTCTCTCACCCTCACCCTCACCCTCACCCTCACCCAAACCCTAACCTTACCCAGCCCTAGCCCTAACCCTTGCCCTAAAACCTAACACTAACCCTAACACTAACCCTAGCCCTAGCACTAGCCCTAGCCCAATGCTAACCTTAACCTTAACCATAGCCCTAGCCCTCGCCGTACCCCTAACCCTAATCCTACCCCAGCCCTAGCCCTCGGCCTAGGCCTAGCACAGCCCTAGTCCTAGTCCTAGTCCTAGTCCTAGTCCTAGTCCTAGTCCTAGTCCTAGTCCTAGTCCTAGTCCTAGTCCTAGTCCTAGTCCTAGTCCTAGTCCTAACCCTAACCCTAAACCTAGCCCAGGCGTAGCTCTAGTGCTAGCGCTAGCGCTAACGCAAACGCAAACGCTAACCCTAACCCTAACCCTAACCCTTACCCTAACCCTAGCCCAAGCCCAAGCCCAAGCCCAAGCCCAAGCCCAAGCCCTAGCCCTAAGGCTAACCCTAGCCCTAGCCCTAGCCCTAGTCGTACCACTAGGCCTAAGCCTTAACCAAACCCTAACCCTAATCCTAGCCATAGCCCTAGCCCTAGCCGTAGCCCTAGCCCTAGCCCTAGCCCTAGCCCTAGCCCTAGCCCTAGCCCTAGCCCTAGCCCTAGCCCTAGCCCTCACCCTCACCCTCACCCTCACCCTCACCCTCATGCTAGCTCAGCCCTGTATCTAGCCCTAGCCCAACCCGTCGCCCTGACCGTAACCCTAACATTAGCCCTAGCCCTAGAGTTAGCCCTAGCCCTAGCCCTAGCCCTAGCCTAGCCCTAGCCCTAGCCCTAGCCCTAGCCCTAGCCCTAGCCCTAGCCCTAGCCCTAGCCCTAGCCCTAGCCCTAGCCCTAGCCCTAACCCTAACCCTCACCCACACCCTAACCCAAACCCTAATCTTAGCCCAGCCCTAGCCCTAACCCTGGCCCTAAAACCTAACAATAACCCTAACACTAACTTTAACCCTAACCCTAGACGTAGCACTAGCCCTCGAAGTACCCCTACCCCTACCCCTAGCCCCAGCCCTAGCCCTCGGCCTAGGCCTAGCATAGCCCTAACCATAGAAGTAGTCCTAGTCCTAGTCCTCGTCGAAGTCCTAGTCCTAGTCCTAGTCCTAACCTTAACCGTAGCCCAGCCCTATCCCTAGTGCAAACTCTAACCCTAACCCTAACCCTAATCTTATCCCTAGCCCTAACCCTAACCCTAACCCTGTCCCAAGCCCAAGCCCTAGCCCTAGCCCTAAGCCTAACACTAGAACTGGCCCTAGCCCTAGCCCTAGCCCTAGCCCTAACCATAATACTAACCCTCACCTTCACCCTCACCCTAACCCTAGCCCTGGCCTGGCCCTAGTCCTAGCAATAGCCCTAACCCTAACCCTGGCCCTAAGCCAAATCCTAGCCCGAGCCCGAGCCCGAGCCCGAGCCCAAGCCCAAGCCCGAGCCCGAGCTTTAGCCATAGCCATAATCGTAGCACTAGGCCTAGGCCTAATCGTAACCCTAACCCTAACCCTAGGCCTAGATCTAGCCCTAGGCCTAGCCCTAGCCCTAGCCCTAGCCCTAGCCCTAGCCCTAGCCCTAGCCCTAGCCCTCACCCTGACCCTGACCCTGACCCAGACCCTGACCCTCACACTAACACTAACCCTAACACTATCCCTAACACTAACACTAACACTAACCCTAGCACTAGCACTAGCACTAGCCCTATCCTAACCTTAAGCTTAACCCTAGCCCTAGCCCTAGCCCTCGCCGTAACACTAAACGTAATCCTACCCCAGCCCTACCCCTCGGCCTATGCCTAGCATAGCCCTAGCCCTAGAAGTAGTCCTAGTCCTAGTCCTAGTCCTAGTCCTAGTCCTAGTCCTAGTCCTAGTCCTAGTCCTAGTCCTAGTCCTAGTCCTAACCCTAAACCTAGCCCAGCCCTAGCTCTAGTGCTAGCGCTAACGCTAACGCAAACGCTACCCCAAACCCTAACCCTAACCCTAGCCCTAGCCCTAGGCCTAGCCCTAGTCTTACCACTAGGCCTAAGCCTAAACCAAACCCTAGCCCTAGCCCTAGCAATAGCCCTAGCCCTAGCCCTAGTCCTAGTCCTAGCCCTCGGCCTAGCCCTCGGCCGAGCCCTAATCCTAGCCCTAACCTTATCCCAGCCCTAGCCCTGACCCTGGCCCTAAAACCTAGCCCGAAACCTAACCCTAACCCTAACCTTAACCCTAACCCTGGCCCTAGCACTAGCACTAGCCCTAGCCCAATCGTAACCCGAGCTTTAGCCATAGCCATAATCGTAGCGCTAGGCCAAGGCCTAGTCCTAACCCTAACCCTAGCCCTAGCCCTAGCCAAAGCGCTAGCCGTAGCCCTAGCCCTAGCCCTAGCCCTAGTCCTAGTCCTAGTCCTAGTCCTAATCCCAGGCCTAGTCCTATTCCTAGCCCTAGGCCTAGCCCTAGCCCTAACTCTAGCCCTAGGCCTAGCCCTAGCCCTAACCCTAGCCCTAACCCTAGCCCTAACCCTAACCCTAACCCTAACCCTAACCCTAACCCTAACCCTAACCCTAACCCTAACCCTAACCCTAACCCTAAACCTAGCCCAAGCCCAAGCCCAAACCCTAGCCCTAAGCCTCACCCTAACCCTAGCCCGAACCCTATCCCTAGTCGTAGCACTAGGCCTAGGCCTAAACCAAACCCTAGCCCTAGCCCTAGCCCTAGCCGTAGCCCTAGCCCAAGCCCTAGCGGTAGCCCTAGCCCTAGCCCTAGCCCTAGCCCTAGCCCTAGCCCTAGTCCTAGCCCTAGCCCTAGCCCTAGCCCTAACCCTAGCCCTAGCCCAAACCCTAACCTTTGCCCAGTCATAGCCCTAGACATAGCCCTAACTCTCACCCTCTCCCTCTCCCTCTCCCTAACCCTCACCCTAACCCTAACCCAAACCCTAACTAGCTAGGGCTGAGCTAGCCTGAGGGTGAGGGTTAGGACTAGGGCTAGGATTAGGCTTAGGTCTAGTGTTAGGTTTCCGTCTATTTCTACGTCTACGGCCAGAGCAGGGCTAGGGTGAGGGTGAGGGTGAAGGTGAGGGTTAGTGTTAAGGCTAGGGCTAGGGCTAGGCTTATTGGTATGGTTTGTGTTAGGGTTCCGGCTAGGGTTAGGGCTAGGGTTAAGCTTAGGCTTAGGCTTACGCTTAGGGTTAGCGTTAGGCCTAGTGCTACGGCTAGGCCTAGGGCTTAAGGTAGGGTCAGGGCTAGGCCTAGGGAAGGGCTGCGGCTAGGGCTAGGGCTAGGGCTAGGGCTAGGGCTAGGACTAGGGCTAGGACTAGGACTAGGACTAGGACTAGGACTAGGAGTAGGACTAGGACTAGGGTTGGGCTAGGGCTAGGGCTAGGGCTAGGGCTAGGGCTAGGCCTAAGGCTAGGGCTAGGGCTAGGGCTAGGGCTAGGGCTAGGGCTAGGGCTAGGGTTAGGGCTAGGGCTAGGGCTAGGGCTAGGGTCAGGGTTAGGATTAGGCCTAGGCCTAGTCGTAGTGCTACGATTATGGCTATGGCTAAAGCTCGGGCTTGGGCTCGTGCTCGGGCTAGGATTAGGCTTAGGGCCAGGGTTAGGGTTAGGGCTATTGCTAGGACTAGGGCCAGGCCAGGGCTAGGGTCAGGGTGAGGGTGAAGGTGAGGGTTACTATTAGGGCTAGGGCTAGGGCTCGGGCTCGGGTTAGGCTTAGGGCGAGGGCTAGGGCTAGGACTTGGGCTTGGGCCAGGGTTAGGTTTAGGGTTAGGGTTAGGGCTAGGGATAAGATTAGGGTTAGGGTTAGTTTTAGGGTTAGAGTTTGCACTAGGGCTAGGGGTGGGCTACGGTTAGGGTTAGGACTAGGACTTGGGCTTCTAGGGTTAGGGCTATGCTAGGCCTAGGCCGAGGTCTAGGGCTGGGGCTAGGGGTAGGGTTAGGGGTACTTCGAGGGCAAGTGCTACGGCTAGGGTTAGGGTTAAGGTAAGTTTTAGGGTTAGGGTTAGGTTTTAGGGCCAGGATTAGGGCTAAGGCTGGGCTAAGGTTAGAGTTTGGGTTAGGGTGAGGGTTAGGGCGAGGGCGAGGGCGAGGGCGAGGGCGAGGGTGAGGGTGAGGGCGAGGGCGAGGGCGAGGGCGAGGGCTAGGGCTAGGGCTAGGGCTAGGGCTAGGGCTAATGTTAGGGTTACGGTCAGGGCGACGGGTTGGGCTAGGGCTCGATACAGGGCTGAGCTAGCGTGAGGGTGAGGGTGAGGGTGAGGGTGAGGGCTAGGGCTTGGGCTGGGGATAGGGATAGGGATAGGGATAGGGATAGGGCTAGGATTAGGGTTAGGGTTTGGCCCTAACCTTAGCCCTAATCCTAGCCCTAACCTTAGCCCAGCCCTAGCCCTAACCCTGGCCCTATAACCTAGCCCTAACCATAACCCAAACCCTAACCTTTGCCCAGTCATAGCCCTAGCCCTAACCCTCACCCTCACCCTCACCCTAACCCAAACCCTAACCTTACCCAGCCCTAGCCCTAACCCTTTCCCTAAAACCTAACACTAACCCTAACACTAACCCTAACGCTAACCCTAACGCTAACCCTAACCCTAACCCTAGCCCTAGCACTAGCACTAGCCCAATCCTAACCTTAACCTTAACCCTAGCCCTAGCCCTCGCCGTACCCCTAACCCTAATCCTACCCCAGCCCTAGCCCTCGGCCTAGGCCTAGCACAGCCCTAGCCCTAGAAGTAGTCCTAGTCCTAGTCCTAGTCCTAGTCCTACTAATAGTCCTACTAATAGTCCTAGTCCTAGTCCTAGTCCTAGTCCTAGTCCTAGTCCTAGTCCTAGTCCTAGTCCTACTCCTACTCCTAACCCTAACGCTAACCCAAACCCTAACCCTAATCTTATCCCTAGCCCTAACCCTAACCCTTACCCTAACCCTAACCCTAGCCCCAGCCCAAGCCCTAGCCCTAGCCCCAGCCCAAGCCCAAGCCCTAGCCCTTGCCCTCACCCTCACCCTCACCCTCACCCTCACACTAGCTCAGCCCTGTATCTGACCCTAGCCCAACCCGTCGCCCTGACCGTAACCCTAACATTAGCCCTAGCCCTAGCCCTAGCCCTAGCCCTAGCCGTAACCCTAACCCTCACCCTAACCCAAACCCTAAACTTAGCCCAGCCCTAGCCATAACCCTGGCCCTTAAACCTAACCCTAACCCTAACACGAACACTGACCTTAACCCTAACCCTAGCCGTAGCACTAGCCCTCGAAGTACCCCTACCCCTACCCCTAGCCCCAGCCCTAGCCCTCTGCCTAGGCCTAGCATAGCCCTAACCCTAGAAGTAGTCCTAGTCCTAGTCCATGTCCTAGTCCTAGTCCTAGTCCTAGTCCTAGTCCTAACCCTAACCGTAGCCCAGCCCTAGCCCTAGTGCATACTCTAACCCTAACCCTAACCCTAACCCTAACCTTATTCCTAGCCCTAACCTTAACCTTAACCCTAACCCTGGCCCAAGCCCAAGTCCTAGCCCTAGCCCTGGCCCTAAGCCTAACCCGAGCCATAGCCCTAGCCCTAATACTAACCCTCACCTTCACCCTCACCCTAACCCTAGTCTTGGCCTGGCCCTAGTCCTGGCAATAGCCCTAACCCTAACCCTGGCCCTAAGCCTAATCCTAGCCCGAGCCCAAGCCCGAGCCCGAGCCAGAGCTTTAGCCATAGCCATACTCATTGCACAAGGCCTAGGCCTAGGCCTAGGCCTAAGCCTAGGCCTAATCCTCACCCTAACCATAGCCCTAGCCCTAGCCCTAGCCCTAGCCCTAGGGCTATGACTGGGCAAAGGTTAGGGTTTGTGTTAGGGTTAGGGTTAGGGTTAGGGTTAGGGTTAGGGTTAGGGTTAGGGTTAGGGATAGGGATAGGGATAGGGATAGGCTTAGGGCTAGGCTTAGGGCTAGGCTTAGGGCTAGGGCTAGAGCTAGTGTTATGGTTACGGTTAGGGCGACGGGTTGGGCTAGGGCTAGAGCCAGGGCTGAGGTAGCATGAGGGTGAGGTCTAGGGCTAGGTCTAGGTCTAGGGCTAGGGCTAAAACTAGGGCTAGGGCTAGGGCTAGGGCTAGGGCTAGGGCTAGGGCTAGAGCTAGGCCTAGGGCTAGGGCTAGGGTTAGGGCTAGGGCTAGGCTTAGAGTTAGGGTTTGTGTTAGGGTTCCGGCTTGAGTTAAGGCTAGGGTTAGGCTTAGGCTTAGGCTTACGCTTAGGGTTAGGGTTAGGCCTAGTGCTACGGCTGGGTATAGGGCTTAAGCTCGGGTCAGGGCTAGGCCTAGGGAAGGCCTGCGGCTAGGGCTAGGGATAGGGATAGGGATAGGGACAGGCCTAGGGCTAGGGCTAGGACTAGGACTAGGACTAGGGCTAGGGCTATGGTTAGGATTAGGCCTAGGCCTAGTGCTACGATTATGGCTATGGCTAAAGCACGGGCTCGGGCTCGGGCTCGGGCTAAGATTAGGCTTAGGTCTAGGGATAGGTTTCGGGCTATTTCTACATCTACGGCCAGAGCAGGGCTAGGCTGAGGGTGAGGGTGAAGGTGCGGGTTAGTGTTAGGGCTAGGGCTAGGGCTAGGGCTAGGCTTAGAGTTAGGGTTTGTGTTAGGGTTCCGGCTGGGGTTAGGGCTAGGGTTAGGCTTAGGCTTAGGCTTACGCTTAGGGTTAGGGTTAGGACTAGTGCTACGGCTAGGGCGAGGGCTAGGGCTAGGGCTAGGGTTAGGGCTAGGGCTAGGCCTAGGACTCGGACGAGGACTGGGATTAGGACTAGGACTAGGACTAGGACTAGGACTAGGGCTAGGGCTAGGGCTAGGGCTAGGGCTAGGGCTAGGGCTAGGGCTAGGGCTAGGGCTAGGGTTAAGATTACGCCTAGGCCTAGCGCTACGATTATGGCTATGGTTAAACCTCGGGATAGGATTGGGCTAGGGCTAGTGCTAGTGCTAGTGCTAGTGCTAGGGCTAGTGCTAGGGCTAGGGCTAGGGCTAGGGCTAGGGCTAGGGCTAGGGCTAGGGCTAGGGCTAGGGCTAGGGTTTGGTTTAGGCCTAGGCCTAGTGCTACGACTAGGGATAGGGATAGGGCTAGGTTTAGGGATAGGGTTAGGGTTAGGCTTAGGGCTAGGGCTTGGTCTTGGGCTAGGTTTAGGTTTAGGGTTCGGTCTTGGGTTAGGGTTAGGATTAGGCCTAGGCCTAGTGCTACAATTATGGCTATGGGTAAAGCTCGGGCTCGGGCTCGGGCTAGGATTAGGCTTATGTCTAGGGATAGGTTTCGGGCTATTTCTACATCTACGGCCAGAGCAGGGCTAGGCTGAGGGTGAGGGTGTAGGTGAGGGTTAGTGTTAGGGCTAGGGCTAGGGCTAGGCTTAGATTTAGGGTTTGTGTTAGGGTTCCGGCTTGGGTTAGGGCTAGGGTTAGGCTTAGCCTTACGCGTAGGGTTAGGGTTAGGCCTAGTGCTACGGCTACGGCTAGGGCTGAAGCTAGGGTCAGGGCTAGGCCTAGGGAAGGGCTGCGGCTAGGGCTAGGGCTACGGATAGGGTTAGGGCTAGGGCTAGGGGTAGGACTAGGGCTAGGACTAGGACTAAGACTGGGATTAGGACTAGGACTAGAACTAGGACTAGGGCTAGGGCTAGGGCTAGGGCTAGGGCTAGGGCTAGGGCTAGGGCTAGGGCTAGGCCTAGCGCTATGATTATGGCTATGGCTAAAGCTCGGGTTACGATTGGGCTAGTGCTAGTGCTAGTGCTAGGGCTAGGGCTAGGGTTAGGGTTAGGGTTAAGGTTAGTGTTAGGGTTAGGGTTAAGGCTAGGTTTTAGGGCCAGGGATAGGGCTAGGGCTGGAATAAGGTTAGGGCTAGGATTAGGGCTAGGGTGAGGGCTAGGCCGAGGGCTAGGACTAGGACTAGGACTAGGGCTAGGGCTACGGCTAGGGCTAGGGCTAGGGCAAGGGCTAGGGCTAGGGCTAGGGCTAGGGCTAGGGCTAGGGCTAGGGCTAGGGCTAGGGCTAGGGCTAGGGCTAGGGCTAGGGATAAGATTAGGGTTAGGGTTAGGGTTAGATTTTGCACTACGGCTAGGGCTGGGCTACGGTTAGGGTTAGGGTTAGGACTAGGACTAAGACTAGGACTAGGACTAGGACTAGGACTACTTCTAGGGCTAGGGCTATGCTAGGCCTAGGCCGAGGGCTAGGGCTGGGGCTAGGGCTAGGGCTAGGGTTAAGCTTAAAGTTAGGATTGGGCTAGTGCTAGTGCTAGGACTAGTGTTAGGGTTACGTTTAGTGTTAGTGTTAGGGTTAGGGTTAGGTTTTAGGGCCAGGGTTAGGGCTAGGGCTGGGCTAAGGTTAGGGTTGGGGTTGGGGTGAGGGAGAGGGAGCGGAAGAGGGTTACGGCTAGGGCTAGGGCGATGACTGGGCTAAGGTTAGGGTTTGGGTTAGGGATAGGGTTAGGTTTAGGGTAAGGGTTAGGGCTAGGGCTAGGGCTAGGGCTAGGGCTAGGCTTAGGGCTAGGGCTAGGCTTAGAGTTACGGTCAGGGCGACTCGTTGGGCTAGGGCAAGATACAGGGCTGAGCTAGCATGAGGGTGATGGTGATGGTGAGGATTAGGGCTTGGGCTTGGGCTAGGGCTAGGGCTAGGGCTAGGGCTAGGGCTAGGGCTAGGGCTAGGGCTAGGGTTTGGTTTAGGCTTAGGCCTAGTGGTACGACTAGGGCTAGGGCTAGGGCTAGGGTTAGGGTTAGGGTTTGGGTTAGCGTTTGCGTTAGCGCTTCCGCTAGCACTAGAGCTAGGGCTGGGCTAGGTTTAGGGTTAGGACTAGGACTAGGACTAGGACTAGGACTAGGACTAGGACTAGGACTACTTCTAGGGCTAGGGCTATGCTAGGCCTAGGCCGAGGGCTAGGGCTGGGGTAGGATTATGTTTAGGGGTACGGCGAGGGCTAGGGACAGGGATAGGGCTAGGGTTAAGCTTACGGTTAGGATTGGGCTAGCGCTAGTGCTAGGGCTAGGGTTAGTGTTAGGGTTAGGGTTAGTGTTTGGGTGAGGGTGAGGGTCAGGGTCAGGGTGAGGGTGAGGGTTAGGTAGAGGGAGAGGGTGAGGGAGAGGGTGAGGGTGAGGGTTAGGGCTAGGGCTAGGGCTACGACTGGGCAAAGGTTAGGGTTTGGGTTAGGGTTAGGGTTAGGGTTAGGTTTAGGGTTAGGTTTAGGGTTAGGATTAGGGCTAGGGCTAGGGCTAGGCCTAGCCTTCTGCCTAGGCCTAGCATATCCCTAGCCCTAGAAGTAGTCCTAGTCCTAGTCCTAGTCCTAGTCCTAGTCCTAGTCCTAGTCCTAGTCCTAGTCCTAGTCCTAGTCCTCACCCTAACCGTAGCCCAGCGCTAGCCCTAGTGCAAACTCTAACCCTAACACTAACCCTAATCTTATCCCTAGCCCTAGCCCTAACCCTAACCCTGGCCCAAGCCCTAGCCCTAGCCCTAGCCCTAGCCCTAGCCCTAGCCCTAGCCCTAGCCCTAGCCCTAGCCGTAGCCCTAGCCCTAGCCCTAGCCCTACCCTTAGCCCTAGCCCTAGCCCTAATCCTAACCCTCACCTTCTCCCTCACTCTAAACCTAGCCCTGGCCTGGCCCTAGTCCTGGCAATAGCCCTAACCCTAACCCTGGCCCTAAGCCTAATCCTAGCCCGAGCCCGAGCCCAAGCCCGAGCCCGAGCCCGAGCTTTAGCCATAGCCATAATCGTTGCACAAGGCCTAGGCCTAGGCCTAGGCCTAAGCCTAGGCCTAATCCTCACCCTAACCATAGCCCTATCCCTATCCCTAGCCCTAGCCCTAGGGCTATGACTGGGCAAAGGTTAGGGTTAGGGTTAGGGTTAGGGTTAGGGTTAGGGTTAGGGTTAGGGTTAGGGTTAGGGATAGGGATAGGGATAGGGATAGGCTTAGGGATAGGCTTAGGGCTAGGCTTAGGGCTAGGGCTAGAGCTAGTGTTATGGTTACAGTTAGGGCGACGGGTTGGGCTAGGGCTAGAGCCAGGGCTGAGGTAGCATGAGGGTGAGGTCTAGGGCTAGGGCTAGGGCTAGGGCTAGGACTAGGGCTAGGGCTAGGGCTAGGGCTAGGGCTAGGGCTAGAGCTAGGGCTAGGGCTAGGGCTAGGGTTAGGGCTAGGGCTAGAATTACAGTTAGGATTAGGCCTAGGCCTAGTGCTACGATTATGGCTATGGCTAAAGCTCGGGCTCGAGCTCGGGCTCGGGCTAGGATTAGGCTTAGGTCTAGGGATAGGTTTCGGGCTATTTCTACATCTACGGCCAGAGCAGGGCTAGGCTGAGGGTAAGGGTGAAGGTGAGGGTTAGTGTTAGGTCTAGGGCTAGGCTTAGAGTTAGGGTTTGTGTTAGGGTTCCGGCTTGAGTTAAGGCTAGGGTTAGGCTTAGGCTTAGGCTTACGCTTAGGGTTAGGGTTAGGCCTAGTGCTACGGCTGGGTATAGGGCTTAAGCTCGGGTCAGGGCTAGGCCTAGGGAAGGGCTGCGGCTAGGGCTAGGGCTAGGGATAGGGATAGGGATAGGCCTAGGGCTAGGGCTAGGAATAGGACTAGGACTGGGATTAGGACTAGGACTAGGATTAGGACTAGGACTAGGGCTAGGGTTAGGATTAGGCCTAGGCCTAGTGCTACGATTATGGCTATGGCTAAAGCTCGGGCTCGGGCTCGGGCTCGGGCTAAGATTAGGCTTAGGTCTAGGGATAGGTTTCAGGCTATTTCTACATCTACGGCCAGAGCAGGGCTAGGCTGAGGGTGAGGGTGAAGGTGAGGGTTAGTGTTAGGGCTAGGGCTAGGGCTAGGCTTAGAGTTAGGGTTTGTGTTAGGGTTCCGGCTGGGGTTAGGGCTAGGGTTAGGCTTAGGCTTAGGCTTACGCTTAGGGTTAGGGTTAGGACTAGTGCTATGGCTAGGTGGAGGGCTAGGGCTAGGGCTAGGGTTAGGGCTAGGGCTAGGCCTAGGGCTCGGACGAGGACTGGGATTAGGACTAGGACTAGGACTAGGGCTAGGGCTAGGGCTAGGGCTTGGGCTAGGGCTAGGGCTAGGGCTAGGGCTAGGGCTAGGGCTAGGGCTAGGGCTAGGGCTAGGGCTAGGGTTAAGATTACGCCTAGGCCTAGCGCTACGATTATGGCTATGGTTAAACCTCGGGATAGGATTGGGCTAGGGCTAGTGCTAGTGCTAGGGCTAGGGTTAGGGTTAAGATTAGTGTTAGTGTTAGGGTTAGGGCTAGGTTTTATGGCCAGGGTTAGGGCTAGGGCTGGGCTAAGGTTAGGGCTAGGATTAGGGCTAGGGTTAGGGCTAGGCCGAGGGCTAGGACTAGGACTAGGGATAGGGATAGGGATAGGGATAGGGATAGGGTTAGGGATAGGGATAGGGATAGGGATAGGGATAGGGATAGGGATAGGGATAGGGATAGGGATAGGGATAGGGATAGGGATAGGGATAGGGATAGGGATAGGGATAGGGATAGGGATAGGGATAGGGATAGGGATAGGGATAGGGATAGGGATAGGGATAGGGATAGGGATAGGGATAGGGATAGGGATAGGGATAGGGATAGGGATAGGGATAGGGATAGGGATAGGGATAAGATTAGGGTTAGGGTTAGATTTTGCACTAGGGCTAGGGCTGGGCTACGGTTAGAGTTACGGTTAGGACTAGGACTAAGACTAGGACTAGGACTAGGACTACTTCTAGGGCTAGGGCTATGCTAGGCCTAGGCCGAGGGTTTGGGCTGGGGCTAGGGGTAGGGGTAGGGGTACGGCGAGGGCTAGGGCTAGGGCTAGGGCTTGGGCCAGGGTTAGGGTTAGGGCTATTGCTAGGACTAGGGCCAGGCCAGGGCTAGGTTTAGAGTGAGGGAGAAGGTGAGGGTTAGGATTAGGGCTAGGGCTAGGGCTAAGGGTAGGGCTAGGGCTAGGGCTAGGGCTAGGGCTAGGGCTAGGGCTAGGGCTAGGGCTAGGGCTTGGGCCAGGGTTAGGGTTAGGGCTAGGGCTAGGGCTAGGGATAAGATTAGGGTTAGTGTTAGGGTTAGAGTTTGCACTAGGGCTAGCGCTGGGCTACGGTTAGGGTGAGGACTAGGACTAGGACTAGGACTAGGACTAGGACTAGGACTAGGACTAGGACTAGGACTAGGACTAGGACTAGGACTTGGACTAGGACTAGGACTACTTCTATGGTTAGGGCTATGCTAGGCCGAGGCCGAGGGGTAGGGCTGGGACTAGGGGTAGGGTTAGGGGTACTTCGAGGGCAAGTGCTATGGCTTGGGAAAGGCTTAAGGTTAGTGTTAGGGTTAGGGTTAGGTTTTAGGGCCAGGGTTAGGGCTAGGGCTGCGCTAAGTTTAGGGTTTGGGTGAGGGTGAAGGTGAGGGTTAGGGCGAGGGCTAGGGTGAGGGCGAGGGCGAGGGCTAGGGCTAGGGCTAGGGCGAGGGCGAGGGCGAGGGCTAGGGCTAATGTTAGTGTTACGGTCAAGGCGACGGGTTGGGCTAGGGCTCGATACAGGGCTGAGCTAGCGTGAGGGTGAGGGTGAGGGTGAGGGTGAGGGTGAGGGCTACGGCTTGGGCTAGGGCTAGGGCTAGGGCTAGGGCTAGGGCTACGGCTAGGGCTAGGGCTAGGATTAGGGTTAGGGTTTGGTTTAGGCTTAGGCCTAGTGGTACGACTAGGGCTAGGGCTAGCGTTAGCCTTAGGGCTAGGGCTTGGGCTTGGGCTAGGGTTAGGCTAAGGGTTAGGGTTAGTTCTAGGGATAAGATTAGGGTTAGGGTTAGGACTAGGACTAGGACTATTAGTAGGACTAGGACTAGGACTAGGACTAGGACTACTTCTAGGGCTAGGGCTGTGCTAGGCCCAGGCCGAGGGCTAGGGCTGGGGTAGGATTAGGGTTAGGGGTACGGCGAGGGCTAGGGCTAGGGTTAAGGTTAAAGTTAGGATTGGGCTAGGGCTAGTGCTAGGGCTAGGGTTAGGGTTAGGGTTAGGGTTAGCGTTAGGGTTAGTGTTAGGGTTAGTGTTAGGTTTTAGGGCAAGGGTTAGGGCTAGGGCTGGGTAAGGTTAGGATTTGGGTTAGGGTGAGGGAGAGGGAGAGGGAGAGGGTGAGGGTGAGGGTTAGGGCTAGGGCTAGGGCTATGATTGGGCAAAGGTTAGGGTTTGGGCTAGGGCTAGGGTTAGGGCTAGGGCTAGGCCTAGGGCTAGGGCTAGGGCTAGGGCTAGGGCTAGGGCTAGGGCTAGGGCTAGGGCTAGGGCTAGGGCTAGGGCTAGGGCTAGGGCTTAAGCTAGGGTCAGGGCTAGGCCTAGGGAAGGGCTGCGGCTAGCGTTAGCGCTAGGGCTAGGGTTAGGGCTAGGGCTAGTCCTAGGGCTAGGAATAGGACTAGGACTGGGATTAGGACTAGGACTAGGAATAGGGCTAGGGCTAGGGCTAGATCTAGGGATATGATAAGGGTTAGGGTTAGGGATAGATTTTGCACTAGGGCTAGGGCTGGGCTACGGTTAGGGTTAGGGTTAGGACTAGGACTAAGACTAGGACTAGGACTAGGACTAGGACTACTTCTAGGGCTAGGGCTATGCTAGGCCTAGGCCGAGGGCTAGGGGTAGGGCTAGGGCTAGGGCTAGATCTAGGGCTAGGGCTAGGGCTAGGGCTAGGGCTAGGGATAAGATTAGGGTTAGGGTTAGGGTTAGATTTTGCACTAGGGCTAGGGCTGGGCTACGGTTAGGCTACTGCTGCTAGGCTACTGCGGCTAGGGCTAGCGCTAGGGCTACGGTTAGGGTTAGGGCAAGGCCTAGGGCTAGGAATAGGACTAGGACTGGGATTAGGACTAGGACTAGGACTAGGGCTAGGGCTAGGGCTAGGGCTAGGGCTAGGGCTAGGGCTAGCGCTAGCGCTAGGGCTAGAGAATGGTTTAGGCTTAGGCCTAGTGGTACGATTAGGGCTAGGGCTAGGGTTAGTGTTAGGGTTTGGATTAGCGTTTGCGTTAGCGCTAGCACTAGAGCTAGGGCTGGGCTAGGTTTAGGGTTAGGACTAGGACTACGACTAGGACTAGGATTAGGACTAGGACTAGGACTAGGAATATTTCTAGGGCTAGGGCTATGCTAGGCCTAGGCCGAGGGCTAGGGCTGGGGTAGGATTACGTTTAGGGGTACGGCGAGGGCTAGGGCTAGGGTTAAGGTTAAAGTTAGGATTGGGCTAGGGCTAGTGCTAGTGCTAGGGCTAGGGTTAGGGTTTGGGTTAGGGTTAGGGTTATGGTTAGGGTTAGGGTTAGTGTTAGGGTTAGTGTTAGGGTGAGGGTGAGGGTGAGGGTCAGGGTCAGGGTGAGGGTGAGGGTTAGGGAGAGGGGGAGCGGGAGGGAGAGGGAGAGGGTGAGGGTTAGGACTAGGGCTATGACTGGGCAAAGGTTAGGGTTTGGGTTAGGGTTAGGTTTAGGTTTAGGGTTAGGTTTAGGGTTAGGTTTAGGGTTAGGATTAGGGCTAGGACTAGGCCTAGCCCTCGGCCTAGGCCTAGCATAGCCCTAGCCCTAGAAGTAGTCCTAGTCCTAGTCCTAGTCCTCACCCTAACCGTAGCCCAGCCCTAGCCCTAGTGCTAACTCTAAGCCTAACACTAACCCTAATCGTATCCCTAGCCCTAACCCTAACCCTAACCCTGGCCCAAGCCCAAGCCCTAGCCCTAGCCGTAGCCCTAGCCCTAGCCCAAGCCCTAGCCCTAGCCCTAGCCCTAGCCCTAGCCCTAGCCCTAGCCCTAGCCCTAGCCCTAGCCCTAGCCCTAATCCTAACCCTCACCTTCTCCCTCACCCTAAACCTAGCCCTGGCCTGGCCCTAGTCCTAGCAATAGCCCTAACCCTGGCCCTAAGCCTAATCCTAGTCCGAGCATTAGCCCGAGCCCGAGCTTTAGCCATAGCCATATTCGTAGCACTAGGCCTAGGCCTAGGCTTAATCCAAGCCCTAGCCCTAGCCCTAGCCCTAGCCCTAGCCCTCGCCCTCGCCCTCGCCCTAGTCCTAGCCCTAACCCTAGCCCTAACCTTAGCCCAGCTCTAGCCCTAACCCTGGCCCTAAAACCTAACCCTAACCCTAACACTAACACTAACCTTAACCCTAACCCTAGCACTAGCACTAGCACTAGCACTAGCCCAATCCTAACCTTAAGCTTAACCCTAGCCCTAGCCCTAGCCCAATCCCTCGCCGTACCCCTACCCCTGCCCCTAGCCCCAGCCCTAGCCCTCGGCCTAGGCCTAGCATAGCCCTAGCCCAAGAAGTAGTCCTAGTCCTAGTCCTAGTCCTAGTCCTAGTCCTAGTCCTAGTCCTAGTCCTAGTCCTAGTCCTAGTCCTAGTCCTAGTCCTAGTCCTAGTCCTAACCCTAACCGTAGCCCAGCCCTAGTTCTAGTGCAAATTCTAACCCTAACCCTAACCCTAATCTTATCCCTAGCCCTAACCCTAACCCTAACCCTGGCCCAAGCCCAAGCCCTAGCCTTAGCCATAAGCCTAAGCCTAGCCCTAGCCCTAGCCCTAGCCCTAGCCCTAATACTAACCCTCACCTTCACTCTCACGCTACCACTAGCCCTCTCCTGGCCCTAGTCCTAGCAATAGCCCGAAACCTAACCCTAGACCTAAGCGTAATGCTAGCCCGAGCCCAACCCCGAGCCCGAGCTTTACCCATAGCCATAAACATAGCACTAGGCCTAGACCTAATCCTAACCCTAACCCTAGCCCTAGCCCTAGCCCTAGCACTAGCACTAGCACTAGCACTAGCACTAGCCCAATCCTAACCATAAGCTTAACCCTAGCCCTAGCCCTAGCCCAATCCCTCACCGTACCCCTACACCTGCCCCTAGCCCCAGCCCTAGCCCTCGGCCTAGGCCTAGCATAGCCCTAGCCCAAGAAGTAGTCCTAGTCCTAGTCCTAGTCCTAGTCCTAGACCGAGTCCGAGTCCGAGTCCGAGTCAAAGTCCTAGTCCTAGTCCTAGTCCTAGTCCTAACCCTAACCGTAGCCCAGCCCTAGCTCTAGTGCAAACTCTAACCCTAACCCTAACCCTAATCTTATCCCTAGCCCTAACCCTAACCCTAACCCAAGCCCAAGCCCAAGCCCTAGCCCTAGCCTTAGCCCTAAGCCTAACCCTAACCCTAGCCCTAGCCCTAGCCCTAGCCCAAGCCCTAATACTAACCCTCACCTTCACCCTCATGCTATCGCTAGCCCTGGCCTGTCCCTAGTCCTAGCAATAGCCCGAAACCTAACCCTAGACCTAAGCGTAATGCTAGGCCGAGCCCGAGCCCAAGCCCGAGCCCGAGCTTTACCCATAGCCAAAATCGTAGCACTAGGCGTAGGCCTAATCCTAACCCTAACCCTAGCCCTAGCCCTAGCCCTAGCCCTAGCCCTAGCCCTCGCCGTACACCTAACCCTAATCTTGGCTTCAGCCCGAGCCCTCGGAATAGGCCTAGCATAGCCCTAGCCCTAGAAGTAGTCCTAGTCCTAGTCCTAGTCCTAACCCTAACCCTAGCCGACCCCTAGCCCTAGTGCTAGCTCTAACGCAAACACAAACGCTAACCCTAACCCTAACCATATCCCTAATCTTATCCCTAGCCCTAACCCTAAACCTAAAACTAGCCCAAGCCCAAGCCCTAGGCCTAAGCCTAAGCCTAAGCCTAAGCCTAAGCCTAAGCCTAGCCCTAACCCTATCCCTATCGCTATCCCTAGTCGTAGCTCTAAGCCTAGGCCTAAGCCAAACCCTAGCCCTAGCCCTAGCCCTAGCCCTCACCCTCACGCTAGCTCAGCCCTGACTCTAGCCCTAGCCCAACCCGTCGCCCTAACCGTAACCATAACCATAACCATAACCCTAGCCCTGGCCCTAGCCCTAAGCCTAGCCCTAAGCCTAGCCCTAGCCCTAGCCCTAGCCCTAGCCCTAACCGTCACCCTCACCCTAATCCTAACCCCAACCGTAATCCTAAACCTAACCCTAAATCAAACCCTAACCTTAGCGCAGCCCTAGCCCTAGCCCTAGCCCTAGCCCTAGCCCTAGCCCAAGCCCTAGCCCTCACCATCACCATCACCCTCACACTAGCTCAGCCCTGTATCTTGCCCTAGCCCAATGAGTCGCCCTGACCGTAACCCTAAGCCTAGCCCTAGCCCTAAGCCTAGCCCTAGCCCTAGCCCTAGCCCTAGCCCTAGCCCTAACCCTCACCCTAAACCTAACCCTAACGCTAACCCAAACCCTAACCTTAGCCCAGTCATCGCCCTGGCCCTAGCCCTAACCCTCTTCATCTCCCTCTCCCTCTCCCTCTCCCTCACCCCAACCCAAACCCTAACCTTAGCCCAGCGCTAGCGCTAACCCTGGTCCTAAAACCTAACCCTAACCCTAACACTAAGACTAACCTTAACCCTAACCCTAGTCCTAGCACTAGCACTAGCCCAATCCGAACTTTAAGCTTAACCCTAGCCCTAGCCCTAGCCCTCGCCGTACCCCTAGCCCTACCCCTAGCCCCAGCCCTAGGCCTCGGCCTCGGCCTAGCATAGCCCTAGCCCTAGAAGTAGTCCTAGTCCTAGTTCTAGTCCTAGTCTTAGTCCTTAACCCTAACCCTAGTTCTAGCACTAGCACTAGCCGAATCCTAACTTTAAGCTTAACCCTAACCCTAGCCCTAGCCCTAGCCCTCGCCGTACCCCTATCCCTATCCCTACCCATAGCCCCAGCCCCAGCCCTCGGCCTAGGCCTAACCCTAACACTAACCCTAACACTAACCCTAACACTAACCCTAGCCCTAGCACTAGCCCTAGCCCAATCCTAACCTTAAGCTTAACCCTAGCCCTAGCCCTAGCCCTCGCCGTACCCCTAAACGTAATCCTAGCCCAGCCCTAGCCCTAACCCTGGCCCTAAAACCTAGCCCTAACCCTAAACTTAACACTAACCTTAACCCTAACCCTAGCCCTAGCACTAGCACTAGCACTAGCCCAATCCTAACCCGAGCTTTAGCCATAGCCATAATCGTAGCACTAGGCCTAGGCCTAGGCCTAATCCTAACCCTAGCCCTAGCCCTAGCCCTAGCCCTAGCCCTAGCCCTAGCCCTAGCCCTAGCCCTAGCCCTAGCCCTAGCCCTAGCCCTAGCCCTAGCCCTACCCCTAGCCCTACCCCTAGCCCCAGCCCTAGGCCTCGGCCTCGGCCTAGCATAGCCCTAGCCCTAGAAGTAGTCCTAGTCCTAGTTCTAGTCCTAGTCTTAGTCCTTAACCCTAACCCTAGTTCTAGCACTAGCACTAGCCGAATCCTAACTTTAAGCTTAACCCTAACCCTAGCCCTAGCCCTAGCCCTCGCCGTACCCCTATCCCTATCCCTACCCCTAGCCCCAGCCCCAGCCCTCCGCCTAGGCCTAACCCTAACACTAACCCTAACACTAACCCTAACACTAACCCTAGCCCTAGCACTAGCCCTAGCCCAATCCTAACCTTAAGCTTAACCCTAGCCCTAGCCCTAGCCCTCGCCGTACCCCTAAACGTAATCCTAGCCCAGCCCTAGCCCTAACCCTGGCCCTAAAACCTAGCCCTAACCCTAAACTTAACACTAACCTTAACCCTAACCCTAGCCCTAGCACTAGCACTAGCCCAATCCTAACCCGAGCTTTAGCCATAGCCATAATCGTAGCACTAGGCTTAGGCCTAGGCCTAGCCCTAGGCCTAGCCCTAGCCCTAGCCCTAGCCCTAGCCCTAGCCCTAGCCCTAGCCCTAGCCCTAGCCCTAGCCCTAATCCCAGTCCTAGTCCTAGTCCGAGTCCGAGTCCTAGTCCTATTCCTAGCCCTAGCCCTAGCCCTCACCCTAGCCCTAGCCCTAGCCCTAGCCCTAACCCTAGACCTAGACCTAGACCTAGCCCTAATCCCAGTCCTAGTCCTAGTCCTAGCCCTAGCCCTAGCCCTAGCCCTAGCCCTAGCCCTAGCCCTAACCCTAGCCCTAGCCCTAGCCCTAGCCCTCACCCTCATGCTACCTCAGCCCTGGCTCTAGCCCTAGCCCAACCCGTCACCCTAATCGTAACCATAACACTATCTCTAGCCCTAGCCCTAAGCCTAACCCTAACCCTAGCCCGAGCCCGAGCCCTAGCCCGAGCCCTAACCGTAACCCTAACCCTAACCCTAACCCTAACCCTAACCCTAACCCTAACCCTAACCCTAACCCAAACCCTAACCTTTCCCGTGTCATACCCTAGCCCTAACCGTCACCCTAACCCTCTCCCTCTCCCTCACCCTCACCCTCACCCTAACCCAAACCCTAACCTTACCCAGCCCTAGCCCTAACCCTTGCCCTAAAACCTAACACTAACCCTAACCCTAACCCTAACGCTAACCCTAACGCTAACCCTAACCCTAACCCTAGCCCTAGCCCTAGCCCAATCCTAACCTTAACCCTAGCCCTAGCCCTCGCTGTACCCCTAACCCTAATCCTACCCCAGCCCTAACCCTAGGCCTAGGCCTAGCACAGCCCTAGACCTAGAAGTACTCCTAGTCCTAGTCCTAGTCCTACTAATAGTCCTAGTCCTAGTCCTAGTCCTAGTCCTAAACCTAAACCTAAACCTAGCCCAGGCTTAGCTCTAGTGCTAGCGCTAACGCAAACGCTAACCCAAACCCTAACCCTAATCTTATCCCTAGCCCTAACCCTAACCCTTACCCTAACCCTAGGCCAAGCGCAAGCCCTAGCCCTAAGGCTAACCGTAGCCCTAGCCCTAGCCCTAGTCGTACCACTAGGCCTAAGCCTAAACAAACCCTAACCCTAATCCTAGCCCTTGCCCAAGCCCTAGCCCCCACCCTCACCCTCACCCTCACCCTCATGCTAGCTCAACCCTGTATCTGACCCTAACCCAACCCGTCGCCCTGACAGTAACCCTAACATTAGCCCTAGCCCTAGCCCTAATACTAACCCTCCCCTTCACCCTCACCCTCACCCTAGCCCTGGTCTGGCCCTAGTCCTAACAATAGCCCTAACCCTAACCCTGGCCCTAAGCCTAATCCTAGCCCGAGCCCGAGCCCAAGCCCGAGCCCGAGCCCGAGCTTTAGCCATAGCCATAATCGTTGCACTAGGCCTAGGCCTAATCCTAATCCTAGCCCTAGCCCTAGCCCTAGCCCTAGCCCTAGTCTTGCCCGAGCCCTAGCCCTAGCCCTAGCCCTAGCTCTAGCCCTAGCCCTAGTCCTAGTCCTAGTCCTAGTCCTAGTCCTAGTCCTAGTCCTAGTCCTAGTCCTAGTCCTAGTCCTAGCCCTAGTCCTAGTCCTAGCCCTAACCCTAGCCCTAGCCCTAGCCGCAGCCCTTCCCTAGGCCTATCCCTGACACTAGCTTAAGCCCTAGCCCTAGCCGTAGCACTAGGCCTAACCCTAACCCTAAGCGTAAGCCTAAGCCTAAGTCTAACCCTAGCCTTACCCTAGCCGGAACCCTAACACAAACCATAACACTAAGCCTAGCCCTAGCCCTAGCCCTAGCCCTAACACTAACCCTCACCTTCACCCTCACCCTCGCCCTAGCCCTGCTCTGGCCCTAGATGTAGAAATAACCCGAAACCTAACCCTAGACCTAAGCCTAATCCTTGCCCGAGGCCGAGCCCGAGGCCGAGCCCGAGGCCGAGCCTGAGGCCGAGCCCGAGCCCTAGCCCGAGCCCGACCTTGAGCCCTAGTCGTAGCACTAGGCGTAGGCCTAAAACAGACCTTAACCCTAACTCTAACCGTAACCCTAATCCTAGCCCTAGTCCTAGTCCTAGTCCTAGTCCTAGTCCTAGTCCTAGTCCTAGTCCTAGTCCTAGTCCTAACCCTAACCCTAACCCTAGCCCAGCCCTAGCCCTAGTGCAAACTCTAACCCTAACCCTAATCTTATCCCTAGCCCTAACCCTAACCCTAACCCTGGCCCAAGCCCAAGCCCTAGCCCTAGCCCTAGCCCTAGCCCTAGCCCTAGCCCTAGCCCTTGCCCTAGCTCTAGCCCTAGTCCTAGCCCTAGCCCTAGCCCTAGCCCTAGCCCTAATACTAACCCTCACCTTCACCCTCACCCTCACCCTAGCCCTGGCCTGGCCCTAGTCCTAGCAGTAGCCCTAACCCTAACGCTGGCCCTGAGCCAAATCCTAGCCCGAGCCCGAGCCCAAGCCTGAGCCCGAGCTTTAGCTATAGCCATAATCATAGCACTAGGCCTAGGCCTAATCCTAACCCTAACCCTAGCGCTAAGTCCTAACCCTAACCGTAGCCCAGCCCTAGCCCTAGTGCAAACTCTAACCCTAACCCTAACCCTAATCTTATCCCTAGCCCTAACCCTAAACCTAACCCTGACCCCAGTGGCGGCTGGTGGGCTTCAGGGCTGGGTGTTCACAGCCCTAAGTCCCAGGGAGGCGGGGGCTGCTGAAGGTGCTGGGTGGAGCTTAAGAGGTCACTGAGTGGAGCTTAAGAGGTCACTGGGTGGAGCTTAAGAGGTCGCTGGGTGGAGCCTAAGAGGTCACTAGGCGGAGCCCCGGTTCAGAAAGTCTCAGAACCAGATAGGTGGGACCACAGCCAATCTGATGTGTTACCTGGCTGAGTCTTAAAGTGCAATGAAGCCGGATTAAACCTGAGGTGTGACTGCAGCCAATGTGAAAAGAAAATTACTGGTCCCATCGCTGATGTCTTCTGTGCCTATGAAAGTGGACTTAAGCTAGATTAATCCCTAGAAGAGGAAGAAAAAGAAGAAGAGGAGGATGAGGAAGAAGAAGAAGAAGAGTTGGCTTTTCTACCCCGCTTTTCTCACCCATTTAAGGGGACTCAAGGCGGCTGACAAACTTTCTGTTCTTCCCCGCACAACAGACACCCTGTGAGGTAGGTGGGGCTGTGAGAGCTCAGAAGAGAGCTGTGACTAGCCCATAGCCACCTAGCAAGCTTGGCTCATGTGAAAGTGGACTGAAGCTGGATTAATCCCTAGAAGAAGCAGAAGCAGCAATGGCTTTTCTACCCCGGTTTTCTCTCCCATTTAAGGGGACTCAAAGCGGCTGACAAACTTTCTGTTCTTCCCCCCACAACAGACACCCTGTGAGGTAGGTGGGGCTGTGAGAGCTCAGAAGAGAGCTGTGACTAGCCCATGGCCACCTAGCAAGCTTGGCTCATGTGAAAGTGGACGGAAGCTGGATTAAAGCTCTGGTGTGACTGCAGCCAAAGTGAAGAGAAAATTATTGGTCACATGGGTGATATCTTCTGTGCCTATGAAAGTGGACTAAAGCTAGATTAATCCCTAGAAGAAGCAGCTTTGGCTTTTCTACCCCGCTTTTCTGACCCATTTAAGGGGACTCAAAGCGGCTGACAAACTTTCTGTTCTTCCCCCCACAACAGACATCCTGTGAGGTAGGTGGGGCTGTGAGAGCTCAGAAGAGAGCTGTAACTAGCCCATGGCCACCTAGCAAGCTTGGCTCATGTGAAAGTGGACGGAAGCTGGATTAAAGCTCTGGTGTGACTGCAGCCAAAGTGAAGAGAAAATTATTGGTCACACGGTTGATATCTTCTGTGCCTATGAAAGTGGACTAAAGCTAGATTAATCCCTAGAAGAAGAAGCGTTGGCTTTTCTACCCCGCTTTTCTCACCCATTTAAGGGGACTCAAGGCGGCTGACAAACTTTCTGTTCTTCCCCGCACAACAGACACCCTGTGAGGTAGGTGGGGCTGTGAGAGCTCAGAAGAGAGCTGTGACTAGCCCATAGCCACCTAGAAAGCTTGGCTCATGTGAAAGTGGACTGAAGCTGGATTAATCCCTAGAAGAAGCAGAAGCAGCAATGGCTTTTCTACCCCGGTTTTCTCTCCCATTTAAGGGGACTCAAAGCAGCTGACAAACTTTCTGTTCTTCCCCCCACAACAGACACCCTGTGAGGTAGGTGGGGCTGTGAGAGCTCAGAAGAGAGCTGTGACTAGCCCATGGCCACCTAGCAAGCTTGGCTCATGTGAAAGTGGACGGAAGCTGGATTAAAGCTCTGGTGTGACTGCAGCCAAAGTGAAGAGAAAATTATTGGTCACACGGTTGATATCTTCTGTGCCTATGAAAGTGGACTAAAGCTAGATTAAACCCTAGAAGAAGAAGCGTTGGCTTTTCTACCCCGCTTTTCTCACCCATTTAAGGGGACTCAAAGCGTCTGACAAACTTTCTGTTCTTCCCCCCACAACAGACACCCTGTGAGGTAGGTGGGGCTGTGAGAGCTCAGAAGAGAGCTGTGACTATGAAAGTGGACTAAAGCTAGATTAATCCCTAGAAGAAGAAGCTAGTGTCACGGCTAGGCCTAGGGAAGGGCTGCGGCTAGAGCTAGGGCTACGGCTAGGGTTAGGGCTAGGACTAGGGCTAGGGCTAGGGCTAGGGCAAGGGCTAAAGCTGAGGCTAGGCTTACGGCTAGGCTTAGGGCCAGGCCTAGTGTTATGGTTACGGTTAGGGCGACGGGTTGGGCTAGGGCTAGAGCCATGGCTGAGGTAGCATGAGGGTGAGGGCTAGGGCTAGGGCTAGGGCTAGGTTTAGGGCTAGGGTTAGGGCTAGGGCTAGGGCTAGGGCTAGGGCTAGGGCTAGGGCTAGGGTAAGGGCTAGGGTTTGGTTTAGGCCTAGGCCCAGTGCTAAGACTAGGGATAGGGATAGGGATAGGGTTAGGGCTAGGGTTAGGCTTAGGCTTAGGGCTACGATTATGGCTATGTCTAAAGCTCGGTCTCGGGCTAGGATTAGGCTTAGGTCTAGGGATAGTTTTCGGGCTATTTCTACATCTACGGCCAGAGCAGGGCTAGGGTGAGGGTGAGGGTGAAGGTGAGGGTTAGTGTTAGGGCTAGGGCTAGGCTTAGTGTTAGGGTTTGTATTAGGGTTCCGGCTTGGGTTAGGGCTAGGGTTAGGCTTAGGCTTAGGCTTACGCTTAGGGTTAGGGTTAGGCCTAGTACTACGGCTAGGGCTAGAGCTTAAGCTAGGGTCAGGGCTAAGCCTATGGAAGGGCTGAGGCTAGGGCTAGGCCTAGGCCTAGGGCTAGGACTAGGACTAGGACTGGGATTAGGACTAGGGCTAGGGCTAGGGCTAGGGCTAGGGCTAGGGCTAGGGCTAGGGCTAGGGCTAGGGCTAGGGCTAGGGCTAGGGCTAGGGCTAGGGCTAGGGCTAGGGCTAGGGTTACGGTTAGGGTTACGGTTAGGGTTAGGGTTAGGGTTAGGGTTTGGTTTAGGCCTAGGCCTAGTGCTACGACTAGGGCTAGGGCTAGGGCTAGGGCTAGGGCTAGGGCTAGGGTTACGGTTAGGGTTAGGGTTTGGTTTAGGCCTAGGCCTAGTGCTACGACCTCGGCCTCGGGCTAGGATTAGGCTTAGGTCTAGTGTTAGGTTTCCGTCTATTTCTACGTCTACGGCCAGAGCAGGGCTAGGGTGAGGGTGAGGGTGAAGGTGAGGGTTAGTGTTAAGGCTAGGGCTAGGGCTAGGCTTATTGGTATGGTTTGTGTTAGGGTTCCGGCTAGGGTTAGGGCTAGGGTTAAGCTTAGGCTTAGGCTTAGGCTTATGCTTATGCTTAGGTTTAGGGTTAGGCCTAGTGCTAGGGCTAGGGCTAGGGCTTAAGGTAGTTTCAGGGCTAGGCCTAGGGAAGGGCTGCGGCTAGGGCTAGGGCTAGGACTAGGGCTAGGACTAGGTCTAGGACTACGACTAGGACTAGGAGTAGGACTAGGGCTAGGGCTAGGGCTAGGGCTAGGGCTAGGGCTAGGGCTAGGGCTAGGGCTAGGGCTAGGGCTAGGGCTAGGGCTAGGGCTAGGGCTAGGGCTAGGGCTAGGGCTAGGGCTAGGGCTAAGGCTAGGTTCAGGGTTAGGATTAGGCCTAGGCCTAGTGCTACGATTATGGCTATGGCTAAAGCTCGGGCTTGGGCAGGGGCTCGGGCTAGGATTAGGCTTCGGGCCAGGGTTAGGGTTAGGGCTATTGCCAGGACTAGGGCCAGGCCAGGGCTAGGGCTAGGGTGAGGGTGAAGGTGAGGGTTAGTATTAGGGCGAGGGCTAGGGCTAGGCCTCGGGTTAGGCTTAGGGCTAGGGCTAGGGCTAGGACTTGGGCTTGGGCTAGGGTTAGGGTTAGGGTTAGGGCTAGGAATAAGATTAGGGTTAGGGTTAGGGTTAGAGTTTGCACTAGGGCTAGGGCTGGGCTACTGTTAGGGTTAGGACTAGGACTAGGACTACTTCTCGGGTTAGGGCTATGCTAGGCCTAGGCCGAGGGCTAGGGCTGGGGCTAGGGATAGGGGTAGGAGTACTTCGAGGGCAAGTGCTACGGCTAGGGTTAGGGTTAAGGTTAGTGTTAGTGCTAGGGTTAGGGTTAGGTTTTAGGGCCAGGGTTAGGGCTAGGGCTGGGCTAAGGTTAGGGTTAGGGTTTGGGTTAGGGTGAGGGTGAGGGTGAGGGTTAGGGCTAGGGCTAGGGCTAGGGCTAGGGCTAGGGCTAGGGCTAATGTTAGGGTTATGGTCAGGGCGACGGGTTGGTCTAGGGCTAGGGCTAGGGCTAGGATTAGGGTTAGGGTTTGGTTTAGGCTTAGGCCTAGTGGTACGACTAGGGCTAGGGCTAGGGTTAGCCTTAGGGCTACGGCTTGGGCTTGGGCTATGGTTAGGGTAAGGGTTAGGGTTAGGGCTAGGGATAAGATTAGGGTTAGGGTTTGGGTGAGCGTTTGCGTTAGCGCTAGCACTAGCACTAGAGCTAGGCCTGGGCTAGGTTTAGGTTTAGGGTTAGGACTAGGACTAGGACTATTAGTAGGACTAGGACTAGGACTAGGACTAGGACTACTTCTAGGGCTAGGGCTGTGCTAGGCCTAGGCCGAGGGCTAGGGCTGGGATAGGATTAGGGGTAGGGGTAGGGGTCCGGCGATGGCTAGGGCTAGGGTTAAGGTTAAGTTTAGGATTGGGCTAGGGCTAGTGCTAGTGCTAGGTTTAGGGTTAGGGTTAGCGTTAGGTTTTAGGGCAAGGGTTAGGGCTAGGGCTGGGTAAGGTTAGGGTTTGGGTTTGGGTTAGGGTGAGGGTGAGGGTGAGGGTGAGAGAGAGGGAGAGGGTGAGGTTTAGGGCTATGGCTAGGCTATGACTGGGCAAAGGTTAGGGTTTGGGCTAGGGCTAGGGCTTGGGCTAGGGTTTGGTTTAGGCCTAGGCCTAGTGCTACGACTAGGGATAGGGATAGGGATAGGGATAGGGTTAGGGCTAGGGTTAGGCTTAGAGTTAGGGCTAGGGCTTGGGCTTGGGCTAGGTTTAGGTTTCAGGTTAGGGCTAGGGTTAGGGCTAGGGTTAGGATTAGGGTTAGGATTAGGCCTAGGCCTAGTGCTACAATTATGGCCTAATCCTAACCCTAACCCTAACCCTAGCCCTAGCTCTAGCACTAGCCCTAGCCGTAGCCGTAGCCGTAGCCGTAGCCGTAGCCCTAGCCCTAGCCCTAGTCCTAGTCCTAGTCCTAGTCCTAGTCCTAGTCCTAGTCCTAGTCCTAGTCCTAGTCCTAGTCCTAGTTTTAGTCCTAACCCTAACAGTAGCCCAGCCCTAGCCCTAGCCCTAGTGCAAACTCTAACCCTAACCCTAACCCTAACCCTAATCTTATCCCTAGCCCTAACCCTAAACCTAACCCTGGCCCAAGCCCAAGCCCTAGCCCTAGCCTTAAGCCTAACCCTAGCCCTAGCCCTAGCCCTAGCCTTAACCCTAGCCCTAATACTAACCCTCACCTTCTCCCTCACCGTAACCCTAGCCCTGACCTTGCCCTAGTCCTCGCTATAGCTCTAACCCTAACCCTAGGGAAGGGCTGAGGCTAGGGCTACGGCTAGGGCTACGGTTAGGGCTAGGACTAGGACTAGGACTAGAGCTAGGGCTAGGACTAGGACTAGGACTAGGACTAGGACTAGGACTAGGACTAGGACTAGGACTAGGACTAGGATTAGGACTAGGACTAGGACTAGTTCTAGGGCTAGGGCTAGGGCTAGGGCGAGGACTAGGGCTCGGGCTCGGGCAAGACTAGGGCTAGGGCTAGGGCTAGGGCTAGGCTTAGGGTTAGGATTAGGCCTAGGCCTAGGCCTAGGCCTAGTGCAACGATTATGGCTATGGCTAAAGCTCGGGCTCTAGCTCGGGCTTGGGCTCGGGCTCGGGCTAGGATTAGGCTTAGGGCCAGGGTTAGGGTTAGGGCTATTGTTAGGACTAGGGCCAGACCAGGGCTAGGGTGAGGGTGAGGGTGAAGGTGAGGGTTAGTATTAGGGCTAGGGCTAGGGCTCGGGTTAAGCTTAGGGCTAGGGCTAAGGCTAGGGCTTGGGCTTGGGCCAGGGTTAGGGTTAGGGCTAGGGCTAGGGCTAAGATTAGGGTTAGGGTTAGGGTTAGATTTTGCACTAGGGCTAGGGCTGGGCTACGGTTAGGGTTAGGACTAGCACTAGGACTAGGACTAGGGCTTGGACTAGGACTAGGAGTACTTCTAGGGTTAGGGCTATGCTAGGCCTAGGCCGAGGGCTAGGGCTGGGGCTAGGGGTAGGCGTAGGGGTACTTCGAGGGCTAGTGCTACGGCTAGGGTTTGGGTTAAGGTTAGGGTTAGGGTTAGGGTTAGGTTTTACGGCCAGGGTTAGGGCTAGGGCTGGGCTAATATTAGTGTTTGGGTTAGGGTGAGGGTGAGGGTGAGGGTTAGGGTTAGGGCTAGGGCTAGAACTAGGGCTAGGGCTAGGGCTAATGTTAGGGTTACGGTCAGGGCGACGGGTTGGGCTAGGGTCAGATACAGGGCTGAGCTAGCGTGAGGGTGAGGGTGAGGGTGAGGGCTAGGGCTTGGGCAAGGGCTAGGGCTAGGGCTAGGGCTAGGATTAGGGTTAGGGTTTGGTTTAGGCTTAGGCCTAGTGGTACGACTAGGGCTAGGGCTAGGGTTAGCCTTAGGGCTAGGGCTTGGGCTTGGGCTAGGGTTAGGGTAAGGGTTAGGGTTAGGGCTAGGGATAAGATTAGGGTTAGGTTTTGGGTTAGCGTTTGCGTTAGCGCTAGCTCTACAGCTAGGCCTGGGCTAGGTTTAGGTTTAGGGTTAGGACTAGGACTAGGACTAGGACTAGGACTAGGACTAGGACTAGGACTATTACTAGGATTAGGACTAGGACTAGGACTAGGACTAGGAGTACTTCTAGGGCTAGGGGTGTGCTAGGCCTAGGCCGAGGGCTAGGGCTTGGGTAGGATTAGGGTTAGGGGTACGGCGAGGGCTAGGGCTAGGGTTAAGGTTAGGATTGGGCTACGGCTAGTGCTAGGGCTAGGGTTAGTGTTAGTGTTAGTGTTAGGGTTAGTGTTAGTGTTAGGGTTAGTGTTTGGGTGAGGGTCAGGGTCAGGGTCAGGGTCAGGGTCAGGGTCAGGGTCAGGGTCAGGGTGAGGGTGAGGGTTAGGGAGAGGGAGAGGTAGAGGGTGAGGGTGAGGGTTAGGTCTAGGGCTACGACTGGGCAAAGGTTAGGGTTTGGGTTAGGGTTAGGTTTAGGGTTAGGTTTAGGTTTAGGATTAGGGCTAGGGCTAGGCCTAGCCCTCGGCCTAGGCCTAGCATAGCCCTAGCCCTAGAAGTAGTCCTAGTCCTAGTCCTAGTCCTAGTCCTAGTCCTCACCCTAACCGTAGCCCAGCTCTAGCCCTAGTGCAAACTCTAACCCTAACCCTAACCCTAATCTTATCCTTAGCCCTTGCCCTAACCCTAACCCTGGCCCAAGCCCTAGCCCTAGCCCTAGCCCTAGCCCTAGCCCTAGCCCTAGCCCTACCCTTAGCCCTAGCCCTAATCCTAACCCTCACCTTCTCCCTCACCCTAAACCTAGCCCTGGCCTGGCCCTAGTCCTAGCAATAGCCCTAACCCTAACCCTGGCCCAAGCCCTTGCCCTAGCCCTTGCCCTAGCCCTCGCCGTACCCCTACCCCTACCCCTAGCCCCAGCCCTAGCCCTCGACCTAGGCCTAGCATAGCCCTAGCCCTAGACGTAGTCCTAGTCCTAGTCTTAGTCCTAGTCCTAACCCAAACCCTAACCGTAGCCCAGCCCTAGCCCTAGTTCAAAATCTAACCCTAACCCTAACCCTAACCCTAATCTTATCCCTAGCCCTAGCCCTAGCCCTAGCCCTAGCCCTTGCCCTAGCCTTAGCCCTAGCCCTAGCCCTAGCCCTAGCCCTAGCCCTAGCCCTAGCCCTAGTCCTAGCCCTCGGCCTAGCCCTAACCCTAGCCCTAATCCTAGCCCTAATCCTAGCCAAGCCCTAGCCATAACCCTGGCCCTAAAACCTAGCCCTAACCCTAACCTTAACCCTAACCCTAGCCCTAGCAATAGCACTAGCCCTAGCCCAATCCTATCCTGAGGTTTAGCCATAGCCATAATCGTAGCGCTAGGCCTAGGCCTAGGCCTAATCCTAAACTTAGCCCTAGCCCTAGCCCTAGCCCTAGCCCTAGCCCTAGCCCTAGCCCTAGCCCTAGCCCTAGCCCTAGCCCTAGTCCTAGTCCTAATTCCAGTCCTCGTCCTAGCCCTAGGCCTAGGCCTAGGCCTAGGCCTAGCCCTAACCCTAGCCCTAGCCCTAGCCCTAGCTCTAGCCCTAGCCGTAGCACTAGGCCTAACCCTAACCCTAAGCGTAAGCCTAAGCCTAAGCCTAACCCTAAACCTAGCCCTAACCCAAGCCGGAACACTAACACAAACCCTAACTCTAAGCCTAGCCCTAGCCCTAGCCCTAACACTAACCCTCACCTTCACCCTCACCCTCAGCCTAGCCCTGCTATGGCCGTAGATGGAGAAATAGGCCGAAACCTATCCCTAGACCTAAGCCTAATCCTAGCCCGAGCCCGAGCCCGAGATTTAGCCATAGCCATAATCGTAGCACTAGGCCTAGGCCTAATCCTAACCCTAACCCTAGCCCTAACCCTAACCCTAAACCTAGCCCAAGCCCAAGCCCAAGCCCTAAGCCTAACCCTAACCCTAGCCGTAACCCTATCCCTATCCCTATCCCTAGGCGTAGCACTAGGCCTAGGCCTCAACCAAACCCTAGCCCTATCCCGAGCCCGAGCCCGAGCCCGAGCCCTAGCCCTAGCCCTAGCCCTAATACTAACCCTCACCTTCACCCTCACCCTAACCCTAGCCCTGGCCTGGCCCTAGTCCTAGCAATAGCCCTAACCCTAACCCTGGCCCTAAGCCAAATCCTAGCCCGAGCCCGAGCCCGAGCCCAAGCCCAACCCCGAGGACGAGCTTTAACCATAGCCATAATCGTAGCACTAGGCCTAGGCCTAATCGTAACCCTAACCCAAGGCCTAGATCTAGCGCTAGCCCTAGCGCTAGCCCTAGCCCTAGCCCTAGCCCTAGCCCTAGCCCTAGCCCTAGCCCTAGCCCTAGCCCTAGCCCTAGCCCTAGCCCTAGCCCTAGTCCTCATCCTACTCCTAGTCCTAGTCCTAGTCCTAACCCTAACCGTAGCCCAGCCCTAGCCCTAGTGCAAACTCTAACCCTAACCCTAACCCTAATCTTATCCCTAGCCCTAACCCTAAACCTAACCCTGGCCCAAGCCGAAGCTGAAGCCCTAGCCTTAAGCATAACCCTAGCCCTAGCCCTAGCCCTAGCCCTAGCCCTAGCCTTAGCCCTAGCCCTAGCCCTAGCCGTAGCCCTAGCCCTAGCCCTAGCCCTAGCCCTAGCCCTAGTCCTAGTCCTAGCCCTCGGCCTAGCCCCAATCCTAGCCCTAATCCTAGCCCTAACCTTAGCCCAGCCCTAGCCCTAACTCTGGCCCTAAAACCTAGCCATAACCCTAAAACTAACCTTAACCCTAACCCTAGCACTAGCACTAGCACTAGCCCTAGCCCAATCCTAACCCGAGCTTTAGCCATAGCCATAATCGTAGCCCTAGGCCTAGGCCTAATCGTAACCCTAACCCTAGCCCTAGCCCTAGCCCTAGCCCTAGCCCTAGCTCTAGCCCTAGTCCTAGTCCTAGTCCTAGTCCTAGTCCTAGTCCTAGTCCTAATCCCAGTCCTAGTCCTAATCCTAGCCCTAGCCCTAGCCGCAGCACTTCCCTAGGCCTAGCCCTGACCCTAGCTTAAGCCCTAGCCCTAGCCGTAGGACTAGGCCTAAACCTAACCCTAAGCGTAAGCCTAAGGCTAAGCCTAACCCTAGCCCTAACCCAAGCCGGAACCCTAACACAAACCCTAACTCTAAGCCTAGCCCTAGCCCTAGCCCTAACACTAACCCTCACCTTCACCCTCACCCTCAGCCTAGCCGTGCTCTGGCCGTAGATGTAGAAATAGCCCGAAACCTATCCCTAGACCTAAGCCTAATCCTAGCCCGAGCCCGAGCCCGAGCCGGAGCCCGAGCCCGAGCTGTAGCCATAGCCATAATCGTAGCACTAGGCCTAGGCCTAATCCTAACCCTAACCCTAGCCCTAACCCTAGCCCTAACCCTAAACCTAAACCTAGCCCAAGCCCAAGCCCTAGCCCTAGCCCTAGCCCTAAGCTTAAGCCTAACCCTATCCCTAACCCTATCCCTATCCCTAACCCTAGTCGTAGCACTAGGCCTAGGCTTAAACCAAACCCTAGCCCTAGCCCTAGCCCTAGCCCTAGCCCTAGCCCTAGCCCAAGCCCTAGCCCTAGCCCTAGCCCTAACCCAAGCCCTAGCCCTAGCCCTAGCCCTCACCCTCACCCTCATGGTACCTCAGCCCTGGCTCTAGCCCTAGCCCAACCCGTCACCCTAACCGTAACCATAACACTAGCTCTACGCCTAGCCCTAAGCCTAGCCCTAAGTCTAGCCCTAGCCCTAGCCCTAGCCCTAACCCTAACCCTAACTCTAACCCTAACCCTAACCCAAACCCTAACCGTTGCCCAGTCATAGCCCTAGCCATAACCCTCACCCTAACCCTCTCCCTCTCCCTCTCCCTCACCCTCACCCTCACCCTCACCCTCACCCTCACCCAAATCCTAACCTTACCCAGCCCTAGCCCTAACCCTTGCCCTAAAACCTAACACTAACCCTAACACTAACCCTAACACTAACGCTAACCCTAACCCTAGCCCTAGCCCTAGCCCTAGCCCAATCCTAACCTTAACCTTAACCCTAGCCCTTGCCCTCACCATCACGCTAGCTCAGCCCTGATTCTAGCCCTAGCCCAACCCGTCGCCCTAACCGTAACCATAACCATAACAATAACACTAGCCCTGGCCCTAGCCCTAAGCCTAGCCCTAAGCCTAGCCCTAGCCCTAGCCCTAGCCCTTGCCCTAACCGTCACCCTCACCCTAATCCTAACCCTAACCGTAATCCTAAACCTAACCCTAACTCAAACGCTAACCTTAGCCCAGCCCAAGAACTAGCCCTAGCCCTGGCCCTAGCCCTAGCCCTAGCCCTAACCCTAACCCTTACCCTAAATCTAACCCTAAACCTAACCCTAACCCAAGCCCTAAACTTAGCCCAGCCCTAGCCCTAGCCCTAGACCTCACCCTCACCCTCACCCTCTCCCTCTCCCTCACCCTGACCCTGACCCTTACCCTTACCCTGACCCTAACCCTCACCCTCACCCTAACCCTAACCCTAACCCTAACCCAAACCTTAACCTTAGCCCAGCCCAATCCCTAACCGTGGCCCTAAAACCTAACCCTAACCCTAACCCTAGCCCTGGTACTAGCCCTAGCCCAATCCTACCATTACGCTTAACCCTAGCCCTAGCCCTAGCCCTCGCCGTACCCCTAAACGTAACCCTAGCCCCAGCCCTAGCCCTAGCCCTAGCCCTAGCCCTAGCCCTAGCCCAAGCCCTCACCATCACAATCACCCTCACTCTAGCTCAGCCCTGTATCTAGCCCTAGCCGAACGAGTCGCCCTGACCGTAACCCTAAGCCTAGCCCTAGCCCTAAGTCTAGCCCTAGCCCTAGCCCTAGCCCTAGCCCTAACCCTCACCATAAACCTAAACCTAACCCTAACCCTAACCATGGCCCTAAAACCTAACCCTAACCCTAACACTAACACTAACACTAACACTAACCTTAACCCTAACCCTAGTCCTAGCCGTAGCCCTAGCCCTAGCCCAAGCCCTATCCCAAGCCCTCACCATCACCATCACCCTCACGCTAGCTCAGCCCTGTATCTAGCCC